>JAQJVK010000005.1:37407867-38008739 GCA_035578135.1 Flexamia atlantica | reverse complement strand
TACCGGGATTTAGTCTCAAGACTCAGCCACAAAAGGCAGTATGCTGTTTACGTTTAAATCGTCGAATTATACGAAACACCAAATCATCGGACAGGCATAGATGTAATAAAAAATTATTACGAACGCCTCCAGGAAAAACGATAACTCCCGCTACCGAAATATAGATGGTGCCACTTAACTAATTAATGGTGGATTTTATCTAAACTAAATGTAACCTTTATATAGTACATAATTATGTCCTTGAAACAAATCAAAAAACCAATGAAGCCATGATCAAAGAAATCAAATTTATTATCATCTGTATCAACGTACACATTTCCGAAGCAAACTACCAGCTGATTGTTTTATGAACATTAAAAATGTAAACAAAAATCGTCCAACATACTTTTAAATGGGAAAATTTGAAAACTTCGGCCTCGCCAAAAACCCTTTATTCTACGAATTTTGTAAAATCCGTTCTTAGCGGATGCCTACGCCCTAAGAGGTACATCCATGCAAAGTTTCAAGGTTCTAGGTCAAGTAGTTTGGGCTCTACGATGTTTCCACTGAGTGGTATTTGACAAATATATGGTAGATATCTTATTGGTCAACTTATAGTGCTAACGTGCAGGCATCGCAATTCGTGACTAGATCGATCTTATGAGTGAGCCCTTGGACAGTTTTGCAAATGTACTTAAATAAACTCATTTTCCATTTTCCAGGTGCCAAGCACATGGTTATCTTGTAATAAAAACCTCTGCAGTACCAACCTCTGCAGTAAAAACCTCTGTCCGAGAAAATCTGTCGCCAAATTCGAGGGTACAATAGAAGATTGTAACTGTGCACGTGAGATAATTCATAATATGACCATAAGTATCAGAATTTCAGAAATGTTCCAAGGCTGTGCTGAAGGGGGTTTTTAATGTTTGGTTTATCTGCTTTCAAAATTGTTTTAAGTGTTCTCCCAAAATTACAATGTTGTGGTCGTGAGTTTGTAAAGCAATAAAAGCGTAAAGACATTAAATAGTAAACTTTGTCTGATATATCTGTTTGTGTCTTTAGGATAGAAACGCGCGAAAACTAATAAATAGATTGAGCTAAGCACAGAGGCAATCTATTCCAGTTCTTAAAATACACTTAAAATACAGTTAAAAAATGCCACTGGCGAAGAAAGACACAAAATACAAAAAAAAAACCTGAAATATTTTTTGTATTGAGCAGGATCAAGATCAGCTGTTTCGAGCTAACAACAAAATTGACTATACATTAATATCTCTTAAACGGCCAATGTTGAAGAACTGGATCATACTCGGTGTCAGACAATTTTACACCCTCAAAATCTTTTAATGTTTTACAACAAACATTACCTACAAAGACCACCTACAAATATATACCGATGGCTCTAAAACCTCAGATGGAGTTGGCGCTGCCTTCTATATCCCAGAAATACAAATTAGATGTAAATATAAGTTAAAAAATTATATGTCTAACTATACAGCAGAACTTTATGCCATTTACAAAAGTATAAAATACTGCCAGAACTTGGAAAATAAAGGCATAGTAATTTTTTCGGATTCACAATCTGCTATAAAGGCAATTGAGGGTTTCAAAGGTCTCAAAAAGAATGAGGATATTGTCCTCAAGATAGTGGATTGTATTCTAAAGGATCAAAGGAAATATGTTATTCACTGGGTACCAAGTCATGTTGGCATTAATAATAATGAAGTAGTTGACCGATTGGCCAGGGAGGCAATCTCAGATGGTGAACCAGCTAATGACATACACATACCAATGTCAGATTTTAAGCAACAAAGACAAAAGTGGCACAAAGAACAGTATAAATGTATTGTAAACAACTCAACTAAAGCACAATGGTATAAATCTATACAAGATAAATTCCCTAATAAACCCTGGTTTAGTCAAACTAATTTAACTAGATATGAAATAATAAATATATGCAAATTAAGATTTGGCCATGCCAGAGTAAACAGTTATCTTTTTTCAAAAAACATGTATTTCACACCCCTATGCCTAGAATGTACTCTTGGACAAAGTGAAACTTTGGAACATTTATTTTGGTTGTGCCCCAAATTTGAATTTTTTAGAAAATCTTACCTTAAAGAAACGTATAAACTATATAAATCAAATTTAATTAATGCACTGAAATCAAATAATGACATAGTCTACAGGGAGATTAATATATTTTTAAAAGAAGCAAAAAAGAATATTTAAAAATAAAAAACATAAGTGATAACATCTTTGGAAGATCTATCTTATCAAATCTTGGTTTAACGAAATTGAAGATCAACCGTAGAAGCAAAGTGGAATAGTTCACCTCGAGGCTGCATGGTTTTTTACTCCTTAGCCTGATTTGTCAAAAAAAAAAAAAAAAAAAAAAAAAGAATATCTTTTAATGTCTGATGGCTTATCTGTTATATAGGACAACTAACTGTTTAAATGATTTTTTTGCTCACAGTATAGTAGTGAACTGCTGTGAAACATTTAAATATATTGTTTTATAATGTAAATATGGATCTGAATGTATGTCAAATGTGAACATTACGAACCTATTAAGCTGAGAATTTGCCAGTAATGTATTTGGCCCATTTAGGACTGATCTGTAAAGCCCATGTATACACTGAGAAAAATATCTTAGCGGAAAAGCAGAGTTTTCGTCCCAAGTCTAGAATCTGTACTCGCAATACGTAAATAAGGACTTGGCTCACGTACAGGAGTGCTGTGTCTGGACCCAGCTCAATGACTCGGCAGAGTTTTGGGCATTAGTACAGACGCAGGACTCGCAGTCCTTCTTTAAGAACTTTTTCTCTGCAATTACGCTCAAACTGCCGTATTTGCAAATAATCAGGGAATATACCGTGATTTTAAGGAAAAAAAAACATTAAAGTGACGTCATAGGTAGGCTTTTAAAGTTTTGTTTGAACTCAGCCTAATTCGCTCTCGGCCAGCAGGCACACCCTCCTAAAATTTTTAAATCAGAAAACCCCCGATTCTATAATAACAACGGAATGGTATGTCCTTGCAGAGTTTCAAGATTTTATAGTTCGATTACTTCTGGGTATCCGTAAAACGCGAGTAGCCTATTTATGTGGTGTCTGACAAATATATAATATAAGATAACCGTAATAATTTTGTACAGTTTATTCTTTTAGTAAATGGAATTCCTATTTTTTGTCTCTGTAAAATACTATAGACCTTCCGTTGATATTTTGTAATCATAGCTCTAAAAACTGAAAAGGTCGCCATTTTGAGTTTTTGAATTTACCTTATTTTAGCCTTTCCAGAGAAGACTTTTTAAAATCCTTCATTAATATGCATCTAGAGCCTATAAAGAATATTTGAGCCAAAACTCATGGCCCAAAGCCTTTTACTTTTTTAGAAAATAAGCTTTGAAATCTAAAAATGGCCGCCATTTTGAATTTTACAATATACACTATTTCAGCCTTTTGAGAGAATATATTTTAAAATCCGTTCTTAGTACGCATCTAGAGCCTACAATGACTAATTGTGCCAAATTTCATGGCCCAAAGCCTTATAGCATAGAAAAATGAACACTTATAGTTTTTGAGAAACTGTGATCAGTGAGTGAGTGAGTCAGTCAGTCAATAAACTGCCGTAATAATTCAAAATATGAATTATTACGGCGTTTGGTTAACCGACGGTTCGGATGACCGACGTTCGGAAAATCGGCGCTCTACTGTACTAAAGTAGCCTTGGCCCCCATATTCTTTTTAAATATGGATAAAACAACAAGAATCACAATTTTTTTTAATAGATTCCACCATGCAAGAACTTATCAATGTTTTTTGGATAGTCATTCGTCTTATTTTGGCTCAATTCACTCACCTCTTGATTTTTCACAGGAAATATCTTAACTCTGTTACAATAACTTAACGTGAATTACATGGTCATTCATTGACACATACATTGAATATATTGTCATAGAATTTTTGTTCTGTATTAAATCATTTATACATATTTTACAAAACACAATATTTTTTGGCAAAAATTTTAAAACTCTCAACCCTTAGGAATTTTTTTTGTTTATAAAAAGTATGAAAGTATCACCTTACTGAGCATAATACTTAGGAGTTCCAACTACTCGGCTTAAACGAGTAGAGAAGTTAGTTACTCCCTCCGTTTATCCGGCGATCGAATTTGAATGTATATATTTTCTTGTTACAAACTTTAATTTAAATGAATATATTCTTATTACAAACTTGTTTAAGGCAGCCAAACTTACTACTGCCATTTAGGTTCATTTAGCGTTTGTTTACATTAACCTTCATTTCCCACCAGACCCACATCTAGCCTCCCCTTGTCATTATCCTGGACCTGCCACTGCAGACCCTATGGGGGACGTAGAAAAACTGCCTAAGGTACAGAGCATTTGCGTTAGATACAGGGATACGTATCGTAATTGCCTCAAGTTAGATAATGTTAGACCAAAATTCTGAGGTGAGTATGGTTTATTGCCATTGAAAAATATGTTCTTCAAACTTTCCGCTGATGCCAACGAATTCTGTTATGAGATTAGCTTACTTGGCTTACCTATCTAAAAAGCATAGAAAAATGATTTTTTGTAACCATTAAAAGTCATTATAAGTACACTTGCTCAGACCATGTTGCATTTTCAAATTTACAGCAATATTTTTTAAAGAAACTGTTGAAACGAGAAATCAACTTTGGAAAAGCAACTGAATACAATCAAGACAAAACCCCAAAACCATCACACAGATCTCAGTGCCTCTGTCCAGCCTTGTCAGCACTAATACTCTGATAATTGGGGTTTCATTTTGAAACATGAAGTGTCACTTTGCACTAAGGGGCGCTTTCCCCAAATCTCGTTTAACTAAGAATCTAGTTTAAACGCTAGTTTAACCCACGGATTCACTTTCTCCAAAAAAATCTCCGTTTAAACTTAGTTTAATTTATCCCACATATTTCAGATGAGAATCATGGTTTAACTGAAGGACATAGAGGAAGATCTTTTGCACAGAGAAGTAGAACTGCTGATTGACAATGTAAACGAATCTTATTTACATAACAAATAAGAATGTCAAAATAATTTGGGCTTCGTTACAACGTTCGCAAAATTAGATCCTTTATTCAGTGACAATATCAGTTTATTTTAAATTAGTATTACTTTATTTTCTTTTGTTATTCTTTTTTCTTTTTTGTTAACTCGCGGCGTTTTATTTTTTATTTACCGATCAATATAATTAAATAATCTTTAAGTTCAAAGCCTTAGTTAAATATGGACGATATTATTAGACTGCTGAACGAAGTAGAAGAAGAGGATTACGATAGAGAGCTCCCCAGAACCAGAGGTCCAACAAAAATCAGAGACCGGGCCGACCATTTCATAAAATGGGATGAATTAGAATTTTTTGATCGGTTCAGGATACACAAAAGAACAGCCAATGTTGTCCTAGAGGCTATACAGGCAGAGGTAAGTGAATCGATGTATGTGGTTTTCTCCACAATTAATTGTGAGCGTGTGTGTGGCCAAGTCCCAAGCTGTAAAATCGCATTCTTTTTTGTATCAGAATAATATTGTTTCTGACATTACTTTGTTCTGCATTTTTGTTAACTTTGTACTAAGGTTCCAGTATTAACAAATCTTTATACAATGCTAGCGGAAATGATGTTGCCGCTACAGTACCTCGCTGTCTTTAGATCGCCGCACAGGCTTATTGGCCCATGCATGGCGACGGGCAGTTGAGGCATGCTAGATTTTTATTAAAAAAGAGCAAGAGAGAGAGAATATTCAGACATAGTTTCTTCGCGATTGGCAGGGACGGTAAAAGGGCCATACATACGGATCATGCGGCTACATTGGGCGTAAACAGGGAGAGGGCGCCTGCAAAGCCACAGCACCGAAAAATTAAACTGTTTTTATTTTTCTGTAAACGCGGTGTTGCGTCCGCAGTTTCGCCCATGGAGCCTTTTTCACCAATTCAAAGTGTGTACCTTTTTAAGGATGTTTAGCTGAAATGATATTAAATCAAAATGGTTGTCAAATCAAATGGTTATTGATATACTGATTATAATTATTGCAAAATGAACATGACTACCGATATGGAATCTCGCATATCTTACAAAACCCCTCCCTGACCATGTAGAAATCTGTTCCAATGTTATTAATTTTTGTGCTCTTACAATGACTTATTTTAAAATTAAAACAATTGTTTTTTTAGATCTCCACGAAAACAATGAAGAACCAGGCAATACCACCCGCACTACAACTCCCAACTTGTTTGCGCTTTTATGCGTCAGGCAGTTTTTTTACGAATGTTGGAGAGTTAAGTGGACTACACTACTCCACAACAAGTAAAATCTTCAAAAAGGTGTCCGATGCAATAGCGAGGCTGGCTTCTCAAACAATTTCTATGCCAGTTGGAGAGGAGCTAATAGAAGTAAAAAAACCATTTTATGCCAAGGCCCGCTTTCCCAACTGCTTCGGGGCTTTAGATTGCACACATGTCAAGATTCAATCACCAGGAGGGGACGACGCAGAGATCTACCGAAATCGAAAAGGCGTATTTTCCATAAATGTACAGAACATTTGTGATTCGACACTAATGATTAGAAACATTGTTGCCCGGTGGCCTGGCTCTACAGGACTCCCACATTTTCAACTCATCTCGGGTCAGACGAGAATTAGAAAATGGAGTTTATGGTGATAGTTTGTTGGTTGGGGACAGTGGGTACGCTTGTACCAATTACCTTCTCACTCCCTTGGACTCAGTCAAAACTCCTGAGGAAAATCTGTACCAGGAAGCCGTAGTAAGAACCAGGAATCCAATAGAAAGATGCTACGGGGTGTGGAAAAGAAGATTTCCAGTTCTTTCTCTTGGAATACGATTAAAGTTGAGCACCGTTGAAAGCATGATCGTAGCAACTGCTGTTCTTCATAACATTTGTATAACAGACAAAGAAAATGTTCCTGAAGTCAACGACGAATTAACTGAAGCTATTGAGGCTCTAGCCAACGTTGAGTTACCTCAAATCAGAGATCGCCGGGCGGCTGAACGAAACCAGTATTTGGTAACCAGAAACAACTTGATCAACGGGCACTTCAGATCGCTACTGACAAGGCCTGCGATTTAAGTTAGGCTTTAACTGTAAATGCTGGCCTTTATGGGGTCTTATATGATTGCTATAATATTTAAGTTGTATATTGTTAGCAGTAACCATTTTTATGATTATATTCATATTTTAGCAACCTGAGGTTTTTTTTTAGTATCCTAGTTTACTATAAGGCATATATTACTACTTTTGATATTAAGCAATCATAAGTTGTAACATTATTTTTTAATATTGGCGTAAAACCGACAATATAGAGTATTGATTAATACTTTCACTGATAAATTATCACAAGAATCATATTTTACACGTTTTATTAAAAGTAACATTCCCATGAAGTTATACTAGCCTCTCTTTTTAAATATTTTGTATTCATAAGTTTGTCTATTATTGTGCTACAACGATAATATAGTTGCGATAATCCATTCACATGAAACGTACAGTGTCAAATATTACCTTACAAAACTTTTAAAAAGCGAATTTACAAAAATAATTTACGTTAACAAAATCATTACTTTAAAATACAACATTCCTAAAATGACTTAATTTGAGGACAACTACCAATAAAAACATTGAAAATGTCAAGGTCTGGGCGTGGAAAGGGCTAACTGATTTCTTTTTAACTTCAGTTCTTGGTTTCTTATTTTCAAATTTAATAAAATCATTTTCTTGTTATGCTCATCTTCTAAAGCCTTCTTCTTTAAGTGATGTTCTTCCGCCAGTAATCTCATTTTCAAATTATGCTCCTCGTCTTGATGGGATATTTGTTTTTCAATTAGCCCCTTTACAAGTTCATAGAGATCGTTTTTTGTTTTTGCCATGAGTTCTATCTTGCGACCTGCTGCTGTTTTGTCAAGTGGGGAGGCCCGTTTTTGTCTTACTTGCAGAGGAGACACTTTTTTTAAATTTTGTGGTTTTTTTACTGTGAATTTACTCTCAAAAGGTGCCACATCTGTAAGTATCGGTTCTTCGGATACGTGTTCCTTAGTTACTCCCAGATCATCCACTTGTTTAAGTTGAGAATTGTCAATTTCATCCTGAAAAATAACTGGAATGTTTAATAAATCAATTTCGGCAATACTTGAGTTTCCAGACGAATAAGATTCGTTTTGTTTTGAATTTGGGCAAGAGTCAGCATCGGAATCAAATTTTGATTTTTTCCCAATGACGGGAAGGTCCCCTATAAGGTCTTTAATTTTGAAGTCAGTCTCTGTGAGAGTCGTTGGCATACTTGGGCCACCGCCTGTACCCGACACATACTTTTTTTCATCAGCCCATTTTCTTTTAGAAACTTTTTTTATGTTTTTGTACTTGTTCTTAAGGGCTCGCCAGTCTCTGAAACACGCGCAACTTAGTTCATTAAATCGTCTTTGAATGTCCAACCAACACTTCTCTTTTTCCCGCACCGTCACTTGATCCGTTTGTTTATTCTCTAAAATGCCTTTGCAATCCTCCACTAAACTCAACAACACGTCAACTTCTGAATCTTTGAAGTTCTTGCTTCTTTTAGATTCGCCGGTAGTAGTTTGCGTCTCCATATTATAAATTAATATAAAAACACTTACCAAAGCAGGGTGTCTACCAAATTTCATATATGAAATTCCCGACTTTTTCCCGACTTTTCCCGACAATTTAAAAAAAATTTCCGACCGTAGGAAACATGACCATTGCCTCCTATAACGAATATTGAGAACGATATCTGTAAATAAATACATTTAGACGGCTACAATGCAAGGGAAAGATCGCCAAAAGATGAGCAAGATGACCGCGATAAGTCCAATAGATTTGTCTGTCGTAATGCGACTGAAATTTCCGGCTGCGGAAAGAATGACCGATTTTCAGGCCGCATTGTGACCAAGAGATTCTCCGGCCGTGGTATAAACGACCGAGATTTGACAGCCACGATGCCACAGAGAGATTTGCCGGCCGCAATACGACCGAATCATGTAACGGCTATGAAAAGAGAAAGCGACATAATACGATCAAGAAACAATCGGACACCCGACAACCGAAAAACAAAGATTTCCGGCCGCAATAAGTCCAAAATATTTGCCAGCCATGTTGTAGATTAAAATATCTCTGGCTTTGAAAAAAATAGCGATTTTCTTGTCGCAATACAACCGGGAGATGTAATGGCCACAAAAAAAAAAAACAAGGAACTCGTCTGCTGCGAATCGACCGAAAAATGTTTCATTCCTAAAACGAGTAAGCGACTTTCCGGCCGCAATATGACCGAGGTCTAATGGCCGCAAAATGAGTAAGGTTCTCATCGGCCGCGATGCGACCAAGAGATTTGCCTGCCGTAAAACAAGCGAAAGATTTCCGATCGCAACGGGACCGAAAATCTTGCCGGCCACGGTATAAATGATAGATATTCCGTCCGTGAAAAGATCGAGCGATTTTCTTATCACAACACGACCAAGAGATGTGACGGCCACGAAAAGAGCAAAAAATTTGTCTACCACGAGACGACCGAAAAATGTTTTGGTCCCAAAATGAGTGAGCGATTTTCTGGCCGCAATACGACCGAGAGGTCTAACGCTCGCGAAAAGAGGGATGAAGTCATCGGCCGAGGTGCGACCAAGAGATTTGCCAGCCGCAAAACAAGCGAAAGATTTCCGGCCGCAATAAAAGCGAAAGATGTGATGGCCGTGAAAAGAGCAACAGATGTGCGGCCGCAAAGAGAGCGAGATATCTGACGGCCCCAATGTGACCGAGACGTTTGCTGACCCCGAAACGACCGAAGAATTTGCCGGCTGGGTTATGGATATTCTGGCCTTCATGTGGCCAACAGTGTGGCTATGTGATATGATAGCCTCGAAAAGAGCACACGATTTTAAGGTAGCAATACTAGCGAGAGACTTGACGGCCGCGTAAAGAGCGAGAGACTTGTCGGCCGCGTGAAGAACAAGATAGTCTTCGGCCGCGTAAAGAGCGAGACTTGTCGGCCGCGTAAAGAGCGAAACTTATCGGCCGCGTAAAGAGCGAGACTTGTCAGCCGCGTAAAGAGCGAGACTTGTCGGCCGCGTAAAGAGCTAAACTTGTCGGCCGCGTAAAGAGCGAGACTTGTCAGCCGCGTAAAGAGCGAGAGACTCCGAGTACAGACCGTAGAGACTCGTCGGCCACGTAAAGAGCGAGAGACTTGACGGCCGCGTAAAGAGCGAGTCTTGTCGGCCATGTAAAGAGCGAGACTTGTCGGCCGCGTAAAGAGCGAGAGACTTGTCGGCCGCGTAAAGAGCGAAACTTGTCGGCCGCGTAAAGAGCGAAACTTGTCGGCCGCGTAAAGAGCGAGAGACTCCGAGTACAGACCGTAGAGTCTCGTTGGCCACAAAAAGAGCGAGACTTGACGGCCGCGTAAAGAGCGTGTCTTGTCGGCCACGTAAAGAGTGAGAGACTTGTCGGCCGCGTAAAGAGCGAGAGACTTGTCAGCGGCGAAACGAGCGAGAGACTTGTCGGCCGCGTAAAGAGCGAGCGTTTTTACAGCTGTATTAGGACTGAGAAACTTGCGGCAGCGGAATAAGCGATAGATTTTCTGGTCGTGATATAGCTAAAAATTTGTCTGCCGCAATTTGTTCGAGATTTGCCGGCCGAGACGATGACAATAACGAAGAAAACCGCAATTTCGTTTTCTTTTATAGCCTTATTCGAATTTCCCGACCAAATGTTGGAATTCATTACTTTTTCCCAACTATTCCCGACCTTACAAAATCCCCGACATTTTCCCGAATTTTCCCGAATTCCCGACTGGTAGACACCCTGCAAAGAAAGTTAAACACTGTGATACCAACAAAGAAATTAGGTAAACACAGTTGAATTCACTTTTGAACAACAAATCGAAACAATTCAACAGCTGATAATGAGTCTATCGGTTGGAATTTTTACTAGACAGTCTAACAGTAACAAGGTTCCATGAGTCAAAATCGCTTCTTTTATAGTATCGATAACTGCCAAACATACAATATCAAGCTGGCAGAAATTAGAAAAAACAAGACGAAAATACCAATTTGTTAAATCAGCTGGAACAAATCTCAGTTAAACTAACCATGCGTTGGGGAAAGCCATTCGTAGTTTAAACGTCCGATTAAACTTAGTTTAGTTTAAACGCGTTTAACTTAAACCAGATTAGGGGAAAGCGCCCCTAAATAATGGTGAGATTGCCTTTTGTTTTGAATAGTGTAAATTGTGGACATGTTTGTTATGTTTTATTAACTCTAGAATAATTGAGAAACCCTCAGCCCCAATAATAATTTCTACTGTTTACTAAACCTTTTTTTTAATTCACCATGTTCGTTACCTATGGTGTGTTTATGTGAGTGAAGACAATAACAGATAATTGCAGATTGTTCAAAACTAGGAGGACAAGGCGAAAACAATAACTGATCATTGAAACAGATGAATAAATACTTAAAATTACATAAGTTTAGCGACATGGTTTCATAGTTCAGTCACACATGGCTTAGTTCAGTTCAGGGCGTACACATCTAAGGCTTTTTTCATTAGAAACCACGAGAAAAACATTACAATTTACTTTCGTTTTTGAGGATTGTAGAAAAATTCCTTTGAAATCATCAAAATTAACATGGGGCTTATGAGTTGCCTTGTTGGTTTCAGAATAACAACAAAATGTAAACAAATGCGGTCGGATGTTTTATTGGAGCGATGAGTAAAAAATAAACTCATCGCAAATTATCTGGTTGAATTTCAGTCAGTAGGCAGTCTATAACCATGATAAATAAGCATATTTTTTATTTGCATTGAGAGAAATTCAAGTATTACCAAGACGGTACCAGACATTTAATCTGAGCTATCATGCAATTAAGTCGAAAACAAACATGTTGGGTTGTGTGATGTTGGCCAATGTAGCTGATGCGTAACTGTGAGTGTGTGTCATTAGCAACTGTGGGGTAGCCTGACATGGGCCAAAGCTGTCTCATTAACTTGAATTTTTTAGTCCGTTTTGCCTCATTTCTCTTTTTTAGTTTTTAATAGGGAAACGTCAGCAAGGTCAGATTAAGCAGGAATCTTCTTTTTTAGTAAAACTAGCCTTATACTTTAGAACAGAATTTTTATTACACTTACAAAATAAAAATTACCATATAGTTACAAGACTAACTATGAAAGTCATACAAGATATCATAATAAAAGGTCTTTTCACTTGTACTTTCCATAAGTAACTGGTTTTAACCCTTTGACTGCCAGCGGCCAATTAGACAGGCTTTACAATAAATTGTGAGAACGCCATCCCATGAGATTGGCGTTAGCTGTACGGGCGAGAACTGCCTGGTGCCGATCTCATCGGCTCTGATCGTCGTCCAGATCGGCTTGCAGCTGCTGTGATATTCGACTCAATTCCACGAACGATTACTGATGCTGTTACAGATTTTTCTATTACAAAACCTGAAAGACAATCAATCAATCTTCCAATTTAATAAATCAATCACTGCAATGTTCGATTTTTTGTTTTTTAATAGATTTTTTGAGCAAAATCAAGTGATTCATCCTGGCAGTTCCCAGTCTGACATAGTATTTTCACCATGACAGTATAAAAATAAAATTATGAGTTTTTTATGGCAGTCTGAAAACAAAATGTAGGACTTTTCTTGGTAGCCAAAGGGTTAAAGGGGAAAAACTCAACACTTTTTCTGTTTTGATCACAAAAATTTAACATTTCTGACCACTTAACCCACATTTGACTTGAACTCGCATTTTTATTTTCCCAACTTCCCCATCAATTTATCCTTCTTACGTTTACTCAAAAACTTAAAGCCTTTAACTTCATTTGGTGGCACTCCCTGTTTAATCTGATTCATTATTTTCCTCTCTTTTTGTTGCTTCTTTTGGCTTTTCCTGTTGCCACCCCTCTCCCACGGCGGCAAAGCTGTGGAGATTTTTGGTCCAACTCCGGGGGGTCCATAAACGTTCTGGAGTGAACACTCTGCAAAACAAAATTAGTAAATTTTCTATTTTGACCAAATCAAAGAAAGATTTCAAAATTTAATTTTTACTATGGTGGAACAAAATAAACAGAACGGTTTTATTTATTAAACCTGTTTCACTGCCGAAATTGTTTCGAAATTAAACAGTTTCAGGGAAAACCCTGTTGCAAACTGTTGCGCATGAACTGGCTAACAAATAACAATAAAAAACCCTCAAGTTTTTAAAATTAAATCGAAACGATTGAGACGAAAAATCTCCATCACTTCATTGATATGATCTCTTAAAGACTGAGCTTTGATGTGCGCTGCCTTCAGTTGCTTAGGGCAAGGTGACAAGGAACAAGCAAGACAGTCCGCGGTTGAGAGTGAAATAATGCGGGAGGGTGGTGAGACTTGAATGAATAATGAGGAATGATAAGCCAGTCGGCGTGGCAAGCGCAGGCGTCGTGACTGTGTCGACTCACTATCCGGGGTCCCAAGGTCGCGGTGCCGCAGCAGGCGCATCCCAGGCGTCTGTCTCAGATGTTGTCACTGACACATTCACTCGCACTACACACATACGCTCATACACGCCAAAATATAAATTTCAAGAATAGACAGAACGTTCAAATTTCAAGAATAAATAGAAATACGAGTTTTGATAACATTTCCCAGAAATAAAAATCCATACAATCCAATCTGGCTCCAATTGTAATCTCGATGAGCTTTAGGAATAATAATATAAATTATTGAGAAAAAATCAGTTATTAATCTACAAGCTAATAATTTACTTAATAAATCGTGGAGAAAAAAATAGTACATTCAAGAGTGATAAATGAGTTATTGCATTGCAGTGAGAAAAAATAAAACTTTTTTTCGAAAAATCATAAAATAAATAGCATGTAAAATAAGGAATCACGGTTTATCAATTAATTAGAATAAGTATATACCGGGTGTCTCACCTAAAGTGAACCAATAGCTAACTTTTTTACTATAAATCTGACAAAGTACTTCTTATGGGGGACTTCCCCTTATTTTTAAAGCTGCTTTTTGGAGTCACTTCGAAATTAAAAAATATGGCCGCCATTTTCCAACATGGCGGACAACTTTAATTTTTCTTATGGAACACCCTGTAGTTTATGGCATTTTTGAATTGTACGATTAATTTTAGGAACTTTTTATTCCTTGTTATTTTTTTCGTAAACTCGGTGGTTCAGGAGATAAGAGCAGTTAAAGTTTGTTTTTTGCCCATTTAAAATGCATTGTGTTCATTTAACTATGCCATCCTATGTATTCCTTATGGAGTAAAATCATGTCCAAAATAACAAATTTCCACCGGCTAATCTAGACTAACAATTATTTTGTGATTAAATCTCAACTAAACTCACATTTTTAGGCATTTTTACTCTTTGGTATCTTTTATTTAAACCCAACTGTTTTCGATATACAGACTACCAACAATATCCCAATGCATTCTAAAGGGGGAAATCAAACTTTAACTGCTCATACCTCGTTAACCATCAGGTTTAGGAAAGAAATTTAAAGAATAAAAAGTTCCTAAAATTAAGCGTAGAATTCAAAAATGTCATAAAATTATTGTTCCATAAGAAAAATCATAGTTGTCCGTCATATTGGAAAATGGCGGCCATATTTTTAAATTTCGAAGTGACTCCTAAAAGCAACGTTAAAAATAAAGGGAAGTCCTCCATAAGAAGTTCTTTGTCAGATATATAATAAAAAAGTTAGCTATTGGTTCACTTTAGGTGAGACACCCGGTATATTTGATTCAATTCAGAAAACAAATTTAAAAAGGCATGCTTAGTAAATAATTGAATTGACCAAGGCAACTGTTATAAGCATTTTATAGCATTCTATTATAAGTTTAAACAATTTTGTTTATAATGAACTAAAATTTGTGCAAATATTATTTTAACAGATTAAAAACTTCATAAAATGTATAATTGTCTCTGAATTTCCATGGTCTCACAACCACAAAATTGCATTACCATTTAAGACGCCTACCACCAGTAAGACGTATTTTAAGGCGGAGTTGTGGCGCCATTTTGTAATCTTGTCTCTGACTGAGGCCAACATGTTTCTTAGACAGGACTGTTAAATATTAGACCCAACAGCAAATTGCAATTAATTAAAGGACCAACAATTTAACGAGGGATCCACACCACAATTCTGCCAATTAATTACGATCTAGTCTAGTTATGAGGATGATCTTGTGGTGGTTGGGTTTGACCTTTGTAAAGAGGAAGTATTTGGGCATGTTGTATGAGTGAACTGAAATTGTTATTAAACAGACTCTTGTTATGCTGACAGACAGAGGGCTCTGGCTTTGAGTAGGTCAGCTAACAAGAGGAGGGATCATTCTCTTAGTGTGGGGGGGTTCAGACATTTGCTGGAGGACCGAGGCCCATCAGGCTAAGGCCCAAGTAAGTAATCTTAGTTTTCCCTTTTCCAAATTAGCTGTCTTTGTTTTATTAAGTTCTATCTAATTCGAGTTCACTCAATCACTTAGATTTCATGTTCCCGTATTCTTGATGTGATAGTTAAATTCTCTGTTTTTGAATATTTGTCATTAATTGAGAAGTACTATTTGGTTGTTGTTTAAATTAAAAAGTCTTTTTGGATGTCAAGCATGTCTCTTTATTTAATTGAGCTACGTTCCCAATGTGGTCGTTTACGGGACTCCTTAATTAACAGGCAACAGAGGGGTTTCGTACACGTCACAATCTCACAGTTCCCACCAACCAATGGACGTTAATCCCAACTAGGGGGTGCCGCATTCATTAGCCATCTCTTATAACTATCCACAATATAACACCACTACTGAGACCAAGGGAAGCTAAGAAAATAATTATGAATGTTTTGGAGTTCTTTCTCAATATAAATAAAAAAATAGTGGCCCTCCTCCACTTAAGCGGAGATTAGCAAAAACCTTCACTCATGTGATGCACTCTTACAGTTAATCTGAACGCTTACCTTTGAGGGGACGAGCCTTCAATGGCACAACAAGGTCTTTGATGTTGTAGTCTTTAATTAGCAGGTTCCTGGAATGAACATCCAAAATCAAAAATTATTTACAAGTTATAGATCCAGATAATTATTTATTCATCTAAATACATTTATAATATTATATCATATTTTTTTACCTAAATTCCATAAATTAACAGTACTTTTGATATTACTGTATTGGAAACAATTTTTTTTTAATCCCTACTGATAAAATTAAAATTTGGCAATTTATAAATACCCAATTCCTTGGGGAGGTTTGAGGATGAATCTGCCTGTCTCCATTGAGCCGCTGGCCAGTATCTTGTCTCGCCAATATTGCGGTGTCCTCTGCCGACACACGCCGACCCATTCATCTTTGATAAAACGCACGTCACACTTCTTATACTGCTTATTTGCCCAACTGAAAATTAAATAAAAATGGAGTTTTAGTGTGGAAAATACTATTGAGCCTCAGAATGGGACGTCTATGATGATAATGAGCAATACTATTTTTTCATCATGGTGCAAATACCACACCAATGATTTTTTAAACTATCTAATATTTCACAGTCTTTTCTGCAAGCAATTACAACTTGGTTTTACATTATGTTTAAACTTTAAAGATAGCCAGAGGCATGTGAAGTTTTTTTAGGTCAGGAAAAATAATTTTAACCACAGGAAGTCATGGGATCATTGTTTTGTTTAATTCAGTCAAAGGTTCAATGGAAATCAAGGATACATGCAGCCGTATGGCAATGGGCTATTACAGAGTGTTAAAAACTATAATTCCTAATTTTGGTCACACTATTAGACAGGTGAGTGTGATCATTGATTATATATATTCTAAATAGATGCAAAACCTAATGGCGATTCATGTGAGCAAAGACGCTAGAGCTACCTGGCGAGAGCGGTCAGAAAACCTAGGTCGGTAAACAGTATTGTTCAGCTTTCCACCAGTGAGCGATTGTTGATTCAGATAGAATAAATTATATCGGTATCTCAAAAAGGAATGTGCTCGCCTCATCTAAATTATTTCTACTTTTAAACTGAAGATGGATACGCGGTTTACTTGCAAAAACCGTGATATAAACTTTAGATATAGTACAGTTTAATTTTAGGTTCTCAGTAACTACCTAATGATATACTTTAACTACACCCTGACTGAATACATTGTTTTCTGGTGGCGCTATCTATTGAGGACTGTCATAACTACGTCAAAACTTTGCGTCTGTTCTTGTCAATTGGGCTAGCAGTCTACTACAGGACTGTATTGTCAATGGTGTGATGCATGAGAGTGAGGAGCAGTGGACTGCTGCTGGCATTTAAAATCAGTTTTGTTTTTTTTTTTTATCGCTAGCTGACGGTACACTTGGCACAATATATTATATCTCAAATCATAGCCTACTTCATTGCCGGAGCTATCAGACGTTGTTCAGTGGCAATCATTTGGGACAACAAACAATAAAAGACAAATTTTTACAAACATTAAATGTATTTTGTTTGGACATAAATTGATAACTGTCGAAAAATGCTAATATGTCAGGCCAGTAAAACTTAATGCATCAGCTGTTATCTCCTGATTACTTTTACTCCACTCCTACTGCTCCAGGTGTAAATTCCTCCAAGGGTCAAGATTAGGGGTCTGCGAGTCCCTGAATTTTTCGGGTCAGGTCGGGTCAGGAGCTGGTCTGGGACATCGGGTCAGGGCAAGCAATATTTCGGGCTAAGATTAGGTTGGGCTGCGCCTGATAAGTTACTACCCAGCGATCAAATTTATGTGCGATTTACGTATGTGTGATCAAATTTTACAGCCGATCGCGAGTTATGCTAAGCTACATCCGCAATCGACAGATTCTATATTGCAGCCGCTCGTTAGTTTCACAAATAAGCAGCACTATCTGTTCCTTTGTGGTCGGCAAACACGCTTAACTTTTTTTAAGGCCGATCATTAGTTTTGCAAAGTTGCATTTAGTTTATTTACGATAAACAAGTACATCAAGTAAAATCAAATCAAAATTACTTTGTTTCCTCCCTGTTCCGTACATGAAAAATAATAATTTTAATATCCATTCTAATTTAAATAGTACAGCTATTAAGTTCTTTTTTATGGTTTAATGATAAAATAAGTAGTGAATTTAGTATGTTACAGCTGTACACATAACAAAATAATCTTTAAAAAATCCCCCCCAATAACGCATTAAGCGTCATTGTCAAAGGCACCCCTGATTGAAGGGGGGGCTCCAAAAATGGCCAAAAAGTCATGACATAATTCATGGATGGCCCCTAAACAAACTAAAAGAAATTTAAATCAAGAAAGAGAATCAAATTAAACTTATATAAAGAGGTTGAATGAAAGTAAGAAATTCTAAAAATAGGCAATGTTATAACTTATAAGATTACCACGAATGAAAAAAAACAATATTGTAAATAAATGTTACGTGGCGATTTGACAGTTCGGAGAAAATGTAAACATACATTTTGTGTAAGTAAAAATGTTTTCAATGTGACTTGTATAAAAAAAATTGATGAGATGATCATTCTTGAATTAATATAACTATGAAGTACGAGAGGGAGGGAAATTTATATATTTTTCATTCGCCAGCGACATACCACCCCCTTGAAGGCAGATGAAAACACACGAGGAGTTCAGAAAATATCTGATAATTCCAAAGTGTAAGGGTTACTATCCAGCGGGCAATCGATAAACTGTTAGGGCAAGATATAAACAACAAACCAAATGATTCATCCAATAGGAAATGACACTGTGAAAAAAAAAACAAAAGGCTCCAGCCAATGATATACTTGGCGGGATCTTGAGAATAATACTCGTTGGTTTTCGTTTGTTTTCTGTGGGGTATAAGTAACGTAAGTTGGGTGCCGAACGATAAGTGAAATTTCCCTCCCTCTTGCGCTTCATAGTTGTATTAATTCTACTAAAGTACATGCTTAGGCCAACTTAGGTGGCTTCTACTCTACCTTTGCTAGGTACATTTGTTTACATATATCCATAAAAATTTTGAAAAACCATTAGCTGATAGACATCATTTGGCTACTGCAACTTAAAGTGCAATATGAAATAAACAGCTTAAGGAAATTCCATACTGAAAGGTAAATACGGAACTGAGTATATGGGAATAATGCGGAATCCTGCGCAGCTGGTCAGATATTCTTTTGTTTATATTTTTGCTTCTATTAAAACTAACTTTTCTTTATAACAAATGATTGAATCAGTTTTTTGTGCCTTGTTTCTAGTTATATTGCCTAAATTAAAAATCTCAAGCCAGTTTTCACATCTGCACATACATATGCATGTTTCAATGTGTAATATGTGGGGGGTGAATCTTAAAACAAAAAATCCTTATCGATTGCAAAGCTTCCATGTATTGACAATATAAATTACAAAGGTTATCTAACTTCCATAGGGCTGAACAGGAACTCGTGAAATCAACATCAGACCCTTTTTCCGATTCCGATTACACCCCTGCTTTACTAGTCTATTGGGTAAAAATATAGCCCCAGTCAAGGTTACAGAGTAATGGATTAGCAAAAATACATTTTGTCCCAGGTGGAGGCTACACACGAGCTACATCTTTCCGGAAGTAATGAATGTGCTACTATCTGTTGGAAATGTGATAACTACTTACATTTACAAATAATGGTGTAAATACCTGCTTCACTGGTATCCAATAGTTAGTTGACAAGCATTATACAGTCGACTCTCGCTAACACGAACCTTGATATCACAAAATCCTCGCTATCACGAATTATTTTGAATCCCCTTGGAAAAACCTGTCTAACACGAACAAATTACTATATATAACACAAAATAATTTTCCGGTTATATTTTACCTCTATAACTCGAAGGGACTCAAAAATTACCTCTATAACATGAAGTTCAGTAGATAAGACGAATTCAATTTGCGCTTTACCTCCATAACACGAAGTTTACCTCCATACCACAAAATTTTCAGAATGGACCTCTGCAATACGAAATCCCGGTGTTCAGGATACAACTTGTCGGTGGGGGTCAAGCGCCTTTAGACTGTCTGCAGTCTGGAGTACGTTTACCTTGTGCGGGACTTTTTGAGTGTGTGACGACTGTTTGTGCGAGAAATATTCGAGAATGAGTGCGAAAAGACAACCCAAAGCACTGACTGTTGGTGAAAAGTTAAAAATAATAAAGTTAGTGAACGTCGGGGCGGTAAAGAAGAAAGACATCGCTGCCAGGTTTAATATTCCAGCTATCAACAATTATAAAAAACCAGGTGTAAATTGAAAAGGAGGCAAGTGACGGTAATAATTGTTTTAATAGAAATTATGATCGATACTGTAATTAATTGTTTTTACATGTCTAAGCAGAGGAAGATTACGGGCTTTTTAATCAGAATTAATGTGATATTATCTGTTTTCGTGTTTTACAGGTTATCTATATATATAAAATTCTCGTGTCACAGTGTTTGTCTGCAAACTCCTCCGGAACGACTTCACCGATCGTTATGAAATTTGGTGTGTAAATTCTGTAGGTATGCGAATCGGACGTAAACTATTTCCCGTTTCGAAATTCTTATCCGTTTCAATATGGCGGACGAATTCCGAACACACTGCATATAATACTATGTTCTCGGAGTTTGGGCTCTACAGAGCATTTGGATGTCAAGTTAAATCACATGTTTTTATTATTTGTAATTTAATATTTATAAACAAAACAAAGACAGCTGTTATTATATTGCTAAGAAGTTATTATTCAGGTTTTGTAATGTAGTTAGAGGTTCACTAATTTTGAAATGTATGGTTAAGTATTTTAGTTTAATCTGTGTTTTTACAGTGAACAATGCCAGCAAGGCGAAGAGGGTCAAATTTGGGCCGTCGAACGGCTGGAGCTATACAAAGGCGAAATCTAAGAGCCCAAAGGACAGACGTCCAAATTCAACAGGAAAATGAAGTTGTGCGCGTGAAAATGTAGCAATTGCGCGCATCACAGTCACAAGATGATCGCGCTGAAAGAAATGAAGAAAGACGACTACAACAAAGACAAGCGTGTCGATACGTAGTTGAAGCACGCAGAGAAAATGACATACGACGACAACAAGTGCATCGAGCTTTTATATCGCATACATTCCGTCGTCTAGCATTTGAGTATGAACCCGACGTTAAATATTTTGATCATTCCAAAGTGGCGATTGGTGATATGGACAATGAATGTGCGAATTGTAAGGCGCTTAAATTCAAAAATGAGCCAGCCGGGATGTGTTGCGCCACAGGTAAAGTGCAACTACCAGTAATTGAATCACCACCTGAACCATTGAAAGGTTTACTTAATGGTACGCATCCTGATTCTAACATGTTCCTGAAATCAATTAGAACATTCAATTCATGTTTTCAAATGACATCGTTCGGAGCAACAGAAATAGTTAACAATAATGCTGCAAATGGTCAACAATTTAATACAACGTTCAAAATCAAAGGCCAAATTTACCACAAAGTAGGCTCATTGCTTCCTATGCCAAATGAACCACATAAATTTTTACAAATTTACTTTATGGGTGGCGAGGACACCGAAAGCGCGCTAGCCAATCGCGTGGATGCACGTTTAAAATACAATAACCTTAATTCACAATTTGCCAGACGTATTCTCGGCGAGCTGGACGATTTATTGAATGAGCACAATGAATTGTTGAAATTGTTCAAATCACACATGCACAAATTGCAAAGCGACAATCACGCAATTATCATCAATCCTGATAAAACACCATCTGGAGAGCACATTCGTATAGATTCAATGCACCTGTTGTTGACGACGTTGCTGGAATTATGGTTGGCGACCGTACAGCTAAGCGTGAAATTGTTATTCGCAAAAGAAATAACAATCTTGAGTTCATTGCTGATACACACCGTTCATACGACGCTCTACAATATCCACTAATGTTTTATAAGGGACAAGACGGATATTACATAGATATTAAACAAAAAGATCCCGCTACAGGAGCCGAAACAAACAAGAAAGTTAGCTCGATATTTTTCGTTGTTTTTGATATTTTATTATTTTGTACAGTTCGGCATGATTTAATTTGCTAAATTACCTTTCAATCATAAATCAACATCCCCAAACACTTACTCTATCTTTTTGACTACCAAAATATTCACTACAACTAAATTAACAACGACTAATGTTTAATAAATTCAATACACATACAACATGTTGTTCTTTCCATCGGTCTGTCTTAGGGGAAACCTATAACTTAGGCGATACGAAGTTCGCCGGGTCATCTAGTTATATTATAAATACGTATTTATCTTTCCTACAGGTATAATATTTAAATAAGTTAAAAGCTTAGATTTGTCGGAGATGTAGGGAAAGCCAACAACAACAACAACTTGTTGTTGCCAACAACAACTATGGATGTTGTTTCTACATTTTTCTTTATCTCTGTAACATGAATTTTCATTTGGTTTTCCTCTATAACTCGAACTATGCCTACGACGAACTTCACGTAACACGAAGAAAAATCACAGTCTCGTGGAGTTTCGAGTTAGCGAGAGTCGACTGTAGTAAATTTAGAGGAATGGAGCTGTCACTAGCATCAAGTTATTTGCACACCTGGAGTTTCAGTTTTTTGCACTAGCCTCACGGTGTGACCGAAAGAATAGTTTATAACATGCTAAAAAATTGTCATGGGAATTTTTTTTACTGTAACAAACACCTATTTTGGTTTCAAGCATTTAAACCTTCTACCTGATGGTTGCCTTTAAATGAAAGCAACATTATTTGATTAAATTGAACTTTCAAAACATTATAATCATCAGAAAATAGTGTTTCCTTACCCTTTTAATTTCAATGCTTCTTTCATATTTGAAAATTGAAACAGATACTCAACGTCTGAATCCTCTTTGGAGTATTCAAGTTGAAGGTAGTTCCGGGCTGAATCAAAATCATAGGCTACTTCCTTGGGAGCAATGCTGTAACATACTTATATTATTATCAAATTTCAACAGATATTTCCATCTATATATACAAAAAGTCTTGCAATCAACTTATCAAATTTTACCAGATTATTCAGCAAAACACAGTCTTTGCTCTGCTCTGATTGGATATTATTAACAAGTGCTGCTCTGATTAGTGAAATTTGTGATTTCCATTTTGTTATGTTGTGTTCTTGTTATGTTTTCAGCATTAGTGTTTTTCCCTGCTTTTGAAGTTCTCTATATTAGCTATGTTTCTGTTTCTGTACATGTCCTACTGCTGTGTATTACTAATCTTGTTATGTTTATATGTTCTTATATCTATTATGTTTTTGTTCATGTTCGTTAGGTTCTTTTTCACCTGTAAGACATGATCCCAAGATTCCAGGTCCAGAAACAATGTAAAACATTTTTTTCACCACACTACGACGAAATCACCTGTTTTACAAACGTCAAACGCAGACCGAAACACACCGTTTGCCGCCACAGGACCGAAAACGTTGGGGGCCCTAGGGCCGAAAGTCAGCTGAGTTTATTTGCTTGAAACAACGTCAGAACATCACAAAATTATACGGCATTCAAGATAGGATAGTTGCGATCATATGATTGTCATAGTTGTGTTTTATTTTCAAGTGAGTCAAATAATAATCAGTTTTTTTTTAATTATTTAGGGTATATTTCATTGTGTTGTGTCGTGAAAAATAGCGTTTGCACCTCGGCCGAAAGGGTTTTGCAGCTCTCGATCGTTTCAAATTCTCGACTTCGTCTCGAATTTGAAACACGATCTCGAGCCTGCAAATCCTCATTTTCGGCCCTTGTTGCGAAATATACTATTTTTTAGTCATCAGTGATGGCAAATGTCTGTAAAACTCAAAATCAAAACACTACTTCTTAATTTGCAAAATATTATGCAAAACTTCAAAGCAAAACTCCTTTACAAAAACCGGAGAAATCTTGGCAAAAATAACCTAGACGAACTTAAGTTATTTTGATTATTTCTTTCCTTAAAATATGAAAAAAGAAACCAACGTTGGCAATCCAAATACAAACTGAAACTTCACTTGATAAAAAATAGTAGTTTTCATCACAAGGAGCAAACATAGACATACTTTATTGCCACCAGACATTCTTTTACATGTGTAAAGGTGTGACGACGTAAGTGGTACTTTTTGGTCCGCAATCATGTTTTAAAAATGATTAAGCACCAAAAGGACACTTTTGCTCTAAACAAAGCTTTTTTATCTAACTGCGGAAATAAGCTTGTACAGTTTGCCTGTTTTATCATGAGCTATGGCCTTCTCCATTGCCGGAGCTATCAATCATTGTCTAATCCCAATTGTTTGGGACAATAAATAATGTAAAAATTAATTTTATCAAACATCAACTGAGTTTTTATACAAACTACAATAAATATATAAATCGACAGCTGTTAGAAAATGTTAACATGTCTGGCTATCTGGCACAACTTCAGGAATCAGCTGTGGTGTTCTGAAGACTTTCACTCCAGTCCGATTGCTTCAGGTTAACAGGGTTCCCATAGCTCAAGATAAAATGAACAAACTATAGTCGTTTTTCAACGAGTACAAAAAGTACAACGTAATTTCAAATGTTGCCATTCTGCTGTTTATAAATAACACTTTTCATCTTGAGAACAGCAATTTACAGCATACATAAATGAATCAAAGAAAACAATGTTTGAGGTTTGCGTACCGAAAAAAATCACAGCTGACTTTTTTGCACTAGGGCTAGTATTAAAAAGTAATATTTTGCAGACGTATTAGAGAACAGAAAACGGTTGTTATTTGTGCAGTTAGATAAAAAGAGAATATTAGGATGCCCAAACATTATGATTACCTAGCACATCTTCAGAAGAGGTTTTTAGTATTTTTGTAAATTGTTAAAAATGTTTTTAGTTTTGAGGCTTTTTAAAATAATTATTATGATCCACTGCCAATGTTGTACTATTGTCAATTATTAACGTTTAAAGCTATAGTCCCTCACCTTGTCATATAATTTTACAATAAAGAATTTACTTTAAATTTTAACACAATAATTGATTCTTTCAAGAATATGAGGAACAGGCTGACTGAAAATTGTATGGTTTTTTGTTATTATTTAAAGAATAAAAATCATTCTCAAAACAACAACAATTCAAATATATTTATAAATTGTATCTAAGACTATGGTGACTATACTGAGGCGGTAGGATGATAAGTCGTTATTACAAGGACATATTTCAACGATATGATAAATCTTCAAATGCAATAATAATTATGAACTTACATGTAGACATTAGGCACACTTCCTGCTTTTATCATTTCCTGAAAAGCGTTAACACTGTGATACTCTTCTTTTGACTAAAAAAGTAAAAACATGAATTATTGACAAAAAAAATAATAACAGTATAATAAATATATCAGTTTATTCGCCTAACGCAAAATAAGAAGATAGCAGTTGAAAAGTCAATTAAATGAATTTACTAAATGATTTTTTATTTCATTAGTTAGTAGATAATTAGTCAGCTACGAACTTATGGTGGCACAAGATAACTTACTTTTGTTTCAAACATTTAAAAAATCAAAATTAACTAATTTTGATGCAACTTCTTTATTACCTTATTCTTAAATATAGCTCTGGCCAGCCATAATGGCAGACAGCAAAAGTGTAATCTTCTCCAACTGTCTCTTAAAACTCATTTTTATTTTTATACTGAAAATATGAAAACATTGTTTATGATTCTAAGGGTCACACCGAGTTTGCGCTGCAGCATTGAGCAAGAGTTACCTTGCCTAATAGAAACCGATATAGTGAATGTTACCACAAATAATAAGAATATAACTTCTTGGCTTTAGATTTGTGACAATATCATCTGCAGGAGCTTTTATTATCGGAAGAAAAAATTGATATTGTAATGTGACCTTTCTTGGATTTAACATTTATTGCATATGAGCATAACAGCGCCAATTCAGCTAGATACAAAGTATTTTTTGCTTTGGGTTATGCTTCACTACTGAATTTGAGCATATTGTTTTACTCTTTGATTGCCAGCCGCTGACGAGAAAATCGACTCGATTCCATGAAAGACTATTGTTAAGGTTTTTTCCATAACACAACCAGACAGCTGATCATCTGATCTTTCAATTCAATATAACGGGTTGCTGCAATATTTGATTATTCTTTTTTTAACAGATTTTTTCTGCTAAATCAGCCGATTCATCCTGACAGTTCTCAGACTGGCTCATAGTTTTTTCACCATAATAGTAAAAAAATACACCCGTTTTCCGCCAATTTCCAAAAGGATTTTTTTTATATGTGAGAAAATTCAACATATGTAAGGGAAAATATTATTTTGAATATGTTGGGTACGTAATACACTAATTAAGTTTATTTAATCACTCATCAGCGAGCTTTAAACATTAGGAAAATTAACAAGGGAATCACATTGGTTTTCATTACAGTAATGCACACTTTTTGTATTGCACCACTTTTTTTTATTTAATACTTTAACAATTTGGATTTTTAATATAGAAAAATACACTATGATTGGCTTCAGCACATTTATAATAAAAAATATATTGCATTTTCTGCAAAATATTGATGAAAGAACTCTAAACTATTCAAAATAAAGGCTAATAAAATATTCACCTAAGAAGTTAAATCAGCACAGCCTGCCAAAGCAATAAATTGCACTTTTAAGTTTTTAGAGTAGGCCTACAAAACTGTTTTGTTCTTTCTTTCAGTTTGTTTTAAAAGATGAAGTTCAGGTTTTTAATTTTTGTTTCCTGTTATTGTACTATAGATTAATGTTTCTTATAGGAGTAACCTAATCTATTTGTTCTTTTTCTTTTTTTATTCCTTTATTAATAACTCAAAATTTTAATAAACCCTGACACCATTCAGTCCAGGTTTGTGTGATAAGCAAATGTTCAGAGTTGTATTTTTTTAAATCCCTACTTTAGCTAAAATGTGTTGTTTGAGATAACTATTATCATGGCAATATTTGAGGAATGAGTATACATGTTTGCTGCAAAAGGTATGTTCAAACTGGGTGGTTTTAATTCAATATTTAGTAGATTTGAACTATGATTCAGTAATATTCACTACCGCCACAGCTTTAATTGGTGTTTGTGTGCCTACCTCTTAAAAGGGTAAACAACATCTTACCCTTGTTTTGTTTCTTCTTACTTGAAGAAACAAAACAATTTACAACTGCAACTGGATACATATTAAATCAACTCATGTAACATGCATACATATTAAATGAGTTGTAGGGCTTACTGGCATGAGGTTTACTGAGGAGTGTACACAGCAAAAATGATTGGCTTAGGTTAACTACTGCCGAATCAGGTGCGAGTTTGACTTGCCCAAACGTTCGGCAATGGCGAGTAATTTGCCACATGGAGCCTTATAAGTGATGGAGAAAGAGTCACGCCGAACATACCGGTGAATGCTAGCATTTACCTGGATCATCCTGATTGTTAGAAGTCAAAAAAAGGGAGCCTTAAAAAATTGAGAGGCAATACATCGTAAACAAATAGAGAGAGATCGTTGAGAGAATCAGAGGGGCCATGAGGGGCTTCGCGTCTGTAAACATATGAAATATGTTTTGTTATTGGCTTCTGAGAAGCGGCCGGAAAAACCGAAGGCCGGTAAAACCGAGGGCGGGTATGAGGACTGCAAGTTAAGAAATAAGGAAGAAATAGAACTTTTTTATTTCCCTTAAGGATGACATGGGGAATGAGTATACAGGTTTGCTGCCATAAAAATGAGAATATCGGGAATTTTAAACTAATATACATTAGATTTCATCTAGATGAAGCCACAAACCAAGTTTCTTTTAAGATATATTGAGAAATAAGCAAGAAAGATATCGAATTTTACTTATTACCCTTAAAACTGGGACTACGAACTAGGGATGGACAGGATTGGTTTTTTAGTTCGGGGTAGGATTTTTTTCTTCCCTCTTAAATTCGGGGCAGGACGGGACAAAATGTTTTTGGAGAAGGTCTACCTACACTGCACAACATTCCAGGACTCCTTCCCTTGAAAAATCACATAACTCTTGCACCAGCATTGCCAAAGATGTATTTTGTTGAGTAAGTAAGTCAAAATACTTAGATTGTACTCTTTAAAATTGTTTAACATAGTAAATAAATGAATTTTTCCAAAAAAAACTCTTTGTTTCGATAACTTCAATTTCTTATCTATGCTTTTGCCAAAACAAAAATGTTTTTTGCTTCAGACTGTGTTCGGAATAGGCAGATTTTTGAAATAGCAGGATTCAGAATAGTGGGAGATATTGTCTGCTTTTTTAGTGCATTGTTTATACAAAATATTGATAATACTATTTTCCTTCACATATGTTTAATATGCTCATATGAAAAATAAATCCATTGGAAGTTTGCTGAGTATACAGGTCTGCTGCGATGGATGTGTTATTTAAATTACCGTACCTCAAGAGTGTAGCAAGACATAGCTAATTTGTTGATCAGTTCAATTCCTGCCAACACTCTTGGCTCCTTAAGGCAGTTATTCTCCCCAACACCACGAACCAGCATCATCCCACAATACCTCAACGTGCAAAACCTGCCAAAAAACATACCTTAAATACAAATTTTGGGCAATCCCCCTTAAATTAATAAAACTAAATTTATTGTCCGCGAGAGTAAAGAAGTCCCCCGAGCCAGAGCAATATACAGCAATGTCCGCATGTTGCCGCGCGGTGTTTTGGTAACGTATAAACAAAAAAATGCAGGCGCCGAGCAACAACCGCCTGCAATTGATCGAATAGGCCAGGACTCAGGGGACTTCTTTACTCTCGCAGACAGTAATCCTAGTTGGATATTATTTCCAAAATAAAATAAAGTGTTTTGAATTTTGGTTTTGTCATTAACAGATTAACAATGTTAACCCATTCGCCTACTTAGACGAAGTGGTCTCGCCGGTGGCACGGGTGCTGTTAGTGAGGGCTTGGCTTAGTAGTTCACTGGTTTGCCACCAGGCTGGTTGCTCCAGTGGTTCAATGAATCGCCACTTGGGTTCGCTAAAGCCGTAGGCTTTAAGAGTCAATCGAGCATTGGTCTGACAGTGCGCAGACGTGTGGTCTAAGGCATTGACTGATGAGTCAATCTTGAAGACATGCGCCACAGTGCGGGTTCGATTCCCGCACCTTGAGCAATCCCTAATAGGCTTGCAAATGTGTGGTAAAGTTGGTGGGAGGGCCCACCTAAAATAAACGGTAACCGGCTTGCGTGGAAGTTGATGACATTTGTAGGTTTAATAGGGATTGCAGTGGACACCTGTTTGCTTCTTTTTACCCTTGTATAGAGGACACTTTTTTTAAATTTCTTATTAATTAATTCAGCTATTGTCAATATATATGGACAATCAAAAAGGTAATAACCAAAATATTAGACCAAATACAGACAAAATAAACATATTGCAATTAAAAATTGAGAAGGTTAAAAAAGTGGTAGGTCAGTGTTAAAAACCATCCAAATATTTAAAAATAATTTTGAGAGTAATTATTACTAGCTGGTGGTTCCGGATAACCCTTGAAATAATAATTTCTACAATCTGTGGTTGACGTTCATAACTATTTCAAACCATATGTCTATATTTTTAGTTGATAAAAAAGTGTTTTGAGTTGAAGCTAGTGTCGACGGATGGCGCCACTGTTCCAACACTTCAGCCGTTATACTCAAGTGATGCCCTTTCTTTAAATTCTTAAATGTACTGACAAATTTACAAAGAAATGCCTTTAAACTGACACCTCAAACATTAAAATCAGCCCTGCAGTTCTCGGGTTATGACTGTGAAAAGCTAAATCCTCGTATATTAATATATAAATCCCTTTTTAAAATCAAATTTTGAGGTGGTTACTAGATAATGCTTTATGTATTTTTACTGCACCTCGGCTAATTTAATCAGGAGTTTACTGTACTTCATTACGAGCTAAAGAACAATTTTAGGCTTACTTCATTTCTTTTACTGGTATCCCGTATCCATCTTCTACTTCTAAATTACAATATCCTGTTGATCTTCTGAATGCCTCACAAACCACGACAAATGGATTACGCTCCTTCTTGTTCTTTTGAAGTTTATACATGAAGTGAATTACCAAATCTTTGAACATTTCTCCCATTTCTTCAGCACTTGGAGGATAGAATTCATATTTTTTTACCAATAAAAGATCAGGAATAAATGCATTAACTTTTTCGGATGCTTCATAGTCTCCATTGTCACCCTCTTCCATATTTCCTTCATCACGACTTCCTTGTACTTTTTTGTTAAAATCCCTATTTCCTGATCTTCCTCTATTCTGCCTATTCCCGCGTCCTCTAAATCCTCCCCTCCCCTTCCCTCTGTTTTGATTATGTCTCCCGAATCCTCTTTGATTGTATGGTGAAAACTTGTAATCTGATTGGCCCCCATAATCAGAAGAAAAATTTGTGGTTGGCTGTTGAGAGAAACTGTTATGAGGGTTGAACCTACCTTGAGGGTCTTCTTGAAAACTTTGTGAGGAATTATAGTTATCACTTGACCAATCCGGAGATTTCCTAGCAGTCCTTGTCTCTCCAGGATTATCAAAAAGATTTGTGAAAGAATTGTTTGGAGGTTTCTGATTAGGTCTCCCCCTTTTATTGATGTAACTCCAAGCAGGAGAATATCTCTCGTTAGTGTTTGGTACTGAATCACTAGGTGAGTTTTGATACGAGGGTGACGGGTTGCCATCCTGATATTGTTGTGGACCTGAACTTTGTGATTGGTTGAAAGTGGCTGCTGCTGCATTATACATAGGCATACTTGTATTAACTGAGAACCCTCCACCTTGAGGGGGCATGTTAGGGTAAAATGACCCTGGCTGTTGTTGAGGCTGACTATAGCCATAGTTCTGGGCCATGAATGGGTTGAACTGATTTTGGTAGTAACTATTATCTCCCATGTTGCCTTTTATAGATTTATAATCCTTTTATTTCCTTACTGTGAATCCTGAAACATAGCAATATTATTTATACTCAAGGAAAATACTAATGGTAAAAGAACTTGAAATGAAATAAAGGTGTGAAATAAAAGTCTTTCAACATTTGACAAAATGTACCAGGCCTACATATCCAATCACCTGGAATCACAAAAAATATTAGTTAGAATAGTTTTTAATTGTAGATCTAGTAGTCATGCCTTTGAAAAATAAATGGTATCAGCAAACTGACCCATACTTTCTCCCTTAAAGCCATTATTACAGTAAGACCTAAGTCTCGGGCTTAGGTCTTACCATGAGACCTATGGTAATAGCTTCTTCCCTATAGGGGAAATTCGCTAACATGCATTTTATGTTATTGGTATATTGGTCTAAGACAAGACAATAATATAATTATAATTATATTGTTTTACAAAAATATACCAGTATGACCAGAGAAATTACACTTAAATTAGAGTAATTTTTCTTAATGAGTGGTGTTTACAAGATTGGTTAAGTTTGCAAGGTATCTTTTCACAATATGGTGGAAAAATAACGTTGGTCTTTTTACCATATTCATTAAATTTGTACATCTTACTAACAAAACACACCCATTACGTATATACTAAAACCTTACTTTTAAAAACACCATGTCCACCAAAAGCCAAACCAGGCCCCAAGTCTGCACACTGCACGGGCCCTTCGGGGGGCCTGGGGTTATAAAATCCCCCCCCCCCCCAGCGAAAGGGGGCCCCTCCCAGAAAAATTTCAAAAATTATATCTCTAAACTCACGTTTTTAGGCAGCCAAGAGGTAGAACATCATACATTAAGGAACTCCAAAAATCCGAACCAATAGAGGCTGAATGGTCAGTCGGATTTAGAAAACAGTCTACTCTTATTAAAAATTACCGCTATCAGTGATCCCGCACTTCTGGATTTTCGTCTCTTTCCCATAACTTTCGTGTTCGTTCAATTCATATAGTTACTCTTCAGTTTTTTCACGATCAATACGCCCGATTGTTTTTTCTGGCCATCTGCATTAACCTAATTGCAACATGTTACTCTTGTTGTTTACCATCACGGATGATATTATCATAACGTAGTTTTTGTCAATATATTTTAATGCAAATAAAAATACATTTGTTTTCACTCTTTCAATGTTTTTTTTTTAATCGTATATTCATTTAGGCTATAATAAGTTTTTACAGAATCTTGATAAGGATAAAAAAACTGTTATCATTTTAAATTCACTTTATTTTAAAGAATTTAAAATGATCTCTATTGTTACAAAAGAAAATAATAATTATACATAACGATTTTAAACAACTTAACAAAGCTACGTTTCTCCTTTTTAGCGAATTTCCCCCTATAGGGAAGTAGCTATTACCGTAGGCGGCATGGTAAGACTTAAGCACGGGACCACCATAACTTTTAATTTTTATGCCCCTAGACCTCAATAACACCGTTTGTTCATTTTCATATATGTATATATATATATAAAACTGTCCGTAGGCACGATAACTTTCGTAAGAAAGGTCCGATCGCGATGAAATTTGGCACATACGAGAAGAGCGACATTTATTAAGTCGAGTTCGAAAACCAGCATGATTGGCTAACTCCAAGGAGGATTTTTTAACAAAATAAAGTTTATTTTTAGAATTAAATACCTTTTTACTAATTTTATGTCAATTTCATTGTCAAAAATGGATTCAGCTTCAAAAAATAAACAATTTAGCATTTTGAATTATTATTCAACGTCAAACCATTGCTTAGATATTGCACGTGCTAAACACAGTACGTTGTCTAGTATAATTTTTCAATTTACCCTTAAAAAAGCATAATTACCCTGTTTTCATTGAGAAATACCCAAAAGTTGCATAATAATTAAATCCCTACATTTACCCTAAAGGCGCGTTTACACTATGTAGCAGAGCTATATAGCTCTGCTATAATTTCAAAAAGCGAATTTGAAAATCTGCTATATAGCATGATTTCATAGCTATATAGCAGAAAACGAGCTATCCAAAATTGTCGGTAAACATAATACCCCCATTGCAGCAGACCTGCATACTCAGCGAATTTCAAACGCAAAAAAAATTTCCATCCAATGTAGCGAGATATGACATGTTTTTGTAATCTCCATAAGAATAACAAGTAGAATGAAAATGCAGGTTTGCTGCAAAAGGTAAGTTAAAACTGGGTCTATGTTCAGCCCGATCGTGTCATCTTCATGAAGGTCTTTTAAAAGATCAGTTCCGCTGTATTTTTTCCTTGCTTTGAGGGATGGCCTAATCCAATATCTCCTCTCCCTTATTTGATTTAAAAATAGCACTGTAGCATCGGCGGCAGCAGCAGCTGATGCAAGGAGCACTTTCTGCTTCGGCATCTGACAGGAAACTGATTCAGCTACATTTAGCCTTGCTACAAAACATTTGATGACGATTGAAACTTGTAGCAGAGCTAAATGTAGCCGAGCTACATGTAGCTGATGGAGCTATAAGTAGCTGGTGAATTATGTAGCTCTGCTATATAGCACAGCTTTATAGCTCTCCAGCTAAATAGTGTAAACGCGCCTTAATGTAGGGTAATTTGAAAATAAAACTCTGAACATATGATTATGTTTAAATTTGAATATTTTATTTGTCTTTATTTTTAATGGTTAGAGCTCATTGATCATGATTTTGTATAACATTTATACTATAGGAAAAATACAAATTATTTTTAAATTTTATGAAGAAACATGAGCATTGGGGGGGGGGGGGGTCTTGGTCTAAACTTCCTGAAAATGTAGCATAATAATTGGTATGTTTACCACTCTGAGGAATGATAGTATACATTTTTTTCAATTGGCTGGAGATGCAGGTCTGCTGCAATTAATAGGGATGTTTTGTTTATAAAACTAACCATGTGACTGAATTTAATTTGTTCATGAGATTATACTATTTGTTTTTCCAGTGTTTTGAATTCATTGATTACATGTTTCCTGACATTTATACACTATAACAAGACTACATTTATTGAAAATTAAAAACTAAGAACTATATAAAATACAAAAAGTGAATGTATTACCAATAAAAATCAATGTGATCCCCTTGTAAATTTTCCTCATGTTTAAAGCTCATGAGTGATTAAATATGTTTTTATTTACAAAACAAATTCAAACAATATGTTCCTTTGGATATGTTGAATGCTCACATATAACAAATAAATCCCATGGAAATTCGCTGAGTTCGCAGGTCTGCTGCGACGGGGGTATTTTATTTGCCAATGTTTCAATTACATCATCGAAGTTTAATGTTTTAGCTCAATCACTTTCTAATGCCAACAAAGCCGAACTTGTTAATCTGTCTTGTCTCATATTAAAGTGCAAAAGGAGAGGAATGTATGATTTACTCACGCTCACTAGGCCTACTCGCTGGCTGCCACCGCCCACGCCGTAGTGTATAGTTGGTCGCAAATACAATAGTATAGACAGACAAAACAATCGTTTTTGCCTTGACCAAATACTGTATTATCAAAGTAATTTGTGTGATAAAGCTAGGCCTAAGTTAGACATTTTATTTCTTAACATGTAGGCCTAACTTCATTTCCAACACCAAGACCAAGATTTATTTCTTTACCAATACCTTATTTCCAAATTTTTCAAAATCCGCTCATCCCGTGCCCCAAGTTTCAGACTTGGCTGACATGGCCTCTCGGCGACCCTGACCGTGTTAGTTTAACTTTCCAGAGAACCCCCCAAAAACGTTCCTTCCGGATTTTGGAAAAATCTAAATACACCCTAAATCAAATACTTACATATTATATACTAGCTGATCAACACGGTTTTACCCGTGGAAAAACAGAAAAACTTCCTTGGATTCCTTAAGGTTGCCATGACAACTACATGAGCTTCCTTATACTTTAACATTGAAACTTTGATAGCCTATATCGTAGGGCGTAGCCCTGAGGGAATTTTTAAAAATCCATTCTTAGTGGGTGCCTATGCCCTGAAAGGAACGTCCATGCGAAGTTTCAAGGTTCTAGGTCAAGTAGTTTGGGCTGTGCGATGATAGGTGAGTGGTATTTGACAAATATATAATAGACTGTGTGATTAAATTAAAGGTCTATATAGACCACTGCTTAATCAGAAACCACAGGCTACAGTGCCAGATTTACCACTAGGCCCACAAAGCCCGGGCGTAGAGCCATGAGCTGATAGGGGGCTGCTCAGGTAGAAAATAAGGTGTAGGGCTAAAAAAAAGGTCACCACTTTTGAGGAGGCCGTTGGGGTTGGGGGCCTCAAGGAGGCAGGGAGGATGAACAGTAATCTGGGCCGGGCCACAGTATAAACCAGGGTTGGACAATATTTGACATGTTAAGTCACCTACTGCTCCTCGCTCATTGTTCATAGTCTGCGATAGTGCAGCGTCCTCTGATTGGTACAGTGCAGCGTCCACTTTTTCAATTTCAATAATAGAGAAATTCTCTAGTGCTTCACATAATATCTACAACAATTTAAAATCAGCAGCACTACACACCGTCAACATCGAAAGACGCCTTCTACCACCCAGCAGTGAGGCCCTTATTTCCCCTGCTGGCATCCTCTTATACCATGATCATACCTCTACACAGTCTTCAGCTTAACTTAAATCACTCCGCTCACTAAAAATTAATTGGAAACCAAGTACTCTCATCTCATCATTAGGATTATCCAAAAAATATTTTGTTCATCTTAATATGCAGTTTCAGCTCTGTTTTTCAAAGAAATTATCATTTATATTTGTTTTATAACCAGCATCTTTGCTGTAGGAGTCAAGCGCTGTACAATAAACACAACCCGCCCAATGCGTAGCTTCAAAATTTAAGTTGGTTTCTGTTCTTACAAACTGAAAGTACCCAAAGTACCATACAGGGGTTGTCGGTTGAGGAACTAACTATCAAAACCCCGCATTCGAATTGGTTCAATAGATCGATAGTTCTATTGAATGGACACACCAATATTTTGATTCGGACAGTTGAAGGGGTCCCCCGTAAAACGTTCTAAGCGACAAAATTTCAAAATCGGAGATATTCAGTGAAAAAGGTTCTCCAGGTCATGAGCTACACGGTGGTATATTTTGTTTTGAAGATATTTGAGTTGGTAGCCCTGATTTAGTCTGTCAAAGTTTGCGTGCTTCACGAGACTGCACGGACTTTCTGGGTAATAACGTTCTATTCGCCGAAAGATGGAATCCCCGCCGGTTGTTGCGCTGTCGCCCAAGGACCAAAATCGCGTAAATAAAAATAAAAGACATGAAGTAAATATTGGAAAGTGGAAGGATAAGACCAGGATTGAATATAGAAAAGTTGGATTACCCTATATTTAAAAAAATAAGAAGCCAAGGCCTGGAAATTGCCCCCAAAAAAAGGTGGGTAGAAAAACGTTTTAAGCACCACATGTAGATAACTTTTAGCAAAATTACGTATCACGTTTTATTAACAACATTACGTTTTTGTACTTTTACACCAATAAAATTGTTTTATATTCAGTTTTATTTTTGTTTCTGTTGGTATTCCTACTCTCCCTCATGTTTTCTTCCAAAGTAGAAGAGCAGTCCGTCAGAAAACGTTCCAAGCGCCAGTCATTTAGAACGTTATAACCCCTAAAAAACACGTAAAATGTTTTAAAATGCTTGATGGCAGGTACAAATTCAATATAATGCTACATTATGATGTTATAAATAGGGTGTTAAAAGATTATACATGAATATAAGTTCTAACCTTAAAAAACCGTAAATTTTAGAGTTCAACTTTCAACCCTTGATTACTCAAAACTAGGTTTTTGTCGTTTAGAACGTTTTACGGGGGACCCCTTCAGTTATCGGGTGACACTGTAATGGTCCTGTCACAGCACTTTGTTTCCTCCGCCATAAATCCACGTTCACTAATGTTGTTTGAAAACTAAAGAAATAATCACCGCACCCGAAATAGCTTATAATTAATTATGTAAAAATCTGAATAGATTGAAAACACAATTGTAGCCGAAGAAACAGGATATACCTGTAACAAAATACAAATTAAATAGCTAGCCTATGTCTGTATACAACCTCCGCTGTCTATTACTAATCCCTGATTATTTGGTAGTACCCGTACTGGTGACACCCTGAGTGGCGTCTTTGACGGCGCCATGGGCGTCACCAGTGGCCGACTGCTGCAGTCCTTTGGGGCGCCTTTGGCACCACGACTGCAGCAGCGGCTACGCTTTTATAGGAAGGAAATTTGTAGTCTGGCCAAATTCCCAATGTGTGAAATTTGCAGCCAAAACCCGTTGTTTGTATGAAGTCGCTGACAAACGATTGTTTCCCACCCAACAAAAATTAACCCTCGAGCGGGCGCACGCAGAGTTTTCCTCTGCACGTGTTTTTTATGTTAAAATAAACAGACATAATGGGTGTCGGCGGTCGTGTCCGGCTCCGTACTTTATGCCCCTCATTCCAGGAATTTCCTAAAGCTATTTATACCCCCCACCCCCCCCCCCCTTGGTACCTCGTTAGCCTATATATGCAATTCAGAAATACCGTCTCAGTTTGTGGAGCGCCCTCTCCCGTTACACAGACACTGATACATATTTTTAAAATTTATAATAGCAATTGATTTGTATAATTTTTTGAACTTTTCCTTTTGCTTTTGAAAAAAGAAGCGAAAGGAAAAGTCCAAAAACGTAAATAATAATTAATACATATTTTATCCTAGAAAATTACTTAAGTTACTATGTTTAATTGAAATATTACACTTATTAAGTTGAACAATTAATTGAATCGACAATGAAATGAGATTCCTAATGAAGTTTTCCAACATTTAAATACAATATTTCGTTATAAAATAAGTAGCCCATATTGGGTAAAATTTGTGCAATCTAGTGTTGCGGAGTAAAACTCCGCATGCGCCCGCTCGCGTTTTGCCGGTGAAGCGCCCACTCAAGGGTTAATTACAGTATCTAGGGAGTTCCCACGGTTCCCACTGAATCCCCTAGATAATAATGTGAAGTCGCTGAAATATCGATTGTGAAAATCGATATATCATTCCCATTATGTGTTTGACTATCAATAGTTCCCCTACCAATAACCCCAATTCCCACCAAGTCACCTAGATAGTGAGGCAAAGCCTGCACCTTCTGCAGAAGTGTATAGCCAAATCCGGTACTAATCTGCTACACAAAGACATCATAGCAAAATAATAAAATGTTATGCAAACCTGACCAACATACCATCCTAGATGCTGGAATTAGGGGCTCCTGTTCTTCACTTGTTGATTTCTCTCAAACTTGAATTAATTATTCTAGCAAGGCCAATGGTTCTCAATTAATTCTAAACAGAGAAAACCTAGGTTAGAACTCGGCAAACTTTTATAAAAATACAAATCTGTGCTTTGATTTTTCTTAACGCTGCAGGACAACAGTTTATTTAACTGTTATCAAAAATCTAAAGAGTCAAGATTCAAGATAATAATTTTAAACTTTATGGCAAAAAACCTTGTCTTTTTCGTATTTATAACCAAGCTACTGACACATACATAGATTCACAACAATGAGTACCATGCATTGTTCCGAAAGTCATAACTCCGAAAGGCATACCTCCGTAATAAACTATGTATTTTTACGGCATAGTTCCGAAGAGCAAATCTCCGAAATTTCTTAATTTCGAAAGGCACAACTCCGAAAGCATATTTCCGACAAAGCAGATCTCCGAGTTATTTCGGAACAGTGTAGTTCGGAGTTGTGCTCTTTCGGAGATATGCTTTTTTAACCATATAAATCCGGTGCGGCACAGGGGAGACATTTCGGGAGCCGTTATGACGTCACCAGCAATGGCGTCACGACCTACGAACATGAAGTCGTCTGTCGTCGTGTAAGTTCGGGTACATCTCTCGGTTCGTGGGTGTAATAAAAGTAATAATAATAATATATGATATATAATTTACAACTACTTCATGAATGCAAAATTCACCTGTATTCAAGTAATCATATGGTGTTTGTTTATTTACTTTATCTATGTTCTGTTTACTTAGTCACTCAGTTAAGACAAAACAACTATGTTAAATTTTGTCGAATAAAGCCAGATTTTCCTGGTTATTCTTTTGTATTCTTTTCCACAATTTATTCGACATTAATAATGGACAGACTTCTTCGGCCAGACAAACTAAGCAGTGATCCCAATTCTCCAAACTCTTCAACCGAATTCCTTCACTGGTATACAACTTTTGACAATTTTCTCTCGGATCTTTCGGAAACAGATGACAAAGGTAAATTAAAACCAGTGGCGACGGGTGACATTTTGGAGTGGTTATCGCTGATAGTGTAGTACACGGGACTGCGCCGGCGCCGCGCGGCGGAACGGCTATATTGCTATTTATAGAATAGTCGCGACGGACCTGCGCTTGACCGGCCCGGATATCCGTCCCCCAGCGTCATTCATAGACCCCACGACCATAGATAAAAACATCCATAACTCTACTGAAAAGGCGAATGGAATAATACTGATACTTAAAGCTCTCGGATGAAAGTTTGACATTGAAAAATGCAGCTAGCTATTTTATTAAGCAGTTTATGATTTCACTTTTATAATTTTTTAATCAGTTTAGTTTTATTTTTATAATTGTTTCAGTTGAACAACTATATCACCTTCTCCTTCAGTCATTGTTGTGCTCATCGATTAATAATAAAACATGTTACAAATTTAATTAAACCACTGCAACTTCACTCATTGAAACTACACAAAACAAGCACAGCGCGCGGCGCGAGAACTGTGCGCATGCGCGAGTAGTGGAGCAGGTCTCTCTGCACTCTGAAGTGAACTATTTTAGGTCTCTTTGCGCATGCGCGAGTAGCGGAGCAGGTCTCTCTGCACCGTGAAGTAGCACTGACAGCGACAATGAAGTCGAGTTGCTCGTTACGTGGCGAAGGCTGCCGAGTACAGCCGAAGGAAGCCGGACGCCAACCGATTCTCCAGCGATAGAGAATCGCTTGGCCGCCTCTACACAACTGCGGTGTAAGTGGTGGGGATGGACGCGGGGAGGTGGGCGCTCCACTAGATTGGATTCTCCAAACTCGGAGAATCGGTTCGGATTTAGTCAATAGAGGACGCGGCGCATCTGGCGCGCAAAGCAAAACGCCGTGCATAAAAATAGCCTGATACTCCGAAAATTTATGATTTTCTTTTGAAAATAATAGACATTTAGGCTTATAACATTATGTTATTTGTAGTTTTATCTCAAATATTTACTTTTAAAATTAAGTTAGTCATCGGCGAATCTGTAGATGACCGCACGCCTCGCCACTGATTAAAACTATTGATTAATCATGTTTCACCCGCAGTATTTACAATATTTAACGAATCTAAAAGTTACTCAGAAGCAATAGAGATTCTTAAAGCTGCTTTTGTCAAACCTAAAAATGAAGTATTCGCTCGCCATCTACTTGCAACTAGGTGACAAGTCTCCAATGAAACTGTTGACCAGTACTTTAGAGTATTACAACAACTTAGTCAGGATTGTAACTTTAAAGCAGTTTCTGCTCAAGAAAATAAAGATTCACATATTCTTTTATCAGAGGGTTGCACTCCCAGGAATCTCGTAGACGCTTATTAGAAAATAGTTCTTTAACTCTTAAACAAGCATACGACCAAGCTTTAGCTTTAGAACTGGCTCAAGTTCATTCTGATTCTTTCATGAACAGTAGTGTACCTGTCAATGCTTTACCTAATTCTATGCCATCAGTCAATCCGTTACACAATGACAAGGAATCTTGTAATTTAGATCAAAAACATGACATGTTAGCTGCTTCTTCCACCCAAAAATGTTATTTTTGCGGCAAGTCAAGACACCCAAGAAAAACTTGTCCCGCAAGAGATTCAATTTGCAAATCTTGCGGAAAGTTAGGGCATTTTTCTATTGTATGTCGCTCAAAAAAAACAAAACCTAGCGGCAATATCAACATACACAGACCAGCAATTAAATAAGCATCCAGTTGCCTCTGTTGAAACAGAATCAGACGATCAATTAGACAAACCAGTTCTTTCTGTTGTGGCTCCTTTGTGTCTATCAAAATCCCTCATTAATATAACGGTAAACGGAGTCAATACAAAAGCTTTAGTTGATAGCGGAAGCTCATTAAGTTACATTGATGAACAATTTGCTAGGAATATAAACTTAGCTTTACATCCAGCTTCTAATCACATTTCAATGGCTTCAAAATCATTATCATGCATAATCAGGTACAATTGCAAACTTGATCTAAAAATTAAGGACCACTTTTTCAAAAACATTACAGTATTGGCACTTCCTGATTCATGTGTCGATTTTATAATTGGACATGATGTTTTACAAGAGTATGATAAACTTGTAATACAATTTAATGGCTCTAAACCGTCACTTGAAATATGCAATCTTACCACGGCGAATGTTCCTGAGGCTAAGTTGTTCCAAAATTTATCGCCTAACTGTAAACCTATAGCGACAAAAAGTAGACGTTTTCCTATTAATGATAGAAAATTCATTGATGCGGAAATTCAACGTCTCTTAAAAGAAGGCATTATTGAAGAAAGTAGTTCACCGTGGAGGGCTCAAATAGTTATTGTTAACAATGAAAACCACAAGAAACGTATGTGTATAGACTATTCCCAGACAATTAATAAGTATACTCTACTTGATGCATACCCTCTTCCCCGAATTGAAGATGTTGTAAACAAAGTTGCTCAGTATTCTGTTTTTAGCACAATTGATTTAAGCAGTGCTTATCACCAAATTCCAATCAGTAAAAAAGACAGGGTCTTTACTGCTTTTGAAGCGAATGGAAAGTTGTATCAATTTTGTCGTATTCCTTTTGGAGTTACTAATGGAGTACCATGTTTCCAAATATTCATAGACAGTATTATAACGACAGAGCGACTTCAGGGAACCTTTGCCTACTTGGACGATATTACTGTTTGTGGTAAAACTAAGGCGGAACATGATAAGAATCTGCATGCGTTTTTAAAGTGTGTTGAAAAATACAACCTTACTATCAATCAATCTAAAAGTAAGTTTTCTCTCACTTCCATCAGCATTCTCGGATATACTATTTCTGATCATGTCATACGACCCGATCCGGAAAGGTTGAAATCTCTGGTCGAATTTCCAATCCCTAAGGATACCGCATCTCTGCGTCGGGCGTTAGGGATGTTTGCGCACTACTCTAGATGGATCCCCAATTTTTCAGAGAAGATACGACCTCTCGTTGACAGTAAACGTTTCCCTCTTGACAAAACTGCAATATCGGCTTTTGAGAATATTAAAACCCTGATTTCTAACTCTGCGATACAATCAATTGATGAAACTGAGACTTTTGTTGTTGAAACAGACGCATCTGATCATGCAATAGCTGCTACTCTCTCTCAATCTGGTCGCCCAGTTGCGTTCTTTTCCAGAACTTTGTCACCCACTGAACAACACCATTCGACTGTTGAACGTGAAGCATATGCTATAGTTGAATCACTTAGAAGATGGAAACATTTTTTAATGGGAAGGCACTTCAAACTAATCACGGATCAGCGTTCGGTCTCGTTTATGTTCGATAGTAAACATTCAAGTAGGATAAAAAACGACAAGATTTTAAGGTGGAGACTGGAACTTTCTAATTTTCACTTTGATATTGTTTACAGACCAGGCAAAAATAACACTGTTGCAGATGCGTTTTCACGAATCTGTGCAACATCACTAGGGTCCAATGTACCTTCTCTCGGTGAACTACAAGCAAGGATGTGTCATCCTGGTATTACTCGCATGTATCACTGGGTACGTTCTAAAAATCTGCCATTTTCGTTGAACGAAATTCGTGATGTCACAAACAACTGCCAAATATGTTGTGAAATAAAACCTAGATTCCTGAAATTTGAAGGTAAACTCATTAAAGCAACAACTCCCTTCGAAAGACTTAACATAGATTTTAAGGGTCCTATCCCGTCAACGACTAGAAATCGGTATTTTTTAACTGTGATTGATGAATTTTTAAGGTTTCCTTTTATTTTTCCATGCTCGGATTTGTCCTCAACCACTGTCATAAACAGTTTGAGACAGTTGTTTTATTTATTTGGGACATCCAGTTACGTTCACTCAGATCGAGGTTTGTCATTTATGTCTGCAGATGTAAAACATTTCCTCACAACTCACGGGGTAGCCTCAAGCAGAACGACTGCATACAATTCTCAAGGGAATGGCCAGACAGAAAGGTATAATGGAGTGATTTGGAAAACAATATTGCTAGCCCTGAAGTCTAGAGGTCTTCAAATAAATCAATGGGAATCCGTTGTGGGCGAGGCACTTCACTCAATACGTTCTCTTTTGTGCACGGCAACGAATGAAACACCTCATGAACGCATGTTCAAACACCAAAGAAGGAGTTCTTGTGGCTCATCATTGCCTTCATGGCTGTCTCATCCAGGAACTGTGTTGATGAAGAGGCAAAACAATACTTCCAAGTATGATCCTGAAGTAGAGGAAGTGACCCTCTTGGAAGCCAATCCTAACTATGCCTTCGTCAGACATCCTAATGGCAGAGAATCAACTGTTTCACTCCGTCATTTAGCACCAAGAGGAGGAAAAGAACAACAACCTACTCAACCACAAAACTGTGAAGATAAACAGATGCGTGATCACCAAGACCCAGAACCACAACCTGAAGATTTGACTATTGATGAAAACCCAACAGAACAGATTCCAAGATCTACGAGACAACCACATGAGTCTAATGATGTGGTTGATGTGACTATTGATCAAATTCCATCAACTTCAAGATCAACCAGACCTGAAAGAAAGAAGAAACTGCCATCTTATTTTAAAGATTATGAAGTTCTTGCTTTGAGGCGGGAAAAATGATATATAATTTACAACTACTTCATGAATGCAAAATTCAACTGTATTCAAGTAATCATATGGTGTTTGTTTATTTACTTTATCTATGTTCTGTTTACTTAGTCACTCAGTTAAGACAAAACAACTATGTTAAATTTTGTCGAATAAAGCCAGATTTTCCTGGTTATTCTTTTGTATTCTTTTCCACAATATAAAACAAATCAAGCCTTCTCCTTCCACGAAGTCTATAAATTCAAACTCATGCACTTCTCTAATACTAGCTCATTCGATTTTTCCAGTGCAGCAAAATCAGTTTAAAGGCCAAATAAGTTTAGATGCAAAACTCAATAAATGGCAGATATTGCGCTGATTGTAGCATGATTGAGTTTTAATTTACCTTTAAATTCAGCACTGAATAGCTTAGGCCTACTGTGCGTGGAGGATAATAGGTCTGGTAATAATAACTTTGCTGGCCATGACGGAATCTCTATGAAAATAGTCAAAAAGTGCATCAATGAATTGGCAGAACCAATAGCAGATGTTATCAACCAGTCATTTAATCAATCTCTCTTCCCGGAAGATGGTAAACTGGCAGCTGTTATACCGCTTTTTAAGAAAGGTAGCAGGAAGAAAATGGAGAATTATCGGCCGATTTCTTTGTTGCCCTCGATCACGAAGATCATGGAAAAGATAGTTTGTGATAAGCTGGTCAACTTTCTTGAAAATAAAAAGTATTTTCCCCGATGCAGTTTGGATTTAGAAAAAACAATTCTACCAAGTTAGCTCTAGTAAGTTTAGTAGATAAAATAATTGACCAACTGGAAAACGGTAATACATCAGTCGGAACACTAATCGACCTCACGAAAGCTTTCGATTGTGTCGACTTAAACATTCTTATCGAAAAGCTTGCTGCAGCTGGTATATGTGGTGGAGCGTTGAGTTGGATTATCTTCTATTTAGATAACAGAACGCAATATACCTCAGTTCTTCATAGAAGCTCGTCCGGAGTATCAAAATCCATCTCTTCAACTACTGACGTTGTCACAAGGGGTGTACCGCAAGGCTCGACCCCCGGCCCGGTGTTATTCTTAATATACGTGAACGACATCAGCGAACACATTGATATTGACCATCTCATCACATTTGCTGACGATACAACCTTGCTGACTTCCAGTGCTAGCTTGGATGAACTTCAAATTTCCACTTCTCTTACAGCTAATATCACTTCTCAGTATTTTACTGATATTAGACTATCAATAAATAAAGATAAAACCAAGTTCATCCATTTTAAAACATCACAACTTCAGAATAGAAGACCGGATCACAACATAAACTTAATGATTGGTGACGAAGAAATTGAAGAAGAACCATACTCTACATGTCTGGGTGTCATCATTGATAGCAACCTGAACTGGAATGAGCAGGTAGGCCAAGTTTTTTCTAAATTATCAACAAACCTCTTTATTATTAAAAGCCTAGTAAACCTGCTGAGTCTTGAACATCTAAAAATGGTCTATTTTAGTTTGTTTGAAAGCCATATCAGATATTCTATTATTTTATGGGGATCATCCAGCAAACAAAATTTAGAAAAAATATTTAAACTGCAGAAAAAAACTATAAGGACAATAGCTAGACAACCATTTCGCACCCCTTGTTCTCCATATTTTAAACAGTACAACATCTTAACAGTTCCTTCTTTGTATATGTTCGAAACCATTTTGTTAGTCAAAGAGTTAAACCTGTTTCAAGCACCTACCCATAACTACAATACAAGACACCGTGATAGGTTTGCCACCACCCATAGACTTAGCCTCACTGAAACTAAACCTGACTATATGGGACAAAAATTTTACCAAGACCTGCCTCTTGAATTGAAAAATATCAATAGTTTTGCCAAATTCAAAGCCAAACTCAAGACCTACCTAATTGAAAATGTTTCTATAGCCAGCCAACCTAGTTTTAATTAGTTAGAAGAATAATTGATGTGAAAAGTCATCAAGATAAATTTAAATAGTGAAAAGTCATCAAGATAACTTTTAATAGTGAAAAGTAATCAAGATATTTATATTATAAGTAGTAGTGAAAAGTCATCAAGATGTTTTTTAGTATAAGTTGACTCGCCACATGCTCGACTACTCCGAGTCTACGTGGTCCAAGAGGATATGTATGTAGAGTAGGATTCACCTAAGTTGGCCAAGACGAAAGTAAACAAACTATTATCTTCTTACGAACTTAACCATAAAATCCAGCTGTGCTGAAAACATTGTCAACGAACATCTGTTTAGTATAGCGCTTGCAATAAAGGGAAAGTTTTGATGCAATTTGCAACTGGAAGTTCACTTGCGCGGCTTAAAATATTACTAAGGGGCTTTTCCAAATAAATTATGTATTAACAGGGAGATGATGTGTCATGGATGCGGCATGGTTAATAGTCTAAGGTTTTGTAATGAAATAATATTTACAAAGAAATATAGGCGAGTTTTTGAATAGCCAGTATTACTTGCTGCAAGTCAGTATCTGAAAAGAGAGATTGTTTCATATTGCGGTCAAAATGTATTAAAATTGGCCCAGAAAAAATAAACAAGCAGTTAAACAAACTAAAATATTCGTAAATCAAGAAATAGAATCAAATTAAACTTTGGCAGCTATGTAAAAAGGTTGAATGGAAATAAAAACTTCTAAAAATAGGCGATGTTGTAAACATTCTATAACCTATAACAACTTGTAAACAAACGCAACGTGGCGATTTGACAGTTCTGAGAAAACGTAAACAGACACCATGTGTAACCAACAATGTTTTCAATGTGACTTGTATAAAAAATTTTGATGAGATGATTAGTACATGCTTTGGCCAACTTACGTGAATCCTACTCTATGTATGTATGGTAAAAAGTTTTCAAAATCAATAAAGAAGTTCAGTAAGGCTACGTATTCAACTAAAATTCATTTTCTATTAGTATGATTTTTCATTTTCATGAAACATGTTTAGCAATCATTAATGGGCCGGAGCCCATTCTGTTACATAATTAATCAATTTATTCATCATTCATCATTCAGCCAACCATTCAACCAAGGCGACACTAAAAAAAAAAGTGTCGTTTTTTTAGTGTCGCCTTGATTCAACTGAGTTGGGAGTTCGGAGCAGTCACGATGTAATCATTTGATTCCGTTTATCTTCGTGACGGTTTCTTGCTCGGGCGAGAAATCTGTGGTCGATGTTACTTGCACTGTTGAGAATCTGTGCTGTTCATGACGTCATAGTGGCTCCTGAAAAGTCTCCCATGTGCCGTACCAACGGCCGTACCGCTATTTAATCTGTAACTAGCCTTTGGAAAGTTTTCTTATTTCTAACTTTATAATGTGTTTTTAAGAGCACAATTCCGAAAGGCACGACTCCGAAAGTCATAATTCCGAAAGGCAGTGCTCCGAAAGCATATGTCCGAAAGGGAACAACTCCGAAAGTCATGACTCCGAAAGGAACTGTTCCAAAAGAACTCGGTGCTAAGATTTTCGGAAATGTGCATTTTCGGAAATATGTTCGTAATAGTGTGTTTCGGAATTATGCCTCAAAAAATACGTTTGAAAGGTAAAAATGAGATAAATGCCGAGAAGTTATAAATACAGTATTACTAATATTAGAAAAGCATATCTCCGAAAGGTTTCCGAAAGCACAATATTCCGTAATAGCTCTACTCCGAAAGCATAACTCCGATAGAGCACATTAGGAAAACATTTTTTGGAGATATTCCTTTCGAAGTTATGACTTTCGGAGCAATTAGGGCTTCCGGAGTTCTTGCAACATGCAACAAGGAGTATAATACTAGTATAGTATGTGTCTCTTTCAGTTCAACGTTTAGGCTAAGATTGAACCATGATGTTTGAACTTAGCTGTTTGCTTACATACTAAATTTCTTGTACGCAAAAAGCCGTGACTGATGGTAACGGGTGGTAGAATAATACGCACCTCGTACTACCAACTAACGTTGTCGATTCTCTACGGTAGCCGTCATTGCTCCGAAAGTCATAACTCCGAAAGGCACACCTCTGAGAAATTTTCGTAATTGTGCTCTATCGGAGTTATGCTTTCGAAGTAGTTTTATTTCGGAGTTGTGCTTTCGGAATAGTGACCTTTCAGAGATATGCTTTTCTAATAATGTATTTATAACTTCTCATCGGCATTGATCTCATTTCTAACTTTCAAACGCATTTTTTTGAGACATAATTCCGAAACACACTTCACTGAAAGTCATAACTCCAAAAAGCACGACTCCGAAAATGTACATTTCCGAAAATCTTAACACCGAGTTCTTTCGAAACAGTTCTTTTCGGGGTCATGACTTTCGGAATTGTGCCCTTTTCGGACATATTTTTTTCGGAGCACTGCCTTTCGGAATTATGAGTTTCGGAGTTATGCTCTTTAGGAGATATGCTTTCGGAGTTTTTATCTTTCGGAGTTATGACTGTCGGAGTTGTGCCTTTCGGAAATACGACGTACTGAGTGATGCCTCGACGCCTGAGCAAATTCTATGACCGATTTGTTAGAGTATTAATGGTTTTGCTCTTTCGGAGATATTCTTTCGGAGTTGTCCTCTTTCGATGCTTTCGGAGTAGTGTTCTTTCGGAGATATGCTTTTGGGAGTTTTGCTCTTTTGAGTTATGACTTTCGGAGTCGTGGCTTTCGGAATTGTGCTCTTAAAAACACAATATAACGCTAGAAATGAGAAAAATTTCCAAAGGTTAATTACAAATTTAAAATATGGTAAAAAAAGAATAATATCTCCGAAAGAACACTACTCCGAAAGCATATCTCAGAGAAAGAGCACAACTCCAAAAGTCATAACTCTGAAGGACACTGTTCCGAAACAACTCGGAGTAAAAACTTTCGGAGATCTACTTTGTCGGAAATATGCTTTCGGAGCTGTACCTTTCGAAATTATGAATTTCGGAGTTTTGCCCCTCGGAACTATGTCGTAAAAATACATATTTTATTTCGGAGGTATGCCTTTCGGAGTTATGACTCTCGGAACAATGCATGGCACTCAGTCCTCATTCAGGGGGATGAACGGGAGGGGGGGGAGGCATTGACCTTGAGACTTCGCCCGAACCGCGAACTGTGGAAACACTGTTTTTCATACTTTCTCTAAAGAGCCAGCGAGCATTCTATAGAATGACTAGAATGACAAAGTATAAAATGCGCGTTATTTAATACTTTACCTGGCCAGCTTTTGGCATTGTATAGATTGCCTAGGCATTCTATAAAATGCCTGCTTACATACTTTGCCGGTAACATATACATTTATATTTATGAAAATTAACGACTGGCGTTTTTGGCATCTGGGGACCTCAAAAAGAAAATTTATGTATGATGGTCTTGGGCTTTTGTCCTACCATGAGACCTACGGAAACAGCTTCTTCCCTATAGGGGAAATTCGCTAATATAATGAAATACATTACCATTAGTAACACGGTGACGGGTATCGAAGCTCTTTTGAAATGTTACAGGCGTTCAATAATTAAGGAGTGGGACTTTCATGCATAGAGTAATAATGAACTTCATAAAGAGTTGTCACTTCCATATTAACTCGGTGGTAAGGGAACAGTAGCGCTGTCTGATAAAAGTGCTACGAACTAAAAAGATCGATGCGATATATCGATCGTCGTCGTCGTCTACTTTGTTTATATTTTCGTTTTCTTGTTTTGTTTGCTAGACTTTCAATTTTAATGGCTTTATCGATTTGTTTAGATTAAATTGATTAAGTACGTTTGCCAACAGTGCAAGTAGTTTCGCGAAATACTGTACTGAGTTATTCATATATTGTGCTTAAAGCGATTGATAGCAAATAAATACGTAGATGTAGATGTTTACATAAAAGCACATTAAAAATTAATTTAGTTAATTTTTATTAAGTGCTTTTATGTAAACATCTACTATTTATTTTCTATCAATCGCTTTAAGCACAATATGAATCACGCAGTACAGTATTACGCGAAACAACTTGCACTAGTGGGAAACGTACTTTCAGGCATTTCCCACTCCCAAATTAATTCCAACTCGTTTTGGTTGTGTACACGTCGTGACAGAAAATCAGTTGAAACGGAATAGGAAGTTAGCAGATCGTTATCGTGGTTTTGATTAGCTGATACAGTGAAGAAGAAGAAAACCATGTTTTTACAACGACATCTAACTAAAGTGCTTCGAACTAACCCGCTCCAATAAGCTTACCACTTGGCTCCATTTAAGTGTCAGTCCGGTGGTGTGGTCTTGTATCATGGGACCATAGATAATAGTAGTTTTCATTACTAGTCTCGAAAGTGACTTATCGAGCCCCGCAATAGCACTTTTGAGACGAGCAATGAACATAATTTTTATTACGATATCGAAAAACTCGTAAACAACATGAATATTTTTAACAAACAATCCGTCACAACGACTATAACCTAACTGACAATGTCAGTATTTACTAAGCGATGAAACAGTTTGGTTTGAACAACAATGCAACAGCTGATCGGCCTAATGCAACAGCTGATCGGTCTGCACCGCAAAATCCCATAACGGTTACTTTCCGTCCACCACATACGCACGGAAAGTTAACGTTATGTAATTTTGCCGTGCAACAGCGGGAATAACCTATTTTCTTGGCTCATTTTACGTTTAGAAAGTGTACTTTCGTGTGTAGAGTAATGAAAAGGTATATAAAGGATATATATATTTGAATGTCTTTATCTATCATGGGACACCCATCATTTAGCATGTTATAGTATAACGTGCCGCCGGCGCGGTACAAGGCCACTTGCGCGGTATCCATCTTCGGATATTATCGTTGACGAAGACGAAAACAAGCATTATGATGTCATTCAGGGTGGTGTTTCTAAACGCGTTTCACAAATACTAACTACTAACCACTAACCACTAATTACGATTCATCTCCATTGAATCCTTACGGTTTTGAAACGGAATCTTAGTATTACTAAATACAAAGTCAATTTTATTAATTCACCAACATCGTTTAGAAACAGCCCACTGCTAGTGGGAAATTCAGTTGTTGGTGTTTGCCAACATGTTAACCATCAATTGCAAGTGTCATGAAAGATTCTCAAGTGAGAGTGTATTTTCAGTACTTATGCTTTATAATCAAGCAATTCGTTTGTGATTTTCAAATTTGAAGTTTTTTATGGAACAGTGATTTTAATAGCCCTTCGCATGGGGTTAAGTTTTTGTGTAGACCTCTAGGAGTGAAATCCCACCCACTGACATCTAGTGCTAGCTGTGAGTGGCGGCCATATTAAGGTGTAAGGTGGAGCAGTAGAAAGCGGAAATTAGCTGATTAAAGCCAATTCAGTTTTTTAAACCAATCATTTTAGCAAAGCATATGTGACCATCTCGACTATTTATAATTCTCTAAAGTGATTAATGGAAACCTATCTTTACTTTTGGAATACTGATTGTTTATGTAAGTAACTTTGTTTGTAACTAGGGATTAAGTTGATTATGGATTCATCCAAGGTCTCATATTGTCAGCAATATGAAAATTGCTGAGTGTTCATTTGACAGTAATGAGGCCTACCTGTCAGAAAAATACTGTAGGTTTGGGTTTGGTGTAGGGTCACAATAATTTTGTTGTAATTAGGCACATACGCTTGTCATATTAAGTTAAATTCCCCTATTAACATTGCTTCATTCAACCTGCTCAGCTTTTACATAAAGCCCAGGTTAGGCCTAGCTAAGTCTAAGCATTATGTTTTAATTATTAAGATGTAAAAACCTTTACTATACAGTTAGGCCTTATTTCGAAACCTTGTGGCAAGAGACACAATTTAACACGTTAAGTGCCACGCCGCTTTTTAGCCACATTACCGCAGTGCCAAACAGAAATGTAGTTCTTTTTTTTACCATATGATGTTTTTTATACTTGTTTATCGTAGTTATAAGGTTTTCATAAAAAAAATTACGATTTTGACCAAAAATAAAATTTGGACCAATCGGGGGGGCAGTGAAATTTTTTAGCAAAATATTGCTAGAAAACATCAGTGCCGCCCCAATCGGACCCCGGGTAATCTTTCGGTATTTCAGGGTATTTTGCCCCGCGAAGTTGGCAGTAACTTTCCCGCCAAACCTGGTTACAACATATGGTTTTGTACATATCCCCGGGCTTTACACGTCTTCCCCCTCCCCTACCACCCCTCAACCCCCGCCTTGACTTCGTGACCTTCACTCAGTTCTAGTTGTTTTGTAGGTTCTTGGTTATGAAGGTTATGTAGGTTCTTGTTTTGTAAATAAATTTGTCTAAAATAAAAATAAAACGTTTTTCTCAATCACACCCAAAAATAACAATTACGATGGGATTTAGGTTTTTTTAGAAAATATTTATGAATTAATTTTCAGGTAAAATAACACTTACTGATGTAGATTTAGTGAATTATTAATATTAGTTGTGCATTCGCAGTCTATTTTTAAGTTACAGATAATGAAATGTACAACACTTACGTGAAGTGAAACCACGCCGCTCCAGTCGGGGCGGCGTTTTTAGAGCAAATTTGTAAGTATATTAGGAAGGCTGTGGGAGCAATACGAGGCTACGGCAACGCCATCTGTGAGGCACGGGATCTACTTTGCCGATTTTGATCGTAAGATTGCCGCTAGAGGTCCACCAGTGAACTCTAGCGGCAATTTGGTGAAAGGGTAGGCTTATGTCTCTTGGGAGTGGGAAATTTTCGGAGGGAAATTTCCCCTCCCGGAGGGATTTTATCCCTCCCTGAGGGAATTTTTCCCTGTTTTCAATATTCCCTATTTTTGGGGCGAAAAATTCCATGGAACCATCGCCGTCCCCCTACGACCCCCCCTTTTTTACCTAAAGGGGGGGTTTTGGCCCCTCTAATTTTAGAAAAATATTTTTTACCTTAGATCGATTCCTTGTATCGCCCTGAACACAAAAATATCGGGTTTGTAACATCTATCAGCTCCCCTTATCGAACTAGGGGGCAAAAACCCCCTTGGACCCCCAGTATAGGGGTCTTGGGAGTCAGTATGTTCCAGTTGAGCTGTGAGGCTGAAACTCAGTATGTACCCTATTTTCGGGGCGAGAAATTCAATGGAACCATCCCCGTCCCCCTACGACCCCCCCTTTTTTACCGAAAGGGGGGGTTTTGGCCCCCCAAATTTTAGAAAAATATTTTATACCTTGGATCGATTCCTTGTATCGCCCTGAACACAAAAATATCGGGTTTGTACCATCTATCAGCTCCCCTTATCGAACTAGGGGGCACAAACCTCCTTGGACCCCCCGTATAGGGGTCTTGGGAGTCAGTATGTTCCAGTTGAGCTGTGAGGCTGAAACTCAGAATGTACCCTATTTTCGGGGCGAGAAATTCAATGTTACCATCCCCGTCCCCCTACGACCTACGACCCCTCCTTTTTTACCTATAGGGGGGGTTGTGGCCCCCCTAATTTTAGAAAAATATTTTTTACCTTGGATCGATTCCTTGTATCGCCCTGAACACAAGAATATCGGGTTTGTACCATCTACCTGCCCCTGTTATCGAACTAGGGGGCAAAAACCCCCTTGGACTACTTCTCCCTCAATGGAACTACTTCTAAAGTGGGATAATGGGTCACAATAAATGTTGACAATAATGTAAGGAAATTAATTTAATTTTCTTCAATTATAGAAATTTTCTACAATTACTTTAATTCAATTTATTTACATGATTAGATAAATTTTACAATGTTTAATTTATATCTTTGTCATTACTTTTTGGAATAGCTTCAACTAATTAACATGTACACCCAGAAAAAGGGTTAATGAGGTGTACATGACGTGCATCTTTTGCCGTGAAGCAGTAAAACAATTAAACTAATAATCAATACGATATTCAATGTAAGCTTCACGTTGCCCAGGAGACACGACGGGGACATAGATACTCCGATTTCGTCTCCCAAAAAGTTTGTTTAGTGCCCACACTTGTACAATACCATACAATGTGGGCACTTAAATGTAGCATCACCTTTTTAAGGTGTTCATGAATTACAAGTGTTACCGTAATACAGGAACATGACGGCACTCCTGTAACAAAATTCAAAACAGTTAATAACATACTATATTTAAATAAGCAACCAATTATACACAGAATTTATTATTTGTCTGTACGTCTCACCCACGTAATAGGCAAATAATGGATACCTGATGTAAGACTTAATAAATACTTCCTATCAGATTTTGAAAAATAGGTCATTTCAAAACATACTATATTTAAATAAGCTACCAATTAAACAGAGAATTCATTATTTGTCTGTACGTCTCACCAACGTAATAGGCAAATAATGGATACCTGATGTAAGACTTAACATGTAGAACAAATTCAAATATAACACAGTTAATAACATACTCTATTTAAATAAGCTACCAATTTAACAGAGAATTCATTATTTGTCTGTACGTCTCACCAACGTAATAGGCAAATAATGGATACCTGATGTAAGACTCAATAAATACTTTTTTTTAAGATTTTGAAAAATAGGCCATTTCAAAACATACTATATTTAAATAAGCTACCAATTAAACAGAGAATTCATTATTTGTCTGTACGTCTCACCAACGTAATAGGCAAATAATGGATACCTGATGTAAGACTTAACATGTAGCACAAATTCAAATATAACACAGTTATATTTGAATTTGTGGCGACTAAGACTTCTGGCGCGACTAAGACTCTGCCCTTCTCTCTATTGCCCTGGCGCTGGTATCGGGGTTGCCCGATGAATCACCTTATTTACAAACACAGTGTCTATGGCATTTCCTATGTAGACCGCAAAATATTGTCTGATAACAGAAATATAAGGTTATATCTTTTCTTTATCAGTCAGTCAGTGGCGAATTGAGATTCGCTACGGTTATATAAATCTTACGGTTTAAATAGCTCAAACTCCAAAACTATTCAACCTAGACAGTTCCAATTTTAACCTTGAAATCGCCAAACCACGTGCATCGCCTTCGATTGTTACAAATGACATATATATATATATATATATTTCTTACCTAGAGTGAAAGTAGAAACAGATCCAAATTGAAGAAAATCTTCTGCAGCAGCGTCGTGCGGATCCGGGACCTGGAGCTGGTTGCCATTCCTTCGAAGTCGTCTCGCCATCGTTGCTCGAGTTGTTCACAGCACGTTGGTCAGGATGCGACTGAACGCAGGGTTCCCAGATTTTAAAATCTCATTATCGTACGCCGGCTGATAAAATTATCGTATTTCTTGCAAAATTATCGTACAAAAGCATAAATACTATTTAATCATGTAAAAGTAAACTATCTTTATGGTATAATGTTATATATTAGCACATTTTCAGTTTTATATGCATATGTTCGAATTTTTTTAATACGCACATTGGAGTGAGAACAAAAAAAATTAGGACTATTAAAAAAGGAAAATAATGAAATTGAAAAGGCATATTCAAAACACAAAATGAAAGTCTTATCTACTATGATTTTTACAATACGTAAATAAATTACTGTGTTACAATCAGTACGAAAGTTTACATTTATCTTTAAGAATGATATTCATCTATGGTTTAACTGAGCATTATTTAATCTTCAAAGAAAATGTTTTTTTCCTCTTTTTAATACAGGTGGGTAGCACTATTTAAGTTGAAGTTTCAGTTTTTTCTCAGCTAATTGTATTAAAATAAATGCAAAACTTGTAATAAACCCAAATAATCATAAATAATATAAAACCTACCAAACACATAAACAAAGACCATTCGCCCGCACGCTCAGAAATATGACAAATAAAACAGAAAAGAAGAGACTCCCATGGATGTCTTTGTACAATTAGAATGCAAAATAGCTGATCTAATAAATTAAGCATGGTTTTCATTTTAAATCTTATTTTCTTTCAAGCAGTTGCACCTGTTCAAAATTATCGTACATTTTGGCGTACGATAGGAAGTACTATCGTACATCGTACAATCAAGGGAAATTATCGCACAAATACGATAATTATCGTACATCTGGGAACCCTGACTGAACGGCAAACGGCTAAATTCAAACCGTTGAATTCGAAATACAGTTGGTTACGCAGCATGTGAGTCAGGGCGCCAACTCACGAAAAAAAATACGAACAGTCTGTATGACAGCATATATATTAATGCGTGGTGTCTTTCACGCAGTTTATTGAAATTATAACGGAAAACTACTGTTTTAATCAGATGTACTGAAAACTGTTTATTTGAAGGATGACACGCGTGCAAAGAATTACGTCACGCCGTAAATGTTGCATTAAACTTTCCGGGGGTATGTTGAATATTAATTTCCTTTCAGTAATGGGCCTAGGGTTATTTTTCCTCCTAATACGATAACAGCGGCAGATAGATTGTACAAACCCCTTGTATTTGTAATCAAGAGAATACAAATAATCGATGGAATTTTAAATTACCCCCGTTGGACCAGACCTGCCTACTCAGCGAATTTCAAATACAAAAATGGGGGGTCCAAGGGGTTTTTTGCCCCCAAGTTCGATAAGGGAAGCTGATAGATGGTACAAACCCGATATTTTTGTGTTCAGGGCGATACAAGGAATCGACCTAAGGTAAAAAATATTTTTCTTTTATAAGGGGGGCCAAAACCCCCCCTTTAGGTAAAAAAGGAGGGGTCGTAATTTTATTCCAGAGACATTTCACTTTTCATGCACTTTGCACTTTTTGCACTTTTCATGCACTTAAGTGCCTAAGACCATCGTGTGTTGACAATGAGGAACGCCCCATAGCAATTAATTAATTTATACGTCAATAACAACAATTTGTTTGAAATAACTTAATAACTTAATAACTTATATCTAAATACCTTACGTTTATATTGTGTTATTACGGCCATTTGCATCGCCTATTTCCTCGTCAAATTTTAATTAAAGCATATTTAGCTTTTTTTAACGCACTCGTGTCAAAATGATTATAATCTAATGATATTGTAATACTACTCCTGCAAAATTTTCAATTCGTGTCTTCGCCTTTTAAAAATTCATTAAAATATCTTAAAATGTCTTATTACGGCAAATCTTATATACATTATAACATTATTTGTCGTTTATTATCGTCGTAACATATTATATGTGAGGTTACTCCGTGTTTCAGTATCACCCGAGACCAACCTCGAGTTCTGCCGGGTTCGATAAGGGGAGCTGATAGATGGTACAAACCCGATATTTTTGTGTTCAGGGCGATACAAGGAATCGATCCAAGGTATAAAATATTTTTCTAAAATTAGGGGGGCCAAAACCCCCCCTTTAGGTAAAAAAGGGGGGGTCGTAGGGGGACAGGGATGGTTCCATTGAATTTCTCGCCCCGAAAATAGGGTACATTCTGAGTTTCAGCCTCACAGCTCTACTGGAACATACTGACTCCCAAGACTCCTATACGGGGGGTCCAAGGGGGTTTTTGCCCCCTAGTTCGATAACAGGGGCAGGTAGATGGTACAAACCCGATATTTTTGTGTTCAGGGCGATACAAGGAATCGATCCAAGGTAAAAAATATTTTTCTAAAATTAGGGGGGCCACAACCCCCCCTTTAGGTAAAAAAGGGGGGGTCGTAGGGGGACGGGGATGCTTCCATTGAATTTCTCGCCCCGAAAATAGGGTACATTCTGAGTTTCAGCCTCACAGCTCTACTGGAACATACTGACTCCCAAGACCCCTATACGGGGGGGTCCAAGGGGGTTTTTGCCCCCTAGTTCGATAACAGGGGCAGGTAGATGGTACAAACCCGATATTTTTGTGTTCAGGGCGATACAAGGAATCGATCCAAGGTAAAAAATATTTTTCTAAAATTAGGGGGGCCACAACCCCCCTTTAGGTAAAAAAGGGGGGGTCGTAGGGGAATGGGGATGGTTCCATTGAATTTCTCGCCCCGAAAATAGGGTACATTCTGAGTTTCAGCCTCACAGCTCAACTGAAACATACTGACTCCCAAGACCCCTATACGGGGGGTCCAAGGGGGTTTTTGCCCCTTAGTTCGATAACAGGGGCAGGTAGATGGTACAAACCCGATATTTTTGTGTTCAGGGCGATACAAGGAATCGATCCAAGGTAAAAAATATATTTCTAAAATTAGGGGGGCCAAAACCCCCCCTATAGGTAAAAAAGGGGGGGGTCGTAGGGGGACGGGGATGGTTCCATCGAATTTCTCGTCCCGAAAATAGGGTACATTCTGAGTTTCAGCCTCACAGCTCAACTGGAACATACTGACTCCCAAGACCCCTATACTGGGGGTCCAAGGGGGTTTTTGCCCCCTAGTTCGATAAGGGGAGCTGATAGATGTTACAAACCTGATATTTTTGTGTTCAGGGCGATACAAGGAATCGATCTAAGGTAAAAAATATTTTTCTAAAATTAGAGGGGCCAAAACCCCCCCTTTAGGTAAAAAAGGGGGGGTCGTAGGGGGACGGCGATGGTTCCATTGAATTTCTCGCCCCAAAAATAGGGAATATTGAAAACAGGGAAAAATTCCCTCAGGGAGGGATAAAATCCCTCTGGGAGGGGAAATTTCCCTCCGAAAATTTCCCACTCCCAAGAGACATAAGCCTACCGGTGAAAGACTGCACAACCCAGGGCGCCGCCCCAGTTGGAGCGGCGCGTCACTCCGCCCGACCTACCTATGCCGCTCCGATCGGGGCGGCGTGGCACTTAACGTGTTAACATTGACATTGGTTGAACAGCTAATAGATTCGTATAGGCTTAGCTAAATCAATGTAGGCCTAGTGAAAGGAGAATTAATTCTTGAAAACTTTTCCTGACAGTTGGGAAGGCATCATATTTGTTAAATTTTAAGTCAAACACATTTTGGGAGTTTAGTTTTTAACTATGTTTTTGAGATTCACAGTCGCCTCTTTCTGTACAGTACACTATTCATTCTGACTAGATAACACGTAGCTCGAAATCGAGCAAAAATCATATAGTAAAAGAATAAAGAATACCCCCGTTGCAGCAGACCTGCATACTCAGCGAATTTCAAGTGCAAAACAACATATTTCGATCCAACATTGCGAGATTTGACATGTTTTTGTAAGCTCCATAAGAATAACATGGGGAATGAGTATGGAGGTTTGCTGCTACAGGTATATTAAAACTGGGTGGTTTTAATTCAATATTTAGTAGATCTGAACTAGAAGAAGCCATTTACCAAGTTTTATCAAGATATGTTGAGAAATAAGCGAGATATAGAATTTTACTTATTTCCCATAAGGTTAACATTGGGACAACGTACTGCGTTTACCACTTTCAATATCTCGGCAACCAATGGACATAGAGCCATGATTCAAAATACTAAATTGTTTGTTTTTTTGGGCTGAATTCAATGGTGCCAATAAAAATTTGAAAAATTGTATTTTTCTATGTAAAAATCTCAAAAAACCCACTTTTGGGGGGGTTTACCCCCCTTTACCCCCCTTCCGGTGGTCCGATCGGGCTGGTTTACGAACTCGTCCGAATAATTACTACTTTACACGTCTATGCCAAATTTCATTCCGATTGGACCATTTTTGCGCAAGTTATCGTGCTTAAAGGCACATATATATATATATATATATATATATATATATATATATATTTATGAAAGTGAACGAATGGTGTTTTTGGCATCTGAGGACCTCAAAAAGAAAAGTTATGATGGTTTTAGGCTTAGGTCTTACCATGAGACCTACGGTAACAGCTTCTTCCCTATAGGGGAAATTCGCTAATAAACAGCTTACTTGTATACTTTTAAAATTTGATTAAAGGGCTAAATTCAATGAAACAATTATGGCTAAGCCATTGAAACTCTAAAAGTTCATTTGAATTACCGCAGGAGTTTCCGGTTAACGATTTTTTGGGAAGCTCCTCCTTATTCTGAAATGTATATTTTAATACCGTCAAAAGATCGAGCTCTGCTTTCAACAACATGAAGCTGACCGAGAGCAAAGACCTCATTTGTTTAGGGACTGCCTCTGCACCTTTTTGATAGTTATCCCCAAAACAGAAATTATAAGGAACGGCTGACTTTGTAGGGAACCTTTCCTTTGTATGTCAACAACGCGTAAATGACGCATTATCTCTACCAGTCATTCGTGAATTACAGCTAGCCCACCGCGATGAAAACATAAGTTCATTGGTCTGAGGTTGGAAGGAACATCAAATGTTAAATCGGGAGGGTGATTCTAGGCAATTGCAATCGTGTTCCCTCCGATCGGTCAATCTTCGCCTTCTAATTGGCATTATTACTGCACCAAATCAAAAAATAAATTGGTTCAAGTTAATAAACCTTCAAAAAACACAATGCTGAAATGTATTTAGAGATCGTAAACTATATAATGAAACTGGGAACTGCAATGTTTAAGCCCTTTAAAAACACTTCATAACATAACCAAAATTACACAATACATCTTTTTATTGAAAGCCAAAGCAGCTGTAAAAACAAAAAAAAACTGCTCTTTTCAATAAAATAATTATAAGTTCTGCAATCTATGGTTTACCTATAATACCCCCGTCGCAGCAAACCTGCGTACTCAGCGAATTTCTAAATAATTAATTTTTATATGGGAGCTTATTTAATTAGGTACAGGAAAATGTTTCAAACATTTTATGTAATTCATGCAAAAAGTATATTACATATCAATTCAAGAGCTTTAGATATAGGCTAAGGGAAATGATCATGGGAATCACATCGGTATCCATTCCAGCAATATTCTTTTTGTTATTCTCATAATTATTAGTCTAATATTCTCATAATTATTAGTCTAATATTTTTTTATAAGTGTATCCTTGTTATAGTATGAAAATGTAAGCAAACATACAATCAATGATTTAAAATCAATCAAAATAAAAACAAATAAAATAGTCACATGAAAAAATTGAATCCAAACATGTGATTTATCTTAAAATTTAAATAAACTTGTTGCAGCAAACTTGCATGCTCAGTTAATTTCTAAAGGATTTATTTTTTATATGTGGGCATATTCTACAAAAGTTAGGGAAGTTGTTGTTTTGAATATTTTGTGTAGGCTAAATATTAATCTAAATTAAGTAAATTTTATCATTCATGATCTTATTTCTCAATAGTTATTCATATTCTGAAAATGTTTCATAAATTTACTTGTTATAGTATATAAATGTCAGCAAACATGTTATCAATCTACTCAGATCCAAGAAATAAAAACAAATCAAACCATCACATGAACAAATTAAATTAAATCATGTGGTTTGTTTTATTATTTTTTTTTTAAATCCCATTTTAGGGAAATTGAATGAAAAATTTGGGTATTTCATACCAGAATTTGGACAGTTTATGTCCCTTCAGGGAAAAACAAAAGACAATGTACTGCATTTTCCAGATCCGATATCTCAGTAACCGATTGATGTAGAGTAATAATTCAAAATTCTATATTATTTATTTTTTTAAGCTGAATTCAATTCTGACCATTAAATTTACATCAAATTAATATAAATATGTTAAATCTTCAAAATAAATTTAATTTAGTCAAAAAAACCGCCTTAGAGTGTACCGATCTTGCTGGTTTTCGAACTTAAAGTCATGAATATCGCTATAAATGTTTGTTCCAAATTTCATCAAGATCGGACTTTTTTTACGAGAGTTATCGTGCCTACGGACACACATATATATATACATACACACATGTATACCAAAATGAACGAACGTTGTTTTTGGGCTCTAGGGACCTCAAAACGAAAAAATAACATGGTCCCGGGCTTAAGTCTCACCATGCCGCCTACGGTAATAGCTACTTCCCTATAGGGGGAAATTCGCTAAAACTATTTCAGAGCTAATAACCATATGTTCAGTTGTAAACAAAGTGAACTGAGCTTGCTCAAATGTCGATGAATAGCGCCACTGTTCCGAAACTTCAGCCCTTTTTCTGTACTTTAGAGACGCCTTTTTTAAAAATTCTGAGACTTATTGACAAATCTACATAAAAATCCCTTTAAATTGACACCTCAAACGTTAAAATCCGTCCAGCCGTTATTGAGGTTGGACTGTGAAAAGAAAACCGCTTGCGTATTAATATATAGACTAGATAACACGTAGCTCGAAATCGAGCAAAATTCATGTGGTAAAATAATGAAGAATAATTAGCCTACTTATATACTTTTAAAGTTTAATCAAAGGGCTAACTTCATTAACAATATTATGGCTTAACTACTGAAACTATTAAAGTTAATTTGATCTACCGCAGGAGTTTATGGTACAAGTAAACGATTTTTTAGGGAACACCTTCATTTCCCCATGTCCTCTTTTTTCTAAAATGTATATTTTAACACCGGCAAAAGATCACGCTCTGCTTACAGCAACATGTAGCTGACCAAGAGCAAACACTGGCGCCGTGAGCAATGACTTCCTTTGTTTAGGGATTGCCGCTGCAGTTTATTGATAATTATCGCCAAAACAGATATTATAGGGAACGGCTGTCAGGGAACGGCTGTCTTTATAGGCAACATTTCCTTTGTGGTAAAAACGCGTAAATTACTCTACCAGTCTTTTCATTCTTGAAATGCAACCCACCGCAATAAAAACATTTTTAGTTCCTTGGTCTGAGGTTGAAAGGAGCATAAAATGTTACATCGGGAGGGTGATGCCAGCGGGTGCGATCGTGTTCTTTCCGACTCCTCCGACCGGTCTATGTTCCTCTTCTTCTTATCGGTGGCATTATAAATGCACCAAATCTAAAGATTGATTTCCTCAGGTTAATATAACTTCAAAAAACACTATGAAATATCGTAAACTACATTGTAAAACTGGTAACTGCAATGTATAAGAGCTTTAAAAACTTCATAACATAACCTAAATTACATAATAAATCTTAAAAAAAGAAAACTGTTGAAAACAAAGCCAAACCAGCTGAACAAATAAAAACTGCTCTTTTCGAAAAATTAATTGTAATTCATTGCTGCTATCTGTGGTTTACCTGTATAACTATTTCAGAGATTGGCCATAATATGTTCAGTTTGTAAACAAAACTGAGCTTGCTCAAATGTCCATGAATAGCGCTACTGTTCCGAAACTTCAGCCCTTTACTGTAATTTATTGACGCCCTTTTTTAAAATTTTGAGCCTTGATGACAAATCTACATAACAATCCCTTTAATTTGACACCTCAAACGTTAAAATCCGTCCAGCTGTTATTGCGGTTTGACTGTGAAAAGAAAACCGCTTGCGTATTAATATATAGATTACCAAAGTGTTGATTTTCCGAATAATGGTTGTTAGAGTACCATTATCAGGTTATTTAATAATAGGTGGTTAGCCTAGTTTAACAAAGTTTTTATGATCAAGAATGTTTGATCCTAAATCATATTAGTTTGCCAGTTGAAGCTCTTTAGGCTCAATAATTTTTTCACAATTGTGAAAAGCCTTTTACATTGCAATCATCCTGACACTAAAACATGAGGGTAAACTCTCACTAGCACGGCCAAGACCAAGACCAGGGTCGTGCAGCCAGGTCAACATGGAATGATGTGGAGCAACGCACACTTGTCAAACCAAGACATGACAGACAAGGCAGTTGCACGACCACAGCTGTAGCCTACGCTCTGGTCGCATAGACCAAGCACCAGACCAGCTTTTCGCTGTGGGCAGGCTGCCAACAGCTAATGTGGGACAACACACACTGCCTCCGGACGGATTGTGACCATGAGTAGTTGGATCTAGGTTGTATTCTTCGATTGAGTTGTCTGTGATTTGTGAAAAAGACTTGTAGTTGACAGTACGCATTGTTAAATGGCAGCAGAGCCAGTGTTTGTCGGGTGATTGACAGTTAAAAAAATAGGCCTATAGGCTACTGCTTTATTACATTTTTACAAATAATAGAACAAATTTAATCAATATCACATGAAATGTAAGATTGAATAGGTACGGTACTTAACCTACAAATACAATCTTTTTTGGCTGTTATAAGACCACTTCAAAATATTTTATTAGATATAGTATTTACCAATAAATACGACAATGAAAGTCCTTATGAGTTGCCAATAATAAAATTTTAAATAAAGACACTTGTTTCATTATAACACTAAGTAAGAAAATAAAACCGCATATTCAAGCTTAGAGATGCCTCGGATAACCCGGAGTCTCAAATAACCGGGGCTATTCGAGACTCCTAATTCCTAGCTATAATTAGAGTTTCTCAATTGTAGGCCTAGGCTACTTAAAAAGCTTAGATCTTAAAGCTGTTTAGTATTTTTTTAATGCTTCCTTCCGTTGGTTTCTGAGATGATCTGAACTTTAGTTGAATAATCATGAACCACAATGGCCTGTTCACCTTCAAAATAATCGATAACCGGACAAATACTCGGTATTTGGCAAACTGCTACCGATACAAACCAAACCGACCGATTTTGATAAAATTTGGTTGGCCCTATGTATTTGTGAGATAATTAAGTTGTTAATTTGTTTTAAATGACTCTAAGGGAGAAAGTAGGCCTATGTGTCAGTTTCCTCATACGGTTTATTTATCTTTATATTTATCTTATATTTGTTTGTTTTTGTACTTTTGCTCTCCTTTATTAGCGAATTTCTCCAATAGGGAAGAAGCTATTAATTACCGTAGGTCTCACGGTAAGACCTAAGCCCAAGACCAAAAAACTTTTTGTTTCGAGGTCACTGAGTACAAAACGATCCTAAGAGCATGATAAACTCGCACGATAACTAAAGCAAAAATGATCCAATCTGAATGTAATTTGGCTTGGACGTGTAAAGCAGTAATTATTCGAATGAGTTTGAAAACCAGCTCAATTGGTCTACCGAAAGGAGGGGTAAAAGGAGATAAATCGCCTAAAATGGGTTTTTGGAATTTTTTACATTGAAAAGTAAAAAATATATATTATTATTGTTTTTACCTTTGAAGTCAGCTTGATAAAACAAATAGCCTAATTCGATGTTTGGAACCATTGCTCTGTGGCCATTTGTTACTGAAATGTCAGTAGTGGTAAACCAGCATGTTATCGTCATGTTAACCTTATAGGAAATAAGGAAAATGGTTTTTCTCGCTTACTTTTCAACATATCCTAATGAATCTTGGCATGTGGTCTAATCTAGTAGAGATTTACTAGCCTAACACCCTCAATTTTTTTATTTCTGTGGCAGCAAACCTGCCTACTCATTTCCTGTTCTCTTAAAGAGAATATTGAAAAGTAGGTATGCTCATCTATGGACATACTTGATATGAGGCTTTATCTGAATAATTTATTCATACATTTGAAATTTGCAGAGCAAGCAGGTCTGTTGTAACGGTTTTTTTATATTAAAATTATTGATATAAAATTTTGAAGATAAAGCTTTCACAGCGCACTTAATCACTCACGAGATCTTTTAGGTTTCCCCACGTAAAGTAGTTACTTTTGGGGCTCATTACAGATGTCCATCTTCAGGGCGAGAACAGTTCCACTACTGCATTGAAGAGGCAGGTGGTCTGGGTTGCAGCTTCATAGACCCCATTGGCCGGACTTACTGGATTATTTTATTTCTGTATTGAGTCTGCATAGGTTCATCAGTGATCTCATCAAAGCAGTCAGTATTGTGTTCTGATTAGGCCCACTGATGTGAGTCATTACTCATTCTGACTCATCAAACAAGGTCATCTAGTCTTTGAAATTCCTTTTTCAAGCCCTTTTAGATTAAACTGGTTGATGGTGTATCGCTTCTTTGTGAAAGTATAAACAGATATTTGTAAATAATAAAAAAAATCTATCACCTGTTTAGCCCTTCTGTTTCTTTATATTTGTACCATAAAGAAAATGTTATCAAAAATCTTTTTTCCTGGGATTTTCTCATTGAATCCTTTCATTCAGTAGGTATAAGGTTAATGGGTGTCAAACTTAGGGTTTTCTCAAAAGGTAATATTTGGGCTTTGTTTAGATTTCACTATATAATTATACCTGGAGGTGTCCTATTAAAGTCCCTCCCTTATTTTTTCTATATTTTTTCAATATCAATCCCGCACCACCCCCAGACATCGTTGTGTAGTTAGTATTTCATTTTGAGTGGGTACCGTACTCAGTCGGTTGCCATCTTTGATCCGCCATATTGGATCAAAAATTATTTTTTCAAATGTAAAAGTGGTGTTGTGACCCATCATTTCAAATTAACTTGTTACACTAAATTCATTGCTGGAACCCGTTTTCAGTAGGCCTACTACTTGGTTTTTGAAAAATTGATATTTTTTAGATTTCCATTAGAAAATATCAATAAAATAACATAACACAGCAGACGAAAATAGAATAAAATAGCATTAAAATAGATTTACTCAGCAAATTTCAAATGCTTAAATAAATCATTTAGACAGAACCTCAAATGAAGCAAAATCAACTTAAATCGTAAATGTTCTCTTTACAGTACTCCTCCCGAAATGGAAATTTTTTTTACAAATTATAGGAAAATTTGCGCTGATTCAGGAAATGATATTCGTTTTCCGTGGAAAACGTCAGAAAATGCCAGAAAATCGGAAAAACTGTAAAAAACTTTTTTTATGGAAATAGGTCATATGGGTATTCAAATTTACCGGGAGAGTGAGCTGAACAAGAATATGCAAGAATTTTCAAGATCCAACGAATAATAACGGAGATACGGCCAGAAAAGCGTAGGAAAAGCCGAAGAAAAGCTTCACCAAAAATATGTCATGTGGATACTCAAATTAACGGAAATTGAGACCTGAACAATATTAAGAGAGAATTTTCATAATCCAAAGTGTGTTAACAGAAAAAAATAAGAAAAGTATCGAATAAGTTGATACATTATTTTGGTTAGGTTGTTATAGGTTATATATACATTCATTTTGTAGGAATTTGATAGATTAAGGATGGTTATATTAGATTGGATTGGATGAGGTCAGGTTTAGTTAGGTAAAGTTAGGTTAGGTTACATTATGTTAAGTTATTCTAGGATTCGATTAAAATTCTATTGTAAAGTAGGCCTAAAGATAAAATTGGGAAAGTGAAAACATGACAAAAATATATCACTCTAACAATAACAAATACAAACTCAGCCATTAATAGGCCTACATATTTTATTTAAACCTAACCTTTCCTAATCTATCCTATCCTAACCTAACCTAACCAAACCTAACCTAACCTAACCTAACCAATCCTAACCTAAGCTAACCCTTACTTATCTAAACCAACTTAATATAGCACAACCTAAGCTTAGCTACCACAAATTGAGCGAAAACATAACAAATTAATAAAAAATAACTCATTTTGTGCAAATCTACAGCTTTTCTGAAACTTTTCTTGCTATAATTCCTTTAATATGCATCTCAAAAATCTCAAAAATTCTTTCATATTCTTGTTCAGCTCGTTCTCCCGGTTAATTTGAGTACCCACATGACCCATTTCTGGAGTGAAAAGTTTTTTCCGGTTTTTCCGATTTTCCGACGTTTTCCGCGGTAAAAACTATCATTTTCAGAATCAGCGCGTTATTTCCTACATTTTGAAAAAAAAATTAAAGTGAACATTTACCTTAAATCCTAATAGAGCAAGAGCCCACGACCGCCAGACCTTCGTTATTTTATAAATGCAGACCGCCAGACCTTCGTTATTTTATAAATGCAGAAAGTTTCTCTGAGCAATGTTCCCAGTACGGGTGAAAAGAATCAGCAACTATGAAGTTTGACTAGTGATAGCTCTGGCTAATATTAAAAAAATTCTATATCTGTATGGTGCTTATTCCTCAACATATCTTGATAAAAATTGGTATATGCTTCTTAACAGTTCAGATCCAATTGATATTGATTTAAAACCTTCAAATTTTTGCATACCTGTTAAAGCAGGTCTAATTACTCATTCCCCATGTTATTCTTACGGAGGAAAAAAATATCATGTATCGCTTTTGTTGTGTTGAAAAGTGATTCTAAGCATCAGAAATTCACTGGGGATTCACTATTGTGGCATTTCGATGGGGGACAAGATTTTTTACATCTCGCAATCAACTCCATATCCCTGATAATGATATACCTATCTCAGTTTGAATTATTTAAGATTTGACAGCCACTAAATGACCAATAGACTATCGGTCTTGAAGCGACCGAGAAATTCTAACAGCGATACGAGAGAAATACCTGACTAAGAACCAAGCGATCAAAATCTTGTTAACTGCAGCACCACTACAATTTCCTAAAAAAATGTTACTACCATGATTTTATCACCGTGAAGGTTGCCTAACGAACCTGACAGTTACTACAGTTTTGAAACTTAAAGATCATAAAAATCAAAACATATTGTCACGGACTTGATGATTTAAATGTCGTTTGTAAGCCCCAATATGTGGATGTGCCCTTTAAGTAAGTGTGTGGACCCAAAAGCCTGTGGGAAGATTGTTTTGGCTCATAAAAATGACTAAATGAATTAGACAGGAAATCATAATAAAGTAATCGTACAAGTTTAGTAAGAAACAAGCAGACGATTACAACTGTGACGGATATTTCCTAGAGGGAGAAAAGATGATCGGACATGGAAGTAGTCCGAACCGTAGGAAATCACGTCACGGGTTGTCAGAGGCCTTGGAATCGCTCAGCTCGGTCGCTGGGATAATTCCAGGGGTCGAGGATCGAAATCACAGTAGTTATCAGATATTCAAATATGAGAGCTCAGTTATATTCAACCTAGATGACATTCAACTTAGGACAGACTAAATTTGGAAACACCTGCTAAGTAAAATGCCCTCTGCTGTTTTCCCTAGCTCTGTGAGATGTTCAGAGTTAACACTAGTTACCCATAGTTAATCAAGAAACAACATTTAAATTATTTCACTAGTGACCAGTAATTACAGGAGTAGGTCAGACCTTACACTCCTGGAGCACAGCAGGTTTGGACAAGCATAAGCCTGTTACAACAGCAGGAAAACCAGCTAGTAACTCAAACCAGTAAAATCACCAATTACTCTAGCTTGGTTAAACAGAAGTTGGAAAATACTATTAACAGCACACTAAATAATAACTGGCACCAAGAGGATTAATTTAACCAGTCTTGGTTACAGCCGAGAGACGAGCAGGATAGGTCTCGGAACCCTATCCTGCGACAGTTTCAACGCTAAGTCTGAAAACTGGCGTGTAAAATAAACGAAAAACTTTGAGAAAAGAACGCTGTCGTACCTTTAATACCACAAGGTATACGAAGACGACGAAGTCAGCTCTCAAAAGTGGTTGAAGTAGTGGACGGGGAAACGACACACGAAACGACTATCAATCCGAACACTAACGTAGCACCGACCAGAGTGAAGCTCTTATCAGGACCTCGTGGAGCTCACTTTCCGCTGGGAAAACCCACCAGCTGTCGACGTGAAGCTGGTTACAGGATCGAAAAAAGCTCTTCCAGGTTGCCCTTATATCGAGCGTCTGCCAGAAAAACAGATTGGCGCGCTCGGCGAGCAGAAGAAGCAGCGCAGGCTCTGTCGTCGTCTGCATAACGCAGTCGTGACAATGTCTTTCGAGGTTATGTACGTTGTTTACACACAACAACAACATTTCCACTCGCAATATCACGTTTATTGGAAGAAGTGACCTTCTTTCACAACTCACTAAGTGCTTGTACGACTTCTCAGTCGTAGTGAAAAGTGCCGACACTTAGGATTCCAAATCTAAATCGGCGATCGGAGTCGGCGGTTATGAGGCCGACTAGGTTAGCCTTCTTATGTCAACAGCGAAGGTTATAAACACCTAATACTGTTCCGTGAGTCACTTAATCACTTAAGGGGTTTAAGTAAGGGAAATAATAGTGTTTATTCAGATTATCAACACTCCCTTCACAGCATGGGACATAGGCTAGATGAAATCTAGGCTTGGCCTCGGCCCACTGGCTAGACCAGGTAGTCCTATTACTAGGCTAGGCCTAATGAGCCAATCCTCACCCCCGTGCGAATTAGGCTCATTACACAACTGTCAAAATAATACTTTTGAAACAAAATAAAACCTATGTTTTTTATATACATATTAATCCAAGATTAATCTTCTATCTGTTTGTGGTTGTGGTAAATCATAAAAAAAAATCATTCAAGCTTTATAAGAAACAAGCAGGCAATTATAGTGTCTAAATAACACTTGACTTTTGAAACAAAATAAAACCTTGTGTTTATAAAAGAATCAAAGCCAAGATTCCTAAAAATTTACTGATAAAATCTACTATCTGTTCTGATAAAATAATGCTCTTAGGAATTGGCATGACTCCCTTTGTTAACTTTTTATCAATCTACATGTATATTCTACTTTTTTGAGGTTCAGCAAATCTTACGAAACCACTAAGCAGCATTAAAAGATAAAATCCACCCCTGTAATTTTTGCACAGTTCTTTTTCTTAATATTTATTTGAGATATAGGCTAGTTTACAAGTTATCTGCCTAACCTTTCATTAACAATTGTTAGCTTGCTAATGTAATATATTTTTTTAATATTTGTAGTGCCTTAACAAAGGATACTAGTAGTTTTTAAAATTATATTCAAAATAGAAAACAACTCTTTAGATGTCGATGGCACACCTTGAGTGGTTGGGTAAGGGTGTTTAGTATGCAGGACTGTCACAACACTGGACTCACTGACTTCTAGTTTTCTCTTCGCTTAGACGATGGTGTTGTTGCAGCAGTTTATTTTCAATATTTCTCATCATTTATTTGTGCCTAAATGAGTGGAAAATAAATTTTCTTTTTCTGTCACCCACTAAAATTTTCCTTTTTCATAGCCTTAACTTGTACGCAAAAAAAGTTATTCGGACCTAATCTGCAAACATTTCATGAGGACATTTCACCAAATTGTTATATATTTACATAAATGATCAGGAAAACTTACTACTAAATTTTTTCTCACAGATTTTCAAAACATGGCGTGTATGAAATTTAAGTAATCTATATATAGAGTTTATCAAAGTTCCTGTCTGTGTGGAATGTAGATTGGTCTGATGAAATGATAGAATACTTTAAAATATGTTTAATATCAAGCTCTTTTTCCCCATTGAAATTGTAGCCAGGATTTTATAACACATTGAATACTTACTGTGTTAGGCTACCTTTATTATTATAAAGTACTAATTGACCACTGGAGGAAATCCAGAAGTTGGAATGTGATTTTAAATGCAGGTCATTGCTACAGACAGACTGTAATAAAGTTCAAATGAATAGTGAAACTTCAAAGTTATTATTTTAAAGTCATATGGTTTATTTATAATAAGAAAGATTTGGCAAAAATCATATGTTTAAGTGAACTACTTACCCTGAAGCTTCTATTGAACTTTATTGTAGTTTGATGGGTCTTTATTTTTATTTTGAGGTAGGCCTAATTGGTTCCTACCTATAAATTGTATTATCGTCATATTTCTTTTACCTGTTACAATTTGTATTGTAAATATGTTACAGAGGGGGCAGCAGGATGCCATTTCCCCCTCCTCCGCCGCCGCCCCCAGGGCCACCACCACCCCCCATGTTCAGCCCCACCCCCACGCTGGCAGTCAGCCCCGAGGGGAGGAACATGCTGCTGCAGAGCATCCGACAAGGCACCACCCTCCGCAAGACCGTCACCAACGACAAGAGTGGACCTTTCATTGCTGGTAAACAACATTTCTGGTTCAAATTTTAACAAGGACCATTTTTTTCATATTTTTGAGAAACTCAAAACCAAGGAAATAATTAAATATCTATGTTGAACCTAATATATTTGAGAAAAAAAATTGTAAATTTTGTTCAGTACTAAAACTACATCAATAGAGTTTCTACATACATTGTTTTTAACTTGGCTCCTATTCACACACATTTTAAACTACTTTCATCCAATCAAAACCAGTGTCAATTCTTTGTTTTGATGAACATAAATTAAATTTTTTCAGTCATTTGTAATAGTGTACCCCATATTTTCTGTAGGGCCTAAACCAGATGTAGCCTATACTGCATCATATTTGAATAGTGATTTTGCTTGCAAGACTGTTAAATAAGAAAAAATATTCATTTTTATGTTTTCATACTAATCTTCATCCAAAAAATGAGATTGAGAAATGAGATTTTCTCTCTTAATTGGTGTTCAGGATTCCTTATGGCTTCAACTGTACCAGTTAAGTGATAAGCGGATTGATTAGCAATTGTTTACCTTTCTGTTATCAGTGGGACCTACCCATTCCTTCCTCTTTAATGATAAAGATTTAGGTCATGCAATTTCTACTTTAAATTTTCACTTTTACCAAAGTAAATGATCATTTATACAAAACTTGACTGCTTTGAATCATAGTTGTTAGAGAGTAAAGTTGCCTCAGACCTTGGTGGGACATTTTCATTTTATCAGCAGTAAAATTATTAATGATAAGGTTAAAATGCAAGGCTGGAATAGGACGCCAAACTCTAAAAATAAGATTGAAAACTGGTCTTAAATATGAAATGTTATTTCCTATTTTGTGAATTGGCCAAGTGAAACTGAGTTACTGAATGAAATGCTGAAGAATTCATAATAGCCTATTGCAACACAACGGATAACGAAACCAGAAAAAAATTAAACCACAAAGTTAATTATCTTGTCTGTATTGAGCATCCATACAAACTGGTATATTTAAAAATATTACTGTTTCCCCCTGATCAAATCTTGGTCCCCAGAGATTTAAAAGGCTGCACATATTTTTTAGTCAAACTCAAATTATATGGCCCACTTTGCTCTTAAGATCAATGTTAGTTTTAGCACTGGGTTTTCAGACGGTCTAGGCCATGTCATTTGAGTCAGACTATTTAGTGAATTTTCCCTATAGGGAATAACCTTTTACTGTAGGTCTCATGTTAAGGCCTAAGCCCGAGACCATCATAATTTTTTGTTTTGAGGTCTCCAGATACCAAAAACACCATTCGTTCGTTTTCATAAATATATATATATATATATATATATATATACAGTGCTTGATTTGTAAAAATTGAGGTACCGGAACTGTAATTTGACAATTTTTACATAACCCCCCCCCCCCCTTTATCATTTTTTCCCTTAATAAAGAATTGTTTATGGCTATGTGATTAATTAGGTCGATTTAAATAGTCACATTTTATCCAACTCAAATTTTTTGATAAGTAAATTAAAAACTAACAAAGCCTTATTGCATTATTGTACCAAAAAATAAATTGTCTAAAACATATAGTTTTTTTATGACGCCTTGTGAGAGTATTCAGGTCTTTTTGGCGTTTTCGATTCGGCTTAGCTCAATAAAAAGCGCATTAGGAGAGAGAGCGCTAATTTCAGGACGAAATTCCGCACGTAATTTCCGTATATTTTCGGTACTCCGGCCGGTTACACATAATCCTCTCTTATAACGAATTCTCCGGCCGATCATACGCGATCGTCTTTTGCGGCAAATTCTTTGACCGATCATACACACGATCATATTTGCGGCAAATTCTTGGCCGGTTACACGCGATTGTCTTCTGCGGCAAATTCTTAGGCCGATTATACACGATCGTATTATGTGGCAAATTCTTCGACCGATCATACACGCGATCGTCTTTTGCGGCAAATTCCCTGGCCGATTACACGCGATTGTCTTCTGTGGCGAATTCTTCGGCCGATCATACACGATCATCTTTTGCGGCAAATTCTCCGGCCGATTAAACGCGATTGTCTTGTGTGGCAAATTATCCGTCCGATTACACGCGATCGTCTCTTGCAAAAAATACTCCGGCTGATTATACACGATCGACTTTTGCGGCAGAAAGAGGTCCCGGAACGCCGTTCCGCCACAAATCAAGCACTGTATATATATACAGTGGCGGCTGGTGGGTTAAATGAACAGGAGGACTCACTTACTACTAACTACTAAAAGAGCATTAAGGATTTTGTGTATTACACTTACCTTTGATTGCTATTCACAATTTCATGGTCTACCAATATCCGCTGAATTCACTATTAAAATAATAACAATCAATTATCACCAACCCTGGTTACCGACTCATTGGAGTAAAAGAGACACTTGAAACACAGAATGTAAACAAATAACCTCACTTTAGCTCCCATCCCTCAACGTTTAGGTTACGAGGTTAGAGAGATTGGTTGGTTGCTATGGTTACTAAAACGAATAAACAACAGTTGCACCAACATGAATCGTGCAATCATAACGGCAGCAAAGGTTCAGCTTCTTAATGCCCTAAACAGATTGTGGTGGCTGCACTGATTACTGATGTGCGCGCGCATCTTCGGACGCTGCCCCAGGCTGCGTATAACACAACACGGCAATGACGTCAGAGCACCCAATCCACTGTCTGCTAGATTTGCCATAATATAGCATGCGTTAGGATTGGGACGCTCCGGGCAGCGTCCGCGAGATAAACGCGCAACAGCAGTTGACTCCTAAATACTTTTGCAAAATATTTCGATGCTTATAGTTGAAATGAGTTCATCATTAATGGTCAGTATAATGAAAATTAGTGGTTTTTCACTCTTTGTCGGATACATATGTAAATTAATTTAATTCAGTATATTTGAAATTCTTCTGGGGGGGCGGCGTCCGAGAGTCCTTATGGGCCGGCCGCCACTGTATATATATATATATATATATATATATATATATATATATATATATATAGTTGTGTTTGTGTGTGTGTGTCTGTTTGTGTGTGTGTTGAAGCACGATAACTTGCATAACAATGGTCCGATCTGAATGAAATTTGGTACTGACATTTAAGGTAATAGGATTATTTTGACGAGTTCAAAAACCAGCCTGATCGGACCCATTGGAGGGGAGGGTAAGGGGGGGGGGGGGTAAACACCTCCAAAAGTAGAAAAATCAAAATTGTAAAATTCTTGTTTGGACCATTGAATTCAACTTGAAAAAACAAATAATTTAGTACTTTGAATTTTTGCTCTATGTCCATTTGTTACTGAGATATCACTAGTTAGTGGTAAACAGAGTATTTGGTCCCCCTGTTAACCTTATGGGAGATAAATAAAATTCTATGTCTCGCTTGTTTCTCAACATATCTATATGAAATTTGGTTTATGGCTTCATCTAGTTGATAGGCTTATTTCTCGGATGATTGCAAAAAATATGTAAATTTCACACTTCTGTGGCAGCAAACCTGCATACTCATTTCCCATGTCATTCTTATGGAGAAAATTGTTGTATGCTCATTTTAGGATAAAGTTGATTTTACTCGATTTGAGGCTTCGCCTAAATGATTTGATCAAACATTTAAAATTCGCTGAGTATGCAGGTCTGTTGCAACAGGGGTATTTTTTGCTATAATCTTTGATTCAAAAATCACTTGTTTAGACAATTAAGGAGTTTAATAATTTGGGTGTAATGCAAGGTGAATTGTAAAGCTAAATTTCAAAGTAGGCCTACAGCCACATGACTTCCAACTAGGGGTCTCAATCCCGGACCTAAATTCCAATCCCGGGATTCAGGGATTGACAAAAGCCAATCCCGGGATCAGTCCCGGGATTCCTGTTTTCTATAAAGGCCTATCTAGAATACGAGAACAACACTTAAGGCATTTTTTATTAAAAATACCAATAATTCTATATTACTAACTCGTCAATTATGAGCTTGTTGACGGCTAATAACCTGTTGTTCAAAATTTTTGAATAGCTTTTATGCTGTGTGTGCTTGACATATGAGTGTGCAGTCCTTTCGCTAAATGTTTTTTAAACAAATTTGAAAATCTTTCATTGCGCTGTTTTTCCGTCCTTTTGTATAAGACGATAAAAAACGAATGAAACATCACAATCTTTCTTATGGGTCACAAGAACATTTTTTTGGTCACTCATAATACTTCACTATTCACAAATAATTCACAGATCACGGGAGGTTTTTACTAAAACAATTATTGATGAAACTCACTACTCACTACACAAAATCATCCCGACCATTCAGATGTTCATTAAACGAAACCCCGATAGCAACTGAAAGTGTTGGTGATCAGATAGATATAAAAATTCAGTAAGAAAAAAAATATCAAAATTAAGTCCCCTGTGTGGGCGTGGCTTTTAGGATACATCGAATCGTGGGAATTAACTGCAAAGGAAGTTCGGAGCGATAAGAAAACTATTGATTATTGTCCCATTAAAATCCAGGAATAAGGTTATTGTTGAATTGCATTTTGATTTTGGACAAAGTGAACTTTGGGAATGGTAGGTAACATTCTAAAGGGGTGTGAGTTAAAAATATTAAAAAAAGTTGCTATTAATTATTAGTATTGGAACATTAATTTACTAAAACATTTTTATGTTTATATGTTTGAAAGGATGACTTTTGCAATAGTTTAAACATTAAAATCACGCTAAAATTCAGAAAAAAATATTCTTTTGCAATCCCGTCAATCCCGGGATTGCGAGACTCTGATCCCGGGATTATCAGGTATTCAAAAGCGACCGGGATCCCGGGATCCCGAATCCCGGGATTGAGAACCCTACTTCCAACTCATGTTGGTATGACTACCAACACTTATCCGACTTCAAATGTTTATTTTGTATGAATATTACAGGACGAGAGTGTGTGTGTTTCAGGGTCGGCTCGTGCAAGCGGGGGCAGCTTGAGCAGCGGCGGGGGCAGCGCTGTCACCAGCCCCCGCAGCAACGGAGTGGTCAACGGTTCGGCCACGCTAGGACGCAACAACGGGCTGGCCGGCCTCTTTGCCCAAGGCATGCCCAAACTGAAGCCCACTGGCGTTGACATTGGTGAGTCTCTTATGTCGTCAATTGTATGTATAGACAGCGTGTTCATTTTTTGCGCACTATTGGAATCTCGTAAACTATAACAGATAGAAGGAATAAAATGATAACATACTAATAATAATAATAATTATTATTATTAATATAAAATATAATAATAATTATTATAAAATATAACAGATAGAAGGAATGCTAAATTAGTAAGGTGATGCTTGATAATAAGGGAAGTAAAATGGTGTTGAGCATTTGATAATATTCTACCAGCTCGTTTGCTATGCTCAAACAACCATTTTTGCCCAAAAACTAAAATTGCCCTTGATTCGCTTATTTTCTTAGGTACAAGGCTGTAAGTTGGGTCAAGTTTAAATGAAATTTTACGTAAAATCTAAATATTTAGTCAAAAATGTGATAGCATTTTTATGGTTTTTATTGTTAAGTAGGCCTACTAATCAGCTTTTTTCCAATTTTTGATTTCTATGAATCCAGTACAATAATCCATTTTCACTTATGAAAATTATTTTCTCTGATTGCAAATGGATTTGATAAGAAAAATATCAAATGTATGGTATTTTGTGATAAGTATAAAAATATCTCTCCAATAAAAAATAAAGTTTTAGGACATTTTGGCATTTGAAATAGTGGACTTAGGTACTATACTCAAGAAACCTTTAAGAAGTATCACATTTTGACTAAATATTTAGACTCTACATAAAATGTAATGCAAATTTGATCCATTAACAGTCTTGTATCTGATTAGTAAGTAAGTTATGGGCAATTTTAGTTTTAGGGCAAACAAGGGTTTTTTTAGTGTAGCGAATGAGGTTGGTCAAAATTTGTCAATTGCTCATCACCATTTTACTTTGCATGTTATTATGCATTACTTTGCTAATTTAACTTTCCTGTATCTCTTGGTTTACAAAATCCCAATGGTGTGCACAAAAAATGAACACACTGTATACAAAGGGAATGTTTTTCTTTTATCCCCACTTTTTATAAAGGTAGTCTATTAACACATTGACTGCTAAAAATGCTTAAATTTGTGCTCCAAAAATGCTAAAAAAGATTTGTATATCAAATCATCTGAAAATGGTACATTGAATTTAGAAATGTGGTTTGGTGCTTGTCAGATAACGTTTTTGCTAAAATCAGTGATGTAATTTTCGGGATGCGGATCTGTGTCGTCATCATGTGGGGCAATTTTCCAGTTTCCGAAAATTTGTATTTCCAATATATTATTCAAATTCAGCCAACAATACAACATGGGTACACATTTTGTGTCCTCGCGCAGAAACCGAACGAGTCGATGAAGCAGGACGCGGTGAACACATAATTAAACGGTGGGATCTGCCCGACACGCACAAATGGCATAGATCCTATCCGATAACCGAATCGCACATAAAGCAATGAAAAGTGAGTCGGGCAGTGACGCGAATCCTAGTCGTGTGCTAAAGACACAAGACGCAGAACTGCATCTTGTGCGGTCAGTGAGTTAATATTATTGTGGTTTTGGCACAGTGTGGACTCAGTTTGTTCAGGGTTTATTAAGAGAATGGGATTTAGTAAATAAAGATAAAAAATGTATGTCTTTTATTATTAATTTTTATAATTTTAGCGAATTTCCCCCATAGGGAAGAAGCTGTTACCGTAGGTCTCATGGTAAGACCTAATCCCGAGACCATCATAACTTTTCTTTTTGAGGTCCCCAGATGCCAAAAACAACATTCGTTCATTTTCATAAATATATGTATATATTAGAGGTGTGCGGATATCCGAAAACTCGGATCGGATTCGGATTGGATCGGATATCCGAATCCGATCCGAGGGTTTTATAACTATCCGGTAAGACTGACTAGATATCCGACTCTATCGGATAGACTGCATTTTTTGGGGTAAATTGTAAAGGAAGATCAAATTTTCAAGTAAGGAGAGTCTTCCAAACAAAAGAAGTCACTGCCGACAAAAGTACATTAGTGACAGAAAACATCGCGGAGCAAAAACGACGCTTTGAAATGCGACGGTTGCGATAGCGGCTAGAACAACGCCTCAGCACGATGCGATTATGTAGTGGTATGCATCAATCGATGTATTTCGGTTGCCGATATTGGGACTCGTGATTAGATCGAGATCGTTGTATACGATCAGATTACTGCGCAATACCCTACACGATGACAAACATTTCCTAAGATAAATTCTTGTATCGTAGCATTAAATCAGTTAACAAATAGTAATACATCCTGTAATAGTTCTGTCTCGGGTATCCGTTACCGACGAAACATCGATTGGGATCAGTGTTCGCCATTGACCGACAGTGACGACAGTGTCCAACAGTCGTCTTGAATTTCCAAAACGAAATATCCCGTAAATACCCCATAAATAAATAGTCGTGTTGATGTTTCGTACGACTATTTCAGGCCGTAAATATCTTAAGTGGCCTGTTGATACGATAAAACAAAAAGCCTACAATAATTTTGGGCTGTCAAGAATTGGCAAACCTGTTTATTTCATTGTTTTTTCTTGCCATCTTACTTCATTTTGAATGTCGTCATCTCCTTAAAAGATAAATCAACTCAAGAACGTCTTTTTTCAATCGCCAGATTACTTTATTTTTCAATTAAACAATTACCTACCTAGAAATAGAAAGTTGAACGATCACAAATAAGTTTTTATTTTGCTGAAATAATAATCTTTGACGATTTAAGCCTAGTCAAAGCCGGCCAGCCGTATTTTCAATACGTGATTAAAATGGACATTTCTAAGATAACAGTACAATGCGACTTGACAACCTATGTCTATGAAAATAGTTAGTGAGTTTGCTTGTTGTTTGTGATATAAAACAAATAGACCTTTGTTCTAATTAAATGACCAAGCTTTAATACTGAAACTTACAACATTTGAAACTTATCTTGAAATTTAGGTTAAGTTTACTGCTCAGACTATTTTGTTTTTTTGTTATTATTGTAGTGAATCTAAATCTAGGTTGTCAGGCATTAATGCATAAATAAAAATGTAAAGCTTTCTTCAAATATGAGGTGATTGGTGAATCAAGTTTTATATTTAATTCTTTTGTCTAGTCACTTAGGCCTAGTCTCTGATCAAATAAGGAAAAGAACAAAAAAGACAGAGGCCTAATAGTGAACAAATTTAGGTTGCATTGAAAAAGGATTTTTTAAGTTGCAAATCCTGAAATTTATTTAGGCCTAATAAGCTTATTCAATTATATACTAACTTACCTATGCTTAAGGGGAATAATGAATTTCTAAATTCTTAACAGATATGTAGTTAAACCTTTGCATACTTTAATAATTGACATTTGGCCTATATTGGAAACAATATAGGCCCTATGACAACAATCAACAACTCAACCCTATCAAGGCAAATTAAGATTTAAGATAGGGTAAGCCCTATACATTAGGATAATATGGCAGTTCCTTGCAATTACCTTAGGCTTATGAGAAAACTTAAATCTGCTCATTACGCCGCGCTGTAAATATCCGAATCCGGTATTATCCGATCCGAACCTGTTGTTATCCGATCCGAAACCGATCCGAACATAAGCTATCCGATCGGAATCCGATCCGATCCAAAAATTCACTATCCGCACACCTCTAATATATATATATATCTATATACGTGTCTTTAAGCACGATAACTCGCGTAAAAATGGTCCAATCTTAATGAAATTTGGCATGGACATGTAAAGTAGTAATTATTTGGACGAGTTCGTAAACCAGCCAGATCGGACTACCGGAAGGGGGGGTAAAGGGGGGTAAATGGGGTTTTTGAGTTTTTTACATATATAAAAATGAAAATAATCCAATTTTTATTAGCACCATTGAATTCAGCTCAAAAAACAAACAATTTAATATTTTGAATCACTGCTCTATTGGTCCATTGGTTACCGAGATATTGCAAGTGGTAAACACAGTACGTTGTCCCAATGTTAACCTTATGGGAAATAAGTAAAATTCTATATCTCGCTTATTTCTCAACATATCTTGTTAAAACTTGGTAAATGGCTTCTTCTAGGTCAGATCTAATAAATATTGAATTTAAACCACCCAGTTTTCATACACCTGTAGCAGCAAACCTGCATACTCATTCCCCATGTTATTCTTATGGAGCTTACAAAAAACATAAAAAATCTCGCTATGTTTAATTTAAATATGTTGTTTTGTATTTGAAATTCGCTGAGTATGCAGGTCTGCTGCAACGGGGGTTAATGATCTGATGTTTATCACAAACAAATTACTTACCAAACTCTTACTTCACTTGAGAATTTTCCCTGATTTTTATGTAGGTACTTTAGCATGGTTGTACGCAACCAATTATTGGTTTTCAAGCAATAATTCTAACCTGATAGCATCAATTTGGTTGTGAATCTTTTTATAAAATTCTTGCTGAAATATCGACCAAATTACTTAATATTTGCTGATACTTTGTTGTAGGTCAGAATAATTCGCAGTCGCTCACATCATTACCCTCTGCAACTAATTCATCGGTGAGTTAGAAAAATTTTTGGGTCCATTTAGAGATTAATACTTAGCCACTTTTTTTTATTAAGTGAGTTGTGTAAATCAGTGTGAGTTATGTTTTTTTTTTTCAAAACATTACATTTCTTTGTAGATTAGTAATATTGTAAGTGCTATATCTCATTTTCCGTTAAAGATAAAATAAGTACTAATTGTAGCCTGTCAAAAACTTAATGGATACTGACAGCCTTTTGGTGTTTGGAGCAGAACTATTTAATGTTTATCGTTAAATGTGGGCAGCTATAAATGAGCAATAATTGGACTATATTGTAAGGATGTATTTCATTGTTAAATTTCCCTTGATTTTTTGTTTTTCTCTATTGTGAGTGAAAAAAATTCAATGGAAGTTTCATTTCCTCCTTAGGCTCATTTTACACGAGTGTTTTGACATGTGTAAATCGTGTCAAAATTTTATGCAAACTACTTGAAGCGGCTCAGACACGAGATGGACGTGGTGGAGCAGTTGTGTAGCTGCAGTTTTCCAACTCTAGCTATTTGAATTGCTGAAGAAAAAAATTGAAGAAGAAGCGTTGGTGGACACAACCGACTATTTCGAATTGACGACTACAGGGACATTCCATGTCAAGTTTAATGAACATCAGAATTACCCAGAAAATTGTTTCCAGTTTTATCTAATGTCTGTCAAAACGTTCGATGAACTTTTTGTACTACTTGCAGTTCTGTATATGTACAGTACCAAGGAACAAACTAAATACTTATAGTATTTAGTATAGTATATACAGTTCTGGTGACTCCCAGTCTTCGATCATGGCTTTGGCAATGCCATTCCAACAGTTTGCCTTAATTTCTCAATTAGAATATTCCTTGCTCTTTACTTTCTAAAGAGCAGGATGAGCCTCATCTCAGAAATGAACTTCTCAGTGTCAAACATTGCACCGCACTGAACCCAACTTGATTGGATACCAAGTGCGCGTTGACACCGCTACGTGTAGAATGGCTGGGCGGGACTCCCGTTGCGGATTGACGCCGACTTCGGCGTCAGCTTCGCGCCTCCATCTCCTGCCGCGTCGTGAATCCCGCTCGTGTAGACACGCCAGTCCAGCTTAATGGTTCCTGTTGAGCTCATGGCCCCAAGCCGAAAATAGCGTCGCGGAATTCACGCTCGTGTAGAATAGGCCTTAAGATCCCTTCTTTTCTTAAAAACAGTTTTTGTTTATTAATCAGATTGATTTATTGGATAACTTTCAAACACAACAATTATAATCCCTTTTTTCAGTTAAAAAGCTAACCCCCCCTCCCACCAACCTAAGACAAACATGTCTCCCCCTTACCCTACACATGAAAGACAGTTGTATAAGGATCTGGGGAGTAAACTAAGTCCTCAAAACTGATTTCCTATACACCTCCTTTATTTGGGTGAGAAATCCAAAAGATTTAATAGGTTCTCAATTCAAACCTTTACTTATCTAAAGGGGGCGGAAAATCGGAACCTCTACCATCATTCTATTGTTTTGGTACAATTCACATATAAATCGGCCCAGTAGAGTTGTAAGAGGAAATGTCCAGAGGTTTTTTTCATTACGGCTTTAAATAAATAGGCAGATAAATATGAAAGTAAATGTTCAGAAAACCTGTTGAAAATGTTGAAGCAAAAAAATATTGTTCACTACAAATATCATCAAACTGTATAGCCATCCCAAAAAACCGTACTCCCATTAATTTGATCAAAATTAAAGTTAAAGGACGATTTCCTCCCAGCCACTGTTCTTAAAATTAAATTATGTTCTTTTCAGAAGCAAGATCAACCAAGGAAGCAGTTTAACATTGATATAAAAAACCGAGGGCCTCCGCCAAAACCCCCGCCTGCCAATCAAAAACCAACCATGCCACAGGTACTGACGTAATATTAATAATTTAATTTCCTATTTTTTAGGCTTTAAAACTTGATGATGTATGTATTTCTGTTATGAAGCTTGAGTACAAACACATTGTAAATAGAAATGAGGTTGTTTATTCTCTGATGCACTAAATACTCAAAATCAAACTCAGAACCGTTTTTGTTTGTTTAACAATATGTATTATTATGACTTTACTTCTAGTTTTTAAACTCTATAAAATTTATATTTCAGAGACCAAAATATTTTATTATACTTTATATAGATTATATTGACTCATTGAATTACATACAACCTCTAGATATGATTGTGTTTGTACAGAACCAATATTCAAGAAAAATGATAAAAAGATTTTTAAAACATCATTATTGCTCAGTTTAAATATTACAGTTCATGCACAGTGTACCTACAGTTAAAAAAAAATTAATTTCACGTTGGTATAATAAAATTGCTATATATATAATTTTCTTGGTTTTCATATAAGATAATTTATGTTGTAGTTACCAGAATTTGTTATCTTTTTAGGATAGCCCTTATTTAGAATTGAGAAGAAAATTCGAACATGAAGACCGCAAGAAGTCCCTTTCCTATGGTAAACTAGATTCTCCTGAGTTATTCAAACTGCAATTAATTCCAAGACCCAGAGTTGGAAGCAGTAGTAATCCCCCACTCACCTTCTCTACCCCACAAGGACCGACATTGACTAAGACTCTCTCAAAATCACTTCACTCTCTAGCAGATGTTCAGAGTGTTAATCTTGACACACAAGAGAGGGAGTTGAAATCCCCTATTTTCAAGTCTCCACCATTTACCCCCACTCCTGATTCTCCACGGATTTTCAAATTTCCTCCTCCGCCTACATCTAAAGAGTTGGGGCTGAATTCGTTTGGGACATTTCCATATCGTGTTAAACTTTCCCCCACTGACACAGTACGTTCAGAAAAACCACTTTCTAGACGCCCCGTGATTACCATCACTCCGCTAGAAACTCCCAGACCATCTGTGTATCAGTCCCCACCCTCTACGCCAAGCCGTGATGAGTACAATCGCTACAGAGATGCTTCCATGATAAGTCCCAATCTTTCAAAGAACCAATATTTACCCCCACTGCCCTTGACTCCTAGACCCAAACCCTCCGATTTCCTTCTGTCTCCATCAGCTGAGTTTAAGATTCAACGGCCACGCATATCCTTGGAACAGGAGAAAAAGAGATCTACTACGGTAACAAACTCAGTTCAGATTATCTGCTTCAAAAATGGTCTCGTTCCTGCTTCTTACTGTCGATAATACATTTTGGTGTCATACTTGCTTTTTGTTAATGTTGGAAATTCATGTTATGTCTGTAATCAGTGGGAAGTATGTCTTGTTTACAGATAAGTTATTTTACTTCGTCCTTTGTTTCCTGACTCGACAAAGGCTTTGAAGGCTTTTTTATTGTTATGGGTGCATATTTATACTTTTTTCTTGTATAAGTGCCAAGTGCAGGGAAATTCATTGAAGAGTTAATTTTATTTTGTGTTCATGTCTTAAAAAGGCGGCTGTTGTCTTCGCAGCTTATGTTATTACAAATAAAACCAGGTTACATTATTGTGTCAATACGACATGACCTCATGTATCTTCAGTTCCGAGTTCTTGATGTCATAAAATCAGCAAATAAATCTTGTCAAAATATTATAATCCAATATCCACACACTATAAGCCCACTACTATAAATACACTTAACACACTATGATTTTATGACAACAAGACTCTGGATCTGAAGATGTAATATTTATTAATCATGTATATTGACACAATAAGACAAACTGTTCAAAAGAAAAGGTATGCTACCTTGATTTAATTCTTGTTAATATTTTGGAGGCATAAAAATATGAATAAGTTCTTTTAAGTTCGAACTATGCTAATGTAGAGACATGACATGAGGAGCTCATATGAAGAATTTCTAATTGGTACAAAATGTGATGTGGAAAACTTAAGACATCCTTGTGTAAAATGTCTGTGTGACATACTTTCGTCCACGCAAAAAAGAGAAAATAATATTGCATTACTTGGCTATTGTTCGTCGAATCGAAAGAAGATTCGGTGTTTTCAATCAATTGTTCAAGTCACAGAAAATATTCGGGTTTTGCTTTATAGCTGTCCTTTTACAAATTTTTGTTAAGTTTTTTTGGACTAGTTTTTTTTATGAGGAGGTTACAAGAATATAAGCAACTTGATGTTTGAAGTTCTCGCTTTTGTATTTGTCAATTTGTCAACTTTTACTGGTTCTGCTTTTTTACTATATGTAGCGATCTTGGTTAGTTATTAAAGGCAATCCACTTCTTTCATTGTCTTACTAATTAGCCTAATATTAATCCCAGTAAAGTGTTAAACTATGAGTGAAGAATATGGCTAAATAGCTAGAGATGTGTCGGTACCAAAATTAATCAATTTTGAGTTCTGATGCAGGCCTGAAAAATATATTCTTGGTACCAGTACCATCAGTACTACTGTAGTTAAAAAGTTTTTAATTCACCTACAAACCTAAAAACAGCAATCTGTTGTATATAATTGTTTTTACATGTCATTAACTCCATGTATAAGTTTCAAAAAGTCATCAAGTTCGATCTCGCTTTTTATTACAATCATTGAATAATCTGTTAATAGGTACAGATATAAAAATAATACAATATGTGCAAAAAGTTCATATAATTTGTATACTATTGGCAGCAATATAAGTTTATTAAAGAAATTTTCATCTTTCAAATAAATACGATCAGTCATGAACACTGAGCTTGGCATTTTGAGGTTTTCGGGTCTTTGTACTATCTACAAAGTGCACAAGTGAGCAAGCATACACAGTACCCGATATGGTGAGTTTCGACGATCACGAGAGTGTACATTGTGCGGTTAGCGTTCTAACTCGCTCTGATAAGGCCAAGACTTGCACTAACACTCTCCCTGTCCCAGTATTCCCACAGTTTGTACATTAAATAATTCAGCAAAGAAAAACATGTGGATGATTTTTTACCATTTTGTGTCCGCCAACTGTTGTTGATTGCAGCAGAGTGTAAATTTGATATTAATTTCTTTATTACAGAGCACCTCAGATTCTGTGCTGACCGGGCCAATGCACAATCGTTCCAACAGTACGACGAGTCTGAACACCAACAATAATGGGTCGTGGACTCAGCCGGTTCCTCGGGTCATGAAAGCACCGCCAGGTGGCTATGGGAAACCCAACGTAGCGCCCAAACCACCCGGCATCGTTTCCAAGAGCCCCGGAAAGCTGACTAACGGAAGGCCGAGTGTGACGAGGGCACAGAGCATGAGAGCGCCTCGCTCCCCTCCCGTCGCGCCTCCGGGTGAGTACAACTGCTCCACAATTCACAGAATGTGACATTTCTGGTGTGTTTAGGTCTAAATTTAAAAATGCTGTAACTCAATAACTAATAGATGAACCTAAATAAAACTTTGTAATACTCTTATGAGTGGCAAAAAAGACACAAAAATTTTCATAAAATTCTGTTAACCTTGGATGTCAACTTACTTTCCCCTTGGTGATTGGGAATGGAATGGTCCAGCCATGAATAATTCCAACCATGGTCAGATGAAAACAATTTTAAAATGAAAAGAAATGTTTTTTATTGTGATTCCAATGAAAAATGTAATGTGCTTGTTGCAGGTCAAATGTCATTGTTACCAAACCAGAGCGAGCTGCACCGCGGGGCGCCGATGTTTCACCAGTCGCAAGACTCGCTACTTGCGACTCCGCCTCCGCCCAAGCATCACACGCTGCCATCGCCCCGCGGGGCACCGCCCAACCGACCGCTCAGGCCCCCACAGACCCGGCCTCCGCCACCCCCGCCCAACAAGGTGATGATGAGCAGCCCCCCGTGTCCGCCGCCGCCCCCCGCCCACGCAGGCGCCCCCGCCCCCGCCCCACAGAGTGCCTCCGCAGTCACACAGGATACCTGCGCCCCCACAGGTCGCGGTGAGTTGTAGAGGGACGTGCACTTAAAGCTATCATTTGCTCAAACCACTTCCTCATTATGGCTTGTCACATTATTATTAAACTACTGTATTTTATCTTTCATTGAAATTATTTTATTTAAGTATATTTTTATCGTCAAATTTCTTATCTTATGTTTTTAATGTTTTTATAACTTCTTTTTACTGTTCATTAGAAATGAAACGGTCATTTAACCCTTGAGCGGGCGCTTCACCGGCAAAACGCGAGCGGGCACTCCGCAACAATAGATTGAACAAATTTAACCCATTTTACTTGTTTTATAACGAAATATTGTATTTAAATGTTGACAAACTTCGTTAGGAATCACATTTCATCGTCGATTCAATTAATTGTTCTACTTAATAGGTGTAATATTTCAATTAAACATAATATGTAATTTGATAGTATAAATATGTATTAATTATTATTTACATTTTTGGACTTTTCCTTTCGCTTCTTTTTTTTTAAAGCAAAAGGAAATGTAAAAAAAATTAATAATAATTACAAATCCATTGCTATTATGAATTTTAAAAATAGGTATCAGTGTCTATGTAACGGGAGAGGGCGCTCCGCAAACTGAGACGGCATCTCTGAATTGCATATAACGAGGTACCAAGGGGGGGTGGGGGGTATAAATAGCTTTAGGAAATTCCTGGAATGAGGGGCATAAAGTACGGAGCCGGACACGACCGTTGACACCCATTATGTCTGTTTATTTTAACATAAAAAACACGTGCAGAGGAAAACTCCGCGTGCGCCCGCTCGAGGGTTAATATATAATCAAGTTTTAAAGTCAGCTATGATGGGTGATATAGTTTTGGTGACCATATTTCACAAAAGTCTACTAGTAGTCCAGTGAATATAGGCGAAAAAAACACATTAAAAAGGAAAAAGAAAAAATGCAAGCAAAATGTTTATGCTGGAAAATGTGCACCAAGACTTCCTGAGTCAAAACCCAAGTTTTCTACTTCGGGTCAGGTGAGCTAACTCCGCCATCTTGGAAAATGGCGGCCATGTTTGAAATACTTTTATCGACATAAAATCCACAAAAGTTATCCGATTTCGACAAAATTTGGTAGGAATGTGTAAAATTGGGTATTCTATTAGAAAACAATCGCATAAATTTTATTTTTTACTATTTTAATGGGTTTTTTGCAACTTGTATATATAAAAAAACCATGTTTTTTTCGTTTTTTGAAAAAGTTATGAAGTTAACTGTTAATTTATGGATATTTCTGAAAAGTACGTAAAATTACGAACAATTTGGTATATTCAACTTGTATTTTACTTTTTATGTAATCAAAAAAATAAGATATTTTTTAAAAAGTGCTAAAAAATTAAAATTATCCAAATTTGGTTTTGTGTGGTAGAAAATGTTCATTGAGGGGTTCTGAGTCAAAACCCAAGTTTTCTACTTCCGGTCAGGTGAGCTAAATCCGCCATCTTGAAAAATGGCGGATATATTTGATTTACTTAAATCATCATAAAATTCACAAAAGTCATCCGATTGTGATAAAATTTGGTAGGGATGTGTATAACTATGGCCACTACGTAATTCTACAGGAACAACAACCATATTTGATCATTTTATATGTTTTTTTATAATTTTTATGAAAAAAATTAGGTTTTTTTAGATTTGTATTTCGAAATTAACACCAAACATAAAAACCATGGATGTTTTTGAAAAGTACATAAAATTACAAACAATTTGGTATATTCAACCTTTACTATGCTGTTTTTAGTTTTTAAATAACACAAAATATATAAATTTTAAAGTGTTTAAAAAAAAAATATTAAAAAATCAAAGTTTTGCAAATTAACGTTTATGTTGTAGAAAATATTTGCAAAGGAGTTCTAAGTCAAAAACCAAGTTTTCTACTTCCGGTCAGGTGAGCTAAATCCGCCATCTTGAAAAATGGTGGATATGTTTGATTTACTTAAATCATCATAAAATCCACAAAAGTCATCCGATTGTGATAAAATTTGGTAAGGGTGTGTATATCTGCCGGGCACTTGGATCATTGCCGGCCTATATTCCAACGTTTAGGCATATTAACAGTCTTCGGCCAATATATCTTCCATTCCTTAGTGTATATCAGAGCAAATATACCCTCTTACGCAAAACGTCAAGATATGCACCATTACAGCACCCGAAGAGCTGGGGATATCAACATACCTCGGTGCAGGTTGTCAAAAACTTTAAACAGTTTCCCTGTAGCTGCTATGACATTTTTCAATAGCCTACCAGAAGATGTGAAAAAATTGGATATAAAAATTTTCAAAAATACTATTCAGCGGAGACTGGTGGACAGGCCTATCTACTCACTTGGTGAACTGGATGTGAAGCCACTGTTCTGACTGCCACCACAAAGATTATATGACGCAATCTATCTGGGAAATCCAGTCATTGATGAAGACATCAAGTATCAAGTATAACTATGGCCACTGCGTAATACTACAGGAATAACAAGCATATTTTATCATTTTATATGTTTTTTTATAATTTGTATGAAAAAATTAGGTTTTTTTATATTTTCATTTCGAAATTAACACCAAACAAACATAAAAACCATGGATGTTTTTGAAAAGTACATAAACTTACAAACAGTTTGGTACATTCAACCTTTACTATGCTGTTTTTAGTTTTTAAATAACACAAAATATATAAATTTTAAAGTGTGTTTTTCAAAAAAAAGTTAAAAAATCAAAGTTTTGCAAATTAACGTTTATGTGGTAGAAAATATTCGCAAAGGTGTTCTAAGTCAAAAACCAAGTTTTCTACTTCCGGTCAGGTGAGCTAAATCCGCCATCTTGAAAAATGGCGGATATGTTTGATTTACTTAAATCATCATAAAATCCACAAAAGTCATCCGATTGTGATAAAATTCGGTAGGGATGTGTATAACTATGGCCACTACGTAATACTAAAGGAATAACAAGCATATTTTATCATTTTATATGTTTTTAGCGAATTTCCCCTGTAGGGAAGAAGCTATTACCGTAGGTCTCATGGTAAGACCTAAGCCCGAGACTATGATAACTTTTCGTTTTGGGGCCCACAGAAGCAGAAAACACCATTCGTTCAAATTTTTTATATATATATATATATATATATATATATATGTGTCTGTACGATAGCGGCCGTAAAAATGGTCCGATCTTAATGAAATTTGGTACAGATATGTAAAGTGGTAATCCCTCGGACGAGTTCGTAAACCACCCGGATGGGACCACCAGAAGGGGGGGTAAAGTGGAAAAAACCCCCCCAAAAATTGGTTTTTTTGAGTTTTTTTATATAGGAAAATAAAATTTATTGAATTTTTGTTGGCATCATTGAATTCAGCTTAAAAAACAAACAATTTAGTATTTTGAAACACTGCTTTATGTCCATTGGTTACCGAGATATTGAAAGTGGTAAACACCGTACGTTGTTCCAATGTTAACCTTATGGGAAATAAGTAAAATTCTATATTTCGGTTATTTCTCAACATATCTTGATAAAACTTGGTAAATAGCTTCTTCTAGTTTAGATATACTAAATATTGAATTAAAACCACCCAGTTTTAATATACCTGTAGCAGCAAACCTGCATACTCATTCCCCATGTTATTCTTAACTAGCTTACAAAAACATGTCAAATCTCGCTATGTTGGATTTAAATATGTTGTTTTGCATTTGACATTCGCTGAGTTTGCAGGTCTGCTGCAACGGGGGTATTTATAATTTTTATTTAAAAAAAGTAGGTTTTTCAATTTTTCATTTCGAAATTAATACCAAACATAAAAACCATGAATTTATTTTGAAAAGTACATAAAATTACAAACAATGTGGTATATTCAACCAAAACTATGCTGTTTTAGTTTTCAAATAACACAACAAATAAAATAAATGGGGCTTGGATGATTCATTAAGACCTCTACATTGTGGCACCTAAAAAACGGACATATTTGATTACATATTTGAAAATTTAACAATTCATAACATAGGCTTTTAGGGTAATTTTTTGATAACAATCACTTTGCTGTTTTGGTTTTAAATTCCATGGAGTAAAAAATTTACATATAAGACATATATGTTACCAGTAAATCATTAAAAGTGTTTCATATATTTTGTTTCAACCTTGGTGGTTTTGAAGGAATTTGTATAAAAGGTAATACACTTTTGTCATTCTCATGTTTCATAATATTATTTTTAACTCACTATAAACCCTTATCAATACGACTTAAAAAAAACGCCAACACTACACATAACATAAAACTTTAATAAATAAATAAATAAATAAATACTTGTACTTCATATTACAATTGGTCCATTAGCTTTACAATTCTTTGCAAATTCATTTAATTTATTTACACGTAACAAGATCGGTAATAAATCAATACTTTTAATAAAATTAAATAAAAATAATTTGCAATAAATGTATAAGCCTCGATCAAAAGGGACTACAATTAACACTTGAACAACAAATTACTATTCAACGATAAAGAACAAAATTAAACATATATACATATTGAGATTTCATGTTCTTTGTCATTTTATATGTCTAAGTCTGTATCTTATATTATTAATAATTTTAGACTGTCAGTTATTTATTATCAGCTGGGTGTGTTGTTATGTTGTGATCAAAATATGTAAAAATTATGTAAGTAAGAAAGATTATTAAAAAGTTTTGTATAAGTTTTTGTTAAGTGTTTTATTAATCAGTTATTTAATTAACTGAATAATAATAATAATAGTAATAATAACTTAAATTATTTAATGATTTGAATTATTTAATCAGTTTTTTTAGAATCACACGGCACCTCTGATCATATGTTTTATGATGGTAACAGTTTCGTGGTTCAATTTATCTGATTAACTTATTAATGTAATATGAGTTTTGTTTTTACTGAAGTCAATAAATGAAATATTTGTTTTGTTTTTGTAAACATTAAAAATGATTTATTTAGAAATATAAATTATAGTTTAATAAACTACAAATAGGGCTATTTGACGGTAAAAACTGGTCAACTTGGAAGTATAAAGTATGCATAGTCCTCAGAGGCATACCTGGAGCTCTGGATATTGTAGAAGGAAATCTGCAGAAGCCAAAGAAGCTTCCAGCTTCCAGCTTCCATCATATTAATAACATCTAATATGATGAAAGAAATACTTGAGAAAATTATGCGCTTCTCAAATGCCAGAGATGTTTGGCTAGAGTTACTTAGGCTGTATGATGGTGTATCTGAGGATAAAGCTTATGATTTACGTTTAGAATTCTTTAGGTTCAAAAGAGATTCTAATGATGATATTTCCAGCCATTTATCTAAACTGAAAATCCCTACCGAATTTTATCACAATCGAATGACTTTTGTGGATTTTATGATGATTTAATAAATCAAACATATCCGCCATTTTTCAAGATGGCGGATGTAGCTCACCTGACTGGAAGTAGAAAACTTTGTTTTTGACTTAGAACCCCTTTGCGAATATTTTCTACCACATAAACGTTAATTTGCAAAATTTTTATTTTTTTACATTGTTTTGGAAAACACACTTTAAGATTTATATTTTTTTGTGTTATTTAAAAACTAAAAACAGCATAGTAAAGGTTGAATATACCATATTGTTTGTAATTTTATGTACTTTTCAAAAACATCCATGGTTTTTATGTTTGGTGTTAATTTCGAAATAAAAATATAAAAAAAACCTAATTTTTTCATAAAAATTACAAAAAAACATATAAAATGATAAAATATGGTTGTTATTCCTGTAGTATTACGTAGTGGCCATAGTTATACACATCCCTACCAAATTTTATCACAATCGGATGACTTTTGTGAATTTTATGATGATTTAAGTAAATCAAACATATCCGCCATTTTTCAAGATGGCGGATTTAGCTCACCTGACCGGAAGTAGAAAACTTGGTTTTTTACTCAGAACCCCTCAATGAACATTTTCTACCACACAAAACCAAATTTGGATAATTTAAATTTTTTAGCACTTTTTAAAAAATTGCATAAAAATATCTTATTTTTTTGATTATATAAAACGTAAAAACAGTAAAATACAAGTTGAATATACCAAATTGTTCGTAATTTTACGTATTTTTCAGAAATATCCATAAATTAACAGTTAACCTCATAACGTTTTTAAAAAACAAAAAAAAACATGGTTTTTTACATACAAGTTTAAAAAACCCATTAAAATAGTAACAAATAAAATTTATACGATTTTTTTCTAAGAGAATACCCAATTTTACACATTCCTACCAAATTTTGTCGAAATCGGATAAATTTTGTGGATTTTATGTCGATAAAAGTATTTCAAACATGGCCGCTATTTTCCAAGATGGCGGAGTTAGCTCACCTGACCCGAAGTAGAAAACTTGGGTTTTGACTCAGGACACATTTTTCAGCAAAAACATTTCTGCTTGCATTTTTTCCTTATTAAAACCTATTTGCAGTGGATTATAGATGCAGATCTACTTTAATTAAGTCATTGGTTTTCTTCATTATAATTTCATTATTGTTTGGAGTATTTTAAAATATTTTCATTGAAAAATCGGGTGTAACAAAAAAGTTTTAAACATTTTAATACTATTAATTAAAAGTGATAACAAACATAATTTTCAACAAAAAAGTGAGCTGTGATTGCCTATAAAGTTGATTTACAATGTCCAGATCTAAAAAAATAACCCTAGAGTTTTTTAACAAAAAGCTCTATCTTCTCATCTAATGTGATACATGGAAAACTTTAGAAATTTAAAGCAAATAAATGTGTTGCAGAGCCCCGCCCCTCCACCCCCTCCAGCGAGGCATTCTTCCATGCGTAATGGACTACCTCTCAGTTTTTCAAGTAAGTGTTGTACTATTCTTTGCCCCTAATCTGTTTTTTGCATCAGAATTTTCAACATGCCGTAAGTTTTATGATTAATTTTTTAGCATTTTAACATCATCGGAATCCTTGTTAAACCTTTTTTGATGCTTTGGAAAATGAGCTCAGAATGAATTAAAGATACAAATTCAGATTTCTTTTTCAATACTGATTTGAGATGTTTTTTTCCCGGTAACAGTTTATTCTTTCAACTAGGTATGAGAGATTTTTAAGCTGCAGACATTATTTTTGTGATTTAAACTGCCAAAAGGAAATTTGACGATGAAACAATGTCGTTATAGGTAGAGATGTGCGAGTACAGGTTTTTCAGGTCCGAGTCGAGTAATTGTCAAAAGATTCGGATCTCGAGTTACGGAAAACTGTTACAGAAAATAAGTCAAAAGATATCTGATTGAAAGCTGTATAACTGACGCCAATTCTTGAGGCCCAGTGCGGTGGATGCGTGGCAGCAAAAACGGCTAGTGCGCATGCGCAGCAACGCGTCGCCAGAGCGCAGCACTGTCATTGTGCTCTCAGCCGTCAACAATCGGGTGTCACTACATGTCGTCCTAAAACATCAATTGATGGAACATTGACTTTTATTTTCGATTAAAGTAAAATACAGCATACAATTTAAGAATAATGTTTCATTAGAATTAATTTAAGCGTCTTGATACTCTGAACAACGATTGATTGAGAAGCAGTTACTACATGCGAGCTGCCGAATGTACACAGCCAGGCTAGCACACCGTCGGCCGCCGCTGCCGCTCCTACTCCCTTTTCCTCCCAGCCTATCCGCTCCCCGCCCCATGTGCGGATTAGGCCTCAAGAATTGGCGCCAGTTATAATATACAGTAGATATGTATTTGAATTAATAAGGCTAAAGTAGTAGTAAAAAATAAACCATTTTTATATCCATGTAAATCTATCTTTTGATCTCTGGCTATTTATTTATTTTTATTATCATAGGTTAAGGAAAAATCGACAATGTCATCTGTCGTATGCTAGCTTTGCTAGTTCTGAAAGAATGTAATTATAACAATAAAGTGATTGATTCTGATTCTGATTACGATACAAGTATCCAATGACTTGTAGAGATGACTTGTAACGATCTCTATCTAGTCATCAAGTCGCGTTATCGGCAACCGAAATACATTGCTTGATGCATGCCCTTATAATCACATTGTGTTGAGGCTGAGACACTGTTAATCGTCATCACATTTCAAATCATCAGTTGCAGAGTCGTCTTTGCTATTGTAATTACTGTACTTTCATCGGCAGTGGTGATTTGTTTGTATTATTTGTTATCCAAACAAACGTCAAAATTTGATAATTCTTAACCATTCCTATGAGAACGATCTTTTGTGACAACAGCACAGATAGGTTAGGACACCTACCTTTTGCATATTTTTATAGCACAACAAATTAATCAGTAATTTATGACAGATATTATTAATTAGACAAAAATAATAGTTTTTGCAATTTTAAGGTCAAACCCGACTCGAAATTGCAGAGTTTGAAGAAAAACTCCAAGGCCATACTCGACCTCGAAATCTCAAGTACCTACTCGCACATCTCTAGTTTTAGGATTTTGATAAGTTAGTGAGAAAAGTTAGATGTTTGGCATGCCTAGCCAACTTAGGCTCAATTATTCAAGTTCATTTACTTAGTTGATTGTTTACTCCGGGTCTCTATCAAGAATCAGTTCTTTTTTTAATTATTGTTGGTGGTGGTAAGTAGATGTTAAGATGTTAAGATGGAATTTTAAATTTTTATTTTGTAAATTATTACAATTTTGTTAAGGTTTGTAAGCATTTATAGTAACAAAAGACATTTTAAATCATTTCATTCACTTTATCTCTATTTATAGGAAATATTAGTGATGGGTTATAGCTTGCTTCATTATGTCACACTATTCAGAGATTGCAATTAAAGATTGTTATGATTCTTAATTGTGATTAATATAAATATCTAAATATAACTAGGAACGTTAACAAATTTCTAACATTTAATTAGTTAATTTGTGCAAGTAATGAACATTATTCTATCCGAAGGTTTTTTATATCTTGATAAGCTACAGACACAAACGAAAAACTGTAGTGTCTAATGCTTGAAACTGAACAGAAGCTTTTTATAGAGAAACTAAAGCTTTTATCAAACTTATGCACTTTATAACTATGGTCACGGATGAAAGAACCTTACAGATTAGTAACCTAATGCATTTTTTGTGCCCATATTTTGCAGTGGCGTCAAGTTTGTTTGGCTGATTTGTCACCCAAATTGTACTGGTATCAACGTTATCATTGGCTATATATGTGTTTTGGGAACCTATTGACAAACAACCTATTGATACTTTGTTTGAAATTCATTGTTGGTGATGGTGATTTTATATTTTGATTAGGATTTTTGCGGACATTACGTCGTGAAACTTGTTTTTTACTAATCAGTGATGGCAAATGTCCGCAAAAATCCTAATCAAAATATAACCTATTGATACTAATGCAATATGAGTGACAAAATAGCCTAGCCAAAAAAAACTGAAAAACGGGCATGAAAAAGTACATTGGGTTGCCAACCTGTATTACTTCTTCATCTTTGCTATAGTGAACAATGTCAATAAATACAGAATCTTAGAGAATAACAAAAACCCTTATGGAAAATAGTAGGGGTGTGCGAGTATTCGAACGGTCGAGCTTTTTAGGTCGAGCTTTCCAGTATTCGGCTCGGCTCGACTTTTTTCAAAAAAGCTTGACACTCGAGCCGAGCTTTTGATAAGAGAGATCTTATCGGAAAGATAATTATTGTTGCGATCTATTTTTGGACACGTCAAACTGGAAGAGCGGTTCCCTCCCACGAAAAACAAACAAAAAATCTTCCCTAGTGATAAGGAAGGACATTGGCAGATAACAAGAAATATTTTCTCCATTTTAGACAGAAATCTGAGCTATATTTAGTTGACCTTGGAGAACCACGACTTACAGCATTTAAGTCTATTGCTTATCATGGCTTAAACGGTATATAGTACAAGTTTCATTTTGAACTCATTTGATTTATAAAAATAAGACAAAAAATATAAACCATCAATTATAGTTGGATGACAAGTAGTTTGTGTTTTTGCATTTTGTAGTAAGGATTCCTTATCTTCTAATTAACTCAGCTCTCTGACATAGGCACGCACAAGTCAGACAGTGACAAAAAACAGGGACAGAAGCTTAGTTGAAGTAAACAACCTCTACCCCCCTCCTCCCTGGCCACTGATAAGGAGAGTGAGAGAGGTAGCTGTTTCTTTCTTTCTCTTTATTCCGTCCTTATTTCTGATCTTCCTTCAAATTTTTTTAAACTTTACATTGTTTTCTTTACTAAAGTTTAGAAAGCAACTCATCTTAGGATTGCAATAAATTATTGTTGTTACAGTATTAAATATTATTTAATTAATATATTATACTCTAAAATAATAAGTTTAACCATGAATATTACCCACAATTGGGACTGCTATTTAATTTGTAATCATCTTTCTTTACTTTGAAAAATTCAAAAAATCAATCTTGTTTTTGACTAAGTGTTAATATGTTTATTTTTCTACAAGATGTAACCATTTTAAAAACTTTCCAGCTACTCCTTTTAACTCTTGAAATTAATGTTGTAGTACCTATATGTAATTAGGCTAATTATGCAATTTTAACTATTTATTAAATTAAAGTATTGTGGAGTTGGTGAGTCAAATAATAAATGTAGATTTTAAATTTGTTATTTTTCTTCAAAAATCATTTTTTGAGCCAGTTTGATTAATTTAATGTAACAATACAAAATTGTGATGAACCTATCAGATAATTAACTTGTTTTGGAGAAGCTTTCTAGTTTTTAGCTGGCATTCACTTACGGTATACAAACATTTGTCTATTGCATCTTTTAAAATTAAATTCAAGCTTCATAATTCCTTAATAATTTGTGATTGTTAAAAAGCTCGGCTCGAAAAAGCTCGAGCTCGAAAACTATTGAAAAAGCTCGGCTCGGCTCGGCTCGAGTTCAAAAATCACTATTCGCACACCCCTAGAAAATAGCCAGTTGATTTTATACGAGAGCCAAAGCAAGCTGCTGCTAGAGAGTGCTGGCTAAGGATGGCACAATGATCATTTCTTGTCTTTTACTAGAGGTGTGCGGATAGTGATTTTTCGGATCGGATCGGATTCGGATCGGATAGCTTATGTTCGGATTGGTTTCGGATCGGATAACAACAGGTTCGGATCGGATAATACCGGATTCGGATATTTACGGCGCGGCGTAATGAGCAGATTTAAGTTTTCTCAAAAGCCTAAGGTAATTGCAAGGAACTACCATATCATCCTAATGTGTAAGGTAGGATTTGCCTTGATAGGGTTGAGTTGTTGATTGTTGTGATATATTGTTTCCAATATAGGCCAAATGTCAATTATTAAAGTATGCAAAGGTTCAGCTAAATATCTGTTGAGAATTTAGAAATTCGTTGATTCCCCTTAAGCATAGGTAATATAATTAATTGAATAAGCTTAATAGGCCTAAATCAATTTCAGGATTTGCAACTTAAAAAATCCTTTTCCAATGCAACCTAAATTTTTTCACTATTAGGCCTCTGTCTTTTTTGTTCTTTTCCTTAGCCTATTTGATCAGAAACTAGGCCTAAGTGACTAGACAAAAGAATTAAATATAAAACTTGATTCACCGATCACCTCATATTTGATTTTTATTTATGCATTAATGCCTGACAACCTAGATTTTGATTCACTACAATAACACTAAAAAAACAAAATAAGTCCGAGCAGTAAACTTAACCTAAATTTCAAGATAAGTTTCAAATGTTTAAACTTCGGTATTAAAGCTTGGTCATTTAGTTAGAACAAAGGTCTATTTGTTTTATATCACAAACAACAAGCAAACTCACTAATTATTTTCATAGACATCGGCTGTCAAGTCGCATTGTACTGTTATCTAAGAAAGTCCATTTTAAAATTTTAATCACGTATTGAAAATACGGCCGGCCGGCTTTGACTAGGCTTAAATCGTCAAAGATAAATATTTCAGCAAAATAAAAACTTATTTGTGATCGTTCAACTTTCTATTTATAGGTAGGTAATTGTTTAATTGATAAATTAAGTAAGAAGAAAGACGTTCTTGAGTTAATTCAGCTTTTAAGCAGACGACGACATTCAAAATTAAGTGATTTGGAAAGACAAAACAATGAATGAACAAGTTTGCCAAATCTTTCACAGCCCAAAATTATTGTAGGCTTTTAATTTTATCGTATCGACAGGCCACGTAAGATATTTACGGCCTGAAATAGTCGTACGAAACATCGACACGACTATTTATTTATGGGGTATTTACGGGATATTTCGTTTTGGAAATTCAAGACGACTGACTGTTGGACACTGTCGACACTGTCGGTCAATGGCGAACACTGATTTGTCTTGATTGCGATTCTCCCTCATACCAATCGATGTTTCGTCGGTAACGGATACTAATCGAGACAGAACTATTACAGTTTGTACTACTATTTGTTAACTGATTTAATGCTACGATCCAAGAATTTATCTTAAGAAAATGTTTGTTATCGTGTCGGGTATTGCGCAGTAATCTGATCGTATACAACGATCTCGATTCTCGATCTTATCACGAGTCGCAATATCGGCAACCGAAATACATCGCTTGATGCATACCACTACATAATCGCATTGTGTTGAGGCGTTGTTCTAGCCGCTATCGCAACCGTCGCATTTCAAAGCGTCGTTTTTGCTCCGCGATGTTTTCTGTCACTAATGTACTTTCGTCGGCAGTGACTTCTTTTGTTTGGAAGACTTTCCTTACTTGAAAATTTGATCTTACTTCACAATTTACCCCAAAAAATGCAGTCTATCCGATAGAGTCGGATATCTAGTCAGTCTTACCGGATAGTTATAAAACCCTCGGATCGGATTCGGATATCCGATCCGATCCGAATCCGATCCGAGTTTTCGGATATCCGCACACCTCTATCTTTTACCCACCTTAAATCTCTCACGCTCCACTGCAAGATGACAGTGACAATATTGAAACATGCTTATCTCGAACAATTAAACTACTAAATTTTTAATTATAAATAGTGCTTCCTCAAATTTTTTAAACATTCTATATTCTCTGACTTTGTTAATATTACGGGTTTCCGTTAAAACTCAATAAAATATTCTAAAAAAATGTACCGGGTGTTAATAAATGAATATCAGGATTTTAACTCTTTATAATATATTTTACAGTAAACTTACAGTTATAAATTATACATAACATGAAAAAACAACTCAAACAGTTTTACCAAGAACCTTATAAATGTTCAATGTGGCTACCATTTGTCACACGGCACACATCAAGTCTATAGGCGAGTTCTCCCCAAACTTTGACAAGTGTGTCTTAAGTAATTGTAGCAACAGCTGCTTCAACCCGGTTTCTCAGTTCAGGGAACTGAGATCAGCTGGTAGGGGAGGCTCGTACACACGATCCTTGATGAAGCCCCAAAGGTAAAAATCGCATGGTGTTAGGTAAGGAGAACGTGGAGGCCATGCATAGCAAGCCATGTCATTTGGGCCCTTGCGGCCTATCCAGGGTATAGTGACGTTTAATCAATTGCGAACTTCGTTATGCCAGTGAGGTGGCGCACCATCTTGCTGGAAAATGAAGTTCTCTGGCTCATTTTCTTCCAACTGAGGGAAGAGCCATTGCTCTAGTGTATCCAGGTAGGAAGTGCCAGTCACAGTAGGTTCACCAAAAAAGAAAGGCCCATAAACTTTCCGGCGGGATATGGCACAAAAAACATTCACTTTAGGAGAATCTCATTGCATTTCTACCATCTTGTGAGGATTTTCTGAGCCCCATATGCGCACATTATGGATGTTAACATGTCCACAAATGTGGAAAGTCGACTCATCACTGAAGACAGAACACGATCCATAAAATCATCATCGTCATGAAACAACAAGTCGTTTGCGAAGTTGGCACGTAATCCATGGTCTGTCGGCTTTAGAGCCTGTAATAACTGTAAAGGGTAAGGACGTAGCTGTAAGCGTTTTCGTACAACTTTCTAAACAGTCAACTCAGGAACTTGTAATTCACGACTGTCCTCCCGAACTGATTTCTTAGGGCTTCGAGTGAACCGACACTCTTACTCGCTCAACAGTCTCTTCACTAACTCTTGGTCGTCCCCTGCTCTTCCCTTCCCAAAGGCAGCCGGTGTCTTTAAACTGATGATACCATCTACAAATTTTATTATCACTAGGAGGATTATGACCGAACTTAATGCGGAACGCACGTTAGACAGTAACTACAGGTTCGGTCTTTGCAAACTGCAAAACACAAAACGCTTTCAGTTCACTGGTCGCCATTTTTACTACTTCTGCTATCTAGCGAATAGCAGCGGAAACATTGCACGCACAAACGCACTGGTGCCAACAATCAAAACTGTTTGAGTCGCTCTTTCATTTGACATATAATTTATAACGGTACGTTTAATGTAATAAATATTATAAGGAGTTAAAACCCCGATATTCATTTATAAACACCCTGTATGATGAATGTCACTTAATTTTTATATTCATGTCCCTGAGTATTAAAAATTAAAAGAAATGGATATCATGATTTTGGTTCTCGGTTTTATAAAATGTATAATGAATTTCACTTAATTTTCACATACATGAACCTGAGTATTAAAAGAAATGGGTATCATAATTAGGGGTGTGCGAATAGTGATTTTTGAACTCAAGCCGAGCCGAACCAAGCTTTTCCAAAAATTTTCGAGCTCGACCTTTTTCGAGTTGAGCTTTTTAACTATCACCAAATTATTAAATAGAATTATGAAGCTAGATTTTAATTGTAAAAGATACAATAAACTAATATTGCATACCTTAAGTGAATGCCAGGTCAAAACTAGAAAGCTTATTTCCAAAGCAAGATAATGATCTAATAAGTTTATCAGTATTTTTTATTATGTTACATAAAATTAATGAAACTGGCTAAAAAAAAATATTTAAAAAAATACCAAATTTAAAATCTACATTTATTATTTGACTCCCCAATCCCACAAAGCTTCATTTTAAAATAAATAGTTAAAATTACACAATTAGACTAGTTACATATAGGTACTACAACATTAATTTCAAGAGTTGAAAGGAGTAGATGGAAAGGTTTTAAAATGTTTATATCTAGTAAAAAAATAACATATTTACACTTAGTCAAACACAAGATTGATTTTTTAATGTTCACAAAGTAAAGATGATTAGAAATTAAATAGCAATCCCAATTGTGACATAATGTTTATGGCTAAACTTATTATTTCAGAATATGAAATAATATTTAATAACAAAAATAATTGATTTTTCCTAATCCTAAAATTAGTTGCATTTTTAAACTTTTGTGAAGAAAATAATGTACAGTTTAACAAAATTAGGAAGAAGAATGATCATAAATAAGGACGGAATAGAGAGAAAGAAAGAAACAGCTACCTATCTTACTCCCCTTATCAGTGGCCAGGGAGGGGTGGGGGGTGGAGGTTGGTACAGAATTCTCTGTTTTATGGTACAGAACCCAACGTGTATGTTGCCAAGGGCACACAGTGTATTTGAGCTTTCCGCCAAAAACTTACAATAGTTTTACTGTTATTGTTTTTAATTTTTTTTTTACTGTTTTCATTGTACCAAAATTGATATTCCAAAAGAACTATTTGAGCTACACCATTGAAATCCTTTTTTACGGTCTTGTACGTAAAGTGGCCATGAGACCTAAGTAATAATGTTGTGCGGAAGTAACCTCTACAAACACTGTCACCGAGGAACAATGATGCGCTAACCAACAATGATCTATGACAGCAAACCCCTAAATGGCATAAAAACAACCATTTGCCACAAAAGATTACTCTTCAGTACTTAAAATTACTGGTATACTAGTGGGCTTGAAGGGGCTAAAAGCCCCTAATGAGTGCAAATTCTAACAATCCTTATTTATTATAGTACAAAATACCTTCATAGCAAAATGATTCTATCTTATATTGATATCTAGCCTACCATATGGGTTTCAATAAAGTATTAGTATCACATGTTTTATGTAAACTAAGCAGACGTTTTTAGATCCCAATGTTTTTTAAATGGCAGATATTTTACGTTATTTCTCGTTTTCTGGTGAATTTCAAGAAATTATATTATTTTTCCCGCCATCACGGGATAGAGACCTTTAATTTGAGCCCTCTCCCAACCTTCTACGACGTGCCAGACGCCCACAATTTTGAAGCAAAGAATCGCCTTACGAAATTAAATATATGATAGGTCAGCTATTAAACAATTATTTGTACCTGCTAAATTAAAAAAAAAAAAGTTTGATATTCTGCATGGGTTACATTGTTCTCTTACAGTTATTTTTTTTTTGAGTTTTATACTTTGGCTTTTTTAATGCATTTTGTTGAATCAATTGTTTTTATACTTTGGCTTTGTTAATGCATTTTGTTGAATCAATTGTTTTTATGCAAGTGAACTGCCTTGATGGACTGTTTAAGGTGAGGTTTTTGTAGCCTATTTCAGATTAAAATTACGTAATTGTTTGTTTATATAGAAAATATAAAATGAGCTTCTTACCTAGCTGTTTGTGTAGATAAAATTCCAAATCCCTGCAGCTTGCGAGTTGTTAGCATTTTTTAGATAATTTTGTTGGTTGAGTAATTTTGTACCTATAGGTTTTTGAAGAAAACTGCAATACTTTGCTAATCGTTGTAATTTGTTTAAACTTATAAAATTAGTTAGCTCTATACCGTAAAGAGAATGTGTGTTTGTAAATATATTTGAAGTTTATGGACACAGACACCGTTGGGCCGACCGTTTGCCATGACACTTAAAACATGTATGACAATTTTTGCAGAGAAGGTTTTTAACCCATCTCTTTCGTCCTAAATCAATTGCGTTCCTTCCCAGAGGCCCATAAGGGTTCCCATAATAACCTTATACAATTGTATTGATTACGTAAAAGCTAATGACATGATTTCTTGAACAGGTGATGAAGGCATGATAATGGCTGCAAGGTTCAGCTTATACAGGGTGAGGCAGGGTGCACGTAGTTTTACGGGAGTACGGTTTAACCTAGTAACGCCAAATAAAATTATTCCCCGCTAAATCATATATGAAGAATTCATTTAAAATATTTACAACATGATCTGAGCACAGGGTGTTTCAGAAATGAAGGTCACGGGTTCGATTCTCGAAATTTTCTTATGTAAACCTATGACACATTGTACATTTTCAGAAAGGTCTTATTTAGAGGCACATTTTGGTGAAAGAAAACAGAACCTAATTATCTCAAACCGTCTTAAGATGGCGGCCAGTTCTTTCATTTGTTTGCCCATTGACGGAATACCCTGTATTTTCGAAACCACTACACATTTTTCATTTCTTATTGAAAATTCGTAATCCTGGCAAACTCAGCTTAACAATGATGTGTTACATGTCATAATTTTCAAAATTATCAATTTTTACCATAATTTTATTTTTTTGTAATGTTGGTAGTCCTGTAAATCAAAAAAAGTCAAATGGCATCATATGGCAAATAGCATATAATTTTAAGCGTCTTTTAAAGACGAACAACTTTTCAATTTACACCTATTGTCTATTTTTCGCAGTGCTGTAGTAATAAGCCAAAAACTCAAATTTTCCATATAAAATGCATGGTAATTCCATTACGGAACAGCAGAAGATTTTTTCCCCAGCTTATTATCGCACAATTCTTTTAGGGAATGTGTAATCGTGACATTTTTCATTAGATTTTTTTAATTTGTAAAAATTCTCAGATCTGAAGATTGTAAAAAGTCCTAAAAGCATGAATTATTGTTATTGGAATCATTGCTAAAGATAAACACTAATAAATACAAAAAAAAGAATAAAGCCACATTGATAAATTGCTGCATGTTGTATTTTTTTCTTTTTCCATTACAAAGACTATTAATTTAATCTTAAAAACATAAAAAAAAACAACAAAATAATCAAAATACTTAAAAACCTGTTTGTTGAAATAAAAAAAAGTAGTATTAAATTTCGTAAACTGGGATATTAAGGGTTTTCGGCTGACGTAAGAGATAGAGAAAAAATTGAAATACATTAAATGTTCATTTAAAAAACACATTTTATTTTATACAAAATTTATTATAGGCCCTACCTTGCTATTTTGACTAGAATTTCGACTTTTAGGCTTTTTTACAATCTTCGGATCTGAAAACTTTTATAAATTAAAAAATCTGACAAAAAATATCACTATTACTCATTTTCTTAACATCTTAAAGTCCGGGTATTTTAACTACCATATACATGCCCGGTCCGGGTTATTTTGGAGATTTTTGGAGATTGTCAATCGGTAAAACTAGCACTTCATATTCATGATCACTTTCACTACACTCAGATTCGTCACTAAATCTATCATTAGTTATAAATTCCGCTATTTCACAATCGCGAAGAAAACGCCGGTCACTTGAAGCCATTTTGTTTTGTTTACGAACTGAGCAACAGCTGACGACGCAACTAAATACCCCCGTTGCAGCAGACCTGCATACTCAGCGAATTTCAAGTGCAAAACAACATATTTCAATCCAACATAGCGAGATTTGACATGTTTTTGTAAGCTCCATAAGAATAACATGGGGAATGAGTATGCAGGTTTGCTGCTACAGGTATGTTTAAACTGGTTGGTTTTAATTCAATATTTAGTAGATCTGAACTAGAAGAAGCCATTTACCAAGTTTTATCAAGATATGTTGAGAAATAAGCGAAATATAGAATTTTACTTATTTCCCATAAGGTTAACATTGAGACAACGTACTGTGTTTACCACTTTCAATATCTCAATAACCAATAGACATAGAGCAATGATTCAAGATACTAAATTGTTTGTTTTTTGAGCTGAATGCAATGGTGCCAACAAAAATTTGATAAATTTTATTTTTCTATGTGAAACCCATTTTTGGGGGGTTTATCCCCCTTTACCCCCCCTACCGGTGGTCCGATTGGGCTGGTTCACGAACTCGTCCGAGTGATTACCACTTTACACGTCTGTACCAAATTTCATTAAGATCGGACCATATTTACGGCTGCTATCGTGTTAACAGACATATATATAGATATATATATATAAATTCGAACGAATGGTGTTTTTTGCTTCTGGGGACCCCAAAATGAAAAATTAACATGGTCTCGGACTTAGGTCTTACCATGAGTACTACCTTATTCCTTTAAGGAAATTCGCTAAAATGTGCAGTTCATTTCGTTTCCCAGTGTTCCCACCCGGGAAAATAACAAAACCAAATATACCATTAGAAAGCTCGTTTTCTAACGAAAAAATACATATAACTTGTGACAGAAACTTTATTAGTCTGTGAAGTCAAGGACCGCTGAAACCGAACGATGTCTGATCCCGCCTATAGGCGGGCGTGGACCAGCGGCGGGCTGGGGGTCATCCCGCATATGTGCGGGCGTGGACTTCAAGAGGTTAAAGAATAGCTTGATAATAAGCTGGGGAAAAAATCTTATGCTGTTCTGTAATGCAATTAACATGCAATTTATATGGGAAAATTGAGTTTTTGGCTTATTACTACAACACTACAAAAAATAGACAGTAGGTGTAAATTGAAAAGTTGTTCGTCTTTAAAAGACACTTAAAATGATATGCTATTTGCCATATGGTAAAAATTGATAATTTTGAAAATTATGACATGTAACACATCATTGTAAAGCTGAGTTTACCAGGATTACGAATTTTCAATCAGAACTGAAAAATGTGTAGCGGTTTCGAAAATACAGGGTATTCCGTCAATAGGCAAAAAAATCAAAGAACTGGCTGCCATCTTAAGACGGTTTGAGATAATTAGGTTCTTTTTCCACCAAAATGTGCCTCTAAATAAGACCTTTCTAAAAATGTACAATGTGTCGTAGGTTTACATAAGAAAATTTCGAGATTCGAACCTGTGACCTTCATTTCTGGAACACCCTGTGCTCAGATCATGTTGTAAATATTTTAAATGAATTCTTCATATGTGATTTAGCGGGGAATAATTTTATTTGGCGTTTCTAGGTTAAACCGTACTCCCGTAAACTATGTGCACGGGTGGTCTGCCTCACCCTGTATAATCTAAAAATGTGTACAAAAAACAAACTTTCTACTTGGTGATATATCCAAATTGTTTCTTACAAATTGGTTTATGTGATTTTTTTATAAGTTAATTAAACTAAGATAAATTATCGGTGCTCAACCATTTTTATCTATACTATATTTATAATACTACTATTATTATTATTATCATTATTTATATAATATGCTAGGGCAGCGGTTCCCAAAGTGTGGGTGGCGGGAGGGCTTCAGGTGGGTCACGACGAGTTACAACAGTAATGATTAAAAATAAAAGGAAAATCTTTTATTTCTAGTTTTAGAAAACCTAGAATCAAAAAAGTTACCAAAAGTTGGTTAAAATCCTTGCTAACCTTAGAAAATTTTACATCAGCTTTTTTCCTCAAAAGGCAATCTTTCTCTTTAGGTCGAATCTGAGAATAAGACTAGACAGTGCAAGAACCTTTAAAGAGATTGGCATCTCAGTGCAAGTCGGTTTTCTAATTACCTGCCAGAATCTGTCAAACCCTGAATTGGGATTCTCAACCAATTATGCCTTTCGGTTTTGGAAGATAGGTTTGTCTTGAGCACTTAATATTTTTTTGGGCTTTGTTCATTTTTGATGTCAATCAAACGCCTAACCTAAAACCTTGGCGAGCTTACTGGAGAAAAAAGTTATTTGAAAATCCTGAGGAAGCGGGATGCTTTTACCAGTAGCACGAAATGTTGGTTGTTGATCTGGACAAACATTTTTGTATTTTGTGTCTTATGGGATTGTGTCTGTGTTTTTTAAACATTGACAAGTCTCGGAAAAAAAACACAAATTTAAAAGACAAAAAATGCAAAAATGCACAAATCTGAAAAACATGTTATTCCGGAATTAGATCTACAGGGCTTGTAACGGGTTATTTTTTTTATTTTTTGTTATTTTTTTGCTCTCGGTTATTTTTTTATTTTTTTCAACCTCAAGAACTGCTACAAGCCCTGGATCTACATTCCTTGGTTAGTGTATTTTTCCAAAAAATAATATATGGCTGAATCTTGTGTAAAGTAACTGTACATTCAAAAACATTCTTTAGTGGTAAAAAAAGCTTAAAGTGAAAAAAATCTGAGATATAGCTCAAAAATTAATATTAATAATAGTTTGGTCAACTCTGCTCTGGTTTGGTGCTCTGAGGAAAGTGAGGAGGTTACAAGTGTAATTTGTTTGAAAATATTACCCTTTGTTGCTGTTGCATTTAAACTCTCCAAGGCTCTTCAGAAAGAACTTTACTGAAAAATAGGAAATTTTAAGTAAACCAAGGTAATTCATTTCATATTTCATACTTTCATTTTTTTAATAAGTGCTTTTAGTTTAGAACCATCGTGTGATTAAGTTGTGAAAGTAGTTTGTAAAAGGAGAAATGCAGTGTCTTTTTAAATACATAATAACTATGTAAATCGGTTAGCTAATTTTTCTTATTTTGGATTCATTTCAAAACTTAATTGAGAAATCATGTGCAGTGGAAAATTAAGTAAATTTCCTCTTTCAATCTATATATAGATACTTAAGTTCCTGTTAACAGCATTACATGTATCGTAAAATCAAAATTGCATTACATTGTTATTCTTTTTAGCATACTACAAAGCTCTTCAGTGGAGCCACTCACAGTTTTTGTGAATTTAAATTTCATTGTGCAATCAAAATGAGCATATTAAAAATATTGAAATAATTAGTATTTTCAATAGCAGAAATACATGAATACCTATGGTAGCTCTTTTGAGTTATATTTAAAACAAAAATATTTTGTTTATTACCTATTTCACATTAAAATTGTGTGTTGGTGTTCGACAAATTAAAACAGCTCTTTAACAAGCTGTAACTTTGCTCCTGCAAGGTTTACAGACTTCATGAGCCCACCATTTTCTTTGTTTTTTTAAAGCTACAATTTATCCAAGTATAACTTTCCCGGTAAAACTCATTTGAGTTATTTGCAAAAACCATTTGAAAAAGAGATTTTTTTTTGGGGGGGGGGGGAATTACCGCTTTCAATCGTGAATATTTTGAAATGTATTGACTTCAAGAAAAATCTTTATAGGATAAACGTTGCTTAAAATTGGTCAATATATATATTTCGGGGCTTAGTTTTAATATAACAATTTTCTTTCACAGGATACCACTATACATTTTATGAAAGTAGATGAAATGGGTTGACTAAAAATAAAAAATTTTAACTCTTCCTCCTAACAATAACTAGGCCCGAGATACCAAACCTTTTTACACTGTGGCACACTAATTTAAATCCAAATTTAGTTACGGCCGACTTGCTTTGGGTCCAGTATTTTAAAAAATTGTTTTATTGTAATACAATTTTGTATGGAAAGACAAATAATCTATCATAAATAGCTTAACCAAAAAGGGACCAATAAAAACTGCATTTTGGTATGAATTAACATGTTTTTCAGTGTTGAGAGAATCCCAGTGATAATTATATCCAAGTGTTAAAAAAGATTTCAGCATACCTGCGGAGGCTTCGCAGTATACTGGTTGGGAATCGTTGAACTAGGCTATTGGTTTAAATCAAGGAAATACAAACATACATAAATCTTACAATAAGACATATGAAAAACTTTGGTTCATGTAAAATAAAAATGTCTCTCATATATTTTGTTTTGTTTTTTATTTTATAGAGAAAAGGAACACAATATTTATGATTGGTTATGTGCGTAACAAGTATTCTCGATGTAAACCCCTAAGTAGGTTATTGGCGTTATCTCCATAAGACTCCATTGCAGCTGATACTCATATTGCCACTTATCACTCGTATTTCACCTAATAAACTTATTGTTATTTAGCTAAAATTTGCTTACTTTAGGTAGTAACAACAATATATAATAATAACTAGCAGCTCGCGTGACTTTGTGACTTAAAAACATTTTGTTAAATAGGCTTTAATTTCATGTTGATTATGTATGGAGCTTTGCAGCATAAAATATCTCTCAATGAGGAAGTGATTGTATTTTTGTGAATTCTTTTTTCTAGACTAATTCTTTGTGTCATAGAACTGGAATAAAATTACCAGTAATTGAACTTCTCATGGGGGCAAACTTGAAAAAATAACTTTTTACTTTATTCTTGAATCTTCAATATGTGTAATAAATTCCTCACATAATTTGAGAAGTCCATTTATTTCATCTGCTTTAAAAGTGTCTATGTATATGTTCTACACTTTGAAATTTTGACAATGCAACAATATTCATTTTGCACAAAATGGGGTTTAGTTTACCTGGATTTTCATTACATACTTGGCGCATCTCCATGTCTCAGTTTTAGAGTTTTCTTTTCAAAAGTATTGAAGCTTAATGTAAATTCTACACAACATCTACGCGTCAGTTTCTTGCGTTCAGCTTTGTTAGTATTAAGAAAAAGTGGTAAGAAGATGGACAAACCACTGATCTACTGATGAACTAATATCTTAATAACATTTATAAAATAGCCATTCAACGTAAAGACAAATTATTTAACTCTCATAACGGTCAAGGAATTAAATTTTCAAACTGACCTGCTTTTAGCGAATTTCCCCTATAGGGAAGAGCTATTACCGTAGGTCTCATGGTAAGACCTAAGCCCGAGACTATGATAACTTTTCGTTTTGGGGCCACCAGAAGCAAAAAACACCATTCGTTCGAATTTGTACATATATATATATATATATATATATATATATATATATTTGTCTGTTAGCACGATAGCGGCCGTAAAAATGGTCCAATCTTAATGAAAATTAGTACAGACGTGTTAAGTGGTAATCACTCGGATGAGTTCGTGAACCAGCCCGATCGGACCACCGGAAGGGGGGGTAAAGGAGGATAAACCCCCCCAAAAATCGGTTTTTTGAGTTTTTTACATAGAAAAATAAAATTTATCGAATTTTTGTTGGCACCATTGAATTCAGCTCAAAAAAACAAACAATTTAGTATTTTGAATCACTGCTTTATGTCCATTGGTTACCGAGATATTGAATGTGGTAAACACAGTACGTTGTCCCAATGTTAACCTTATGGGAAATAAATAAAATTCTATATCTCGGTTATTTCTCAACATATCTTGATAAAATTTGGTAAATAGCTTCTTCTAGTTCAGATCTACTAAATATTGAATTAAAACCACCCAATTTTAATATACCTGTAGCAGCAAACCTGCATATTCATTCCCCCCATGTTATTCTTATGGAGCTTACCAAAACATGTCAAATCTCGCTATGTTGGATTGAAATATGTCGTTTTGCATTTGAAATTCGCTGAGTATGCAGGTCTGCTGCAACGGGGGTATTTTGGTTTGCATCTTTTTTTTGAAAGACATGTTTGGCAAATTTTTACCTAAGCAAATAACATAAATTTTTATGAAATGCCTTCATTAAAATAGGCATATTGTCATTGAAGCATTTTAAAATGGAGTTAATTGGGCAGGTTAACCCTTAACACCTCAATATCCTTCGCATTCCAAGTACATTTACAAAAAACAGGTTTTAAATTTAAAATGTCTTCTAATTCTTGAATTTTTTAGGTTAATATTCAACTAATATTTCAAAACTTTAAACATTGAATCATCCATCAATGTGTTGAAACATGTATCAGCAGTGTATATCCACTGTCAATAGTTCGTTAGAAAATCCCATCTCCAGAACACCTCCTAAGTTACTTATTTCCTTTTAAGTTTGCTTTTTATGAAAAGAAATACAGTAAATTGATATGATTACAGACAGTTGGTCTCAGTTTCAATAGGGCAAATACTCTTCCTTTTTTCAGTTGTCTTAAAAAAACTCAATATTTAAAAAAATAAAAATCATAATAAGGATGAATGTTAACTGACTTTTGCTAGCACTGCATTCTGTGGTGTGCCTCTGGAACTATTTCATATCTTGAGCATCTGTTTTGTTGCAAACAAATGTGAATTGAAAAAAGTTCACAGGTTCTAACACAGATAGTAGCACGTTAGCTGAAATTTCAAAAGCCTCCTGTGTGAAGGCTTTTAATGGGATATTTTTCAGACCCACAAAAGGCACATCTAAAGAATAATAGCTTTAATTTGATACCAAATATGTGCAGAAAAATTAATTTCTAGGGGTCGATTTGCTCTGGACAAAATCCCAGAAATTCTCTTAATAATATAGATTATTATAATTTTAAAATAAACATCAAAGGAAGGAAGTTCACAGCAGACAGACAGAGTTATGGCGGTGAAACCAAATTTTTGATGATATTTTTACTTCTTGGAGAGTAAACTAGACATTAGAGTTTTTCTTGGAGAGTAAACTAGACATTAGATTTAAGTTCAGGTTTTGCTACTTCTATTTATTTCAACTTGAATCCAGTTCAGACAACTTAGGACTACACTATAATCGTCCGATCCTACTTTCATCCCTCTCTCATATTCTGGTTTAAATACATAGCCAGTGCTGCATGCCGATCTTAAAGAGGTACTGAAGGTACTTTAAGGGCCATTGTCTTGATATTTCACCCCAAATTATCTTAAATCTGCCACTAATGATACTTCACTATTCGATTATTAGCAATTACAAATTTAATTTTTTCAGGCAAGCTGGAATCAAGGTTCGTCGAAAGGTTCCACTTGAAGGAGGAGTTCCCCCCTCCTCAACCTTTCCAAGGTCTCACCAAGGTCTACAATAGCAGAACAGGTAAAACGTAACACAGATGTCTTGTACTGTTGAAATTCCTTAGAAAACTTGTTAATAAAAAAAATCAAACAGTAGAAATTTTGATTTCAATCTTGTTTTTCATAAAATTTCCCCTATACTCATTGTAATGAAATTTGGTACAGACCTGTCAAGTAGAATTATTGAGTTGAGTTCGAAAATTTGCCTGATCATAGATGAAAGGAGGGGCAAAGGGAGATAAACTCCCGCAAATGTTTTTTTTTTTGTTCTTACACTAAAGTATTAAAATTTGGTTTTGTATGATTGAATCTAGCTCAGAAAAATGAATAATTTGGCATGTGGATTCACCAAACGAGATAATGACTAAAATCCCCCATTCTTACATTTCAGTGGCAACAAACCTGCCAAACCTTCCCACTATTATCATCTATTAATAAAATTGCTTGTCTTGCTTTTTTCTCGACTCTTCTTGCTAATTTAAAACTTAGTGTTTGACTTCATCTAGTTGAGATCTAATGGATTATTGCTCTATAAATCAGTAAGCCGACTAAAGAAAAGTAGTACAGCTAAATCTCACAAACTCAAAAATCAGTTGTAGCTCAAAACTCTGGATAGCTTGACAGCTTCATTTTTGCAATAAGCACATTTTTTGGCATTATTAAGGACAATAATTTGTAACCTATTTCTATCTTCAAGCTCTTAATTTAGTTTTGTTTTTATTTTATGTTTAGTTATACCCTTATTCAGTCCATTAATGTCTTTTAAGTATAAGCCAGTTGCTCTTTCTTCCGTTTTCTTCTTCCCCCACGATATTCTCTGGAAAACTTAATATTACCCTAATCAGCAGGGTCAAAGTTAACGTTATGTTAACTTTGAGAGACTATTTGTACAATGGGTACATCAGAATTTTGTATTTTTTTACATTTTTGTACCTCAAAAAGAACCCTTTTATCTCGGAGATATAGTGCATACAAAATTCAGATCACACGTCTGCTAGAAAATTCAAATTCATTAAAATACAAAATAAATTACATTGCATTTTTGTAACTCTTTGTACCACAAGAAGATTTTTTTGTACTGCTCATACAATAATGGCCATTTAAAGAACACGATTTTGTATTCCAGTTCTACAGACTCTACAAAAAAACACAACATACTTAAAAGTTCAAAATAAACTATGCTATGTTAATGTACTTTTTTGTAACGGTAAAAACAATAATATTGGTACCAGCCATTTTAGGGATCTATTTGCAGTTTAAGAAATTCGATCCCAGGTTTACACCAAAAACACAATTTTATTAAAATAAAAATAATAGGTACCATAGTTTTGTATTATTTTTTGTAACTTTTTGTGCCATAAGTTTACATCATACTACACAGAAACATCTGTTTTCTGTGCCTTGCTCTTAGCTGATGCATAGGAAATTTGCTGTGCACTAGGAAATAGAAACAAGAAGTAAACAATGGAAACAATCAGCTGAGAGCAGCAAACCAAAGATTAATGCATGTTTTTTGGTTACTTCGGAGTGGCAGCACTGGTAGCAGTAGCTAATATTGGTTTGTTAATTATAGGTTAAGTTTGAAGGATTGAGAAACGTAATTGGTTATGCTGGAAATACGTCATGATTAATATTTCTTTTACTGAGTAGTATGATGTAAAGTATCTTACGTCACACGCCCAGTAAGTTTTACCGTACCCGCATGAAATAAAGGTGTAGCAACTTTTTCAAATCAACATCGTTCTTATGGGACAAACCCTTGAGGAGCGGCAGGTACTGCACTTTTATGGAGAATTTATGGAGAATATTTTTGCATGCTCATTTTGGGATTTAAGTTAATTTTACTTTCTATGGATCCCAACTAAATTCTCTATTTGTTTAGGCCTGTTTGAAATTCACTGAGCATGCAGGTCTGATGCAATGGGGGTATTTTCTCTTGCACTAGAATTGTTTAGGTCTTAGTTTTTACTAGAAAACATAGGCTGCAAACCTTTATCCCTCTATCTTAAGCTGCCTTATCTTAGAAACAATCTTCACCTTTAAAATGATTATTTTCCTGTTGCAGCAAAACAGCCAGCACCTCAGCCTCCTCAAAATCAACACATCCAACTTCACTGGCCGAGAGATAACACTTCTACCTGCTAGCAACACGTTATCATAGCTCCAACAAGTCTTGCTCAATCAGGGTAACTCTCTCTCTCTCTCTCGCTCCTCCTTCCCCCTCTCTCTTCCTTACCTGTCTTCTTTCTAGCGAGTTTGTTACCTTTCTTTATAATCCCCTCGTTAGTCACTGTTCCTCATGTAAGAATTCATTTTAAAACCTTGGATAAAAGATCAAGTGTGATTGGAACCATTGTGACCAATAAAATTAAGGGTTTACTTTGTAAAGGCATTAGGAGAATAGTTTTCTTTCTAACTTTCAAAAAATGCATCAGATATTTCGTTGTAAATCAATTATGACTTATAACGTGGAGCCATAAAGTAAAAATATTTCTTCTTCAATATAAAAATATTTCTTGAAAAAAGGTCTTCCCTTTTTTCAAGCTTAGTAAGAAGATAATAACTAAACCATGTATTAAAAATTTACTGTCACTTTAGGCTTAAGATGCCACAATAATTAATTATCTCGAGAGAAGCTGTCTCGAAAGCTATCACTTGGAGCTTGAAATTGACATTCATGGAGTACATTTTATTTATTTTTTAATTTAGAAATGTAAGAATTCAAAATATGGTTTTCCAGTCAGTTAAATCTTTGTTGTTAATATTTAATATTTTATTGTTGTCCTTAAAAATAATTTCAAGCTTTATGTGGATCTGTTGGAAGTTTAAATTGAAAATGTTTAAGTTTATTTCAGGGAATATTTCAAGAATTTATTTAACTTGGCATTGAAATTGGTTTATCATTGTTAGAGTTAAAAAAAAATCCTATAACACTTGAAATTAAAAAATGTCAAACTTGTTTAGCTATTAGTATATTTGTGTATATCTCAAAGATTATTTTGTTTTATTTTAATCTGGCCTTTTTATTTTTTTCGGGTTGGAGGTGGAATGTGTTTACGCACACTGAGGGGCTCGTTGTCCCCTCAGTAGTGTCGGTCTCCCACAAGCTAAAAAGGCATTTCTCCTATATGTCTGTAGTTTCCTAACATTTTTTATGAATATCTGTTTTTGCTAACATGAACCCCCAAGGTCCTTTATTAATTTTTTTCTATTTCGAAATTTTTTACATCGTTACATTTTGCCTGGCCAGCTTACCTTCATAGAACACTTTTTTATTAAAAAATAACTTAATTCCAACCTTTGAAGGAAATCCCCAGAGCTGTTTTTAAAATAATTGTAAGCATACCAACATTGTAAGACTACAAGAGAATGTGAATAACAGTATAACCAAAGCCATCTCAAGTTAGCCATCTAGTTATTTCCATTTTAAATATTTAAAGGTCATAAAAATCCTTGAATGACTTTTTTATCTCCCTTTGTAACTTAATTTAGCCTTTAAAATATATTAATATTTTTATTGAACCCCTTTGTATTCGTTCATTATAGAACACTTAGGGCCGGTTTCGGAGCTCGGGGATATCTTAATCATGGAGTTAGTTAACCCATGGACTAAGATAATCTTAGCATGGAAAATCGGATTTCGGAGCTCGGGGATAAGTTTCTTAACTCTCGAGTTATCTCAATCTGAGGATAATTTTATCTGTGGACTTATGCAAGGAGTTACCGAGGTATTTTAAAGAATTTTCTTATTTGGGTAGTAGTAGGTACTGTGTGCAGACGCATATTTTACTTGTTCTTTCTTCTCTTCTCGATTGAATTCGGCTCTTGCTGTGTTCGGGTTATGCCTCCGAAATTAACTCTCGGGTTAAAGATATTCTTGGAGTTAGTTATCCTTGAGCTCCGAAATCCGATTTCTACAGTCCGAGGATTAAAACCGGTTCAAACTGGTATTTAGTCTGAGGATAAAGATAACCCCGAGCTCCGAAACCGGCCCTTAAAAAGCAAGTATTATTAAAATCCTTATCCTCTACAAGACTTTGTAAACAATTGTTAGTCTGGAATAAACTAATATGAAATAGGGTGTATGATTGAGATTCAGTCTAAACATCAATTATTTAATATTTTTTCATCTTATTAATGCACTTATTCATTATTAACAATCCACGTTATTCACAAAACATGTTAAATAAGAATCACAACAAATATATTTAACATTAGTTTATAAGATTATTTTTATTTCTTGTTCGATTATCCTGGAAGTGCTCAAAAATTAAATCATGAAATGAACAGCAGACACTGTTCTATCCATTTTATATTGGAAATGTAGATTGAAACATGTAGCATCATGTTTTCATGTTTAAGTTCAAGGCTTTTTTTGAAATAATAGCTTTAAATTCACTGCTCATAATAGTTTGCTCCCTTATTTATGAATTGTTATTAGGAATAATTTCAGTTTAAACTTATTTGAGTTAAAAGATTATTATTTTATTATTACTTTATATTAGCCTATGTGATAACAATATTGTATCAGATTTTTAGTATTAAAGCCTGCTATACCTAAAATGTGGTACATTTCAGATAGATACCTTAGCAAATGTTATTTTACTTTTTCACTATAGCTATTTATTTTCACTTTATTTATTTTATTTGTTAGCTTGTTGTGTTTTTGGATTGGAAGATGAGTTGTTAGTTTGAGCGATTTGTCTGAAGGTTGTGTGAAATAGTGTACTTAACCTTAAAACTTTAACCTTTTGTAGTAACATTGATTAATTATTGAAATATTTTGAGACAACTATGTTTGTTCTGTAAACTAAGTTAACCTAGTCAGTGATTATTGAGACTCTGGGCAGGAGTGTGCTTGTCTTTTTGAACCCCTTTTGTTAGAAAATCATCAGTTGGTAGTAGGTACAACGTTAGGTGACCGTTTCCCTATTCTGTCTTCCAGTTTTAAAGTTGAAGTGTCCATCTCATTTTAATCTTTTAAATTCCGTTATAGCAAATTCAATACAATAATCACTTTTTCACTGTGAGGCAATGCATATTTTTCTGTCCTGGGCAGTGCCTGGATTTAGTATTTGTAACATTATTATATTATGTATATAAATATCAGTAAATAATACCTGTTATCAATTAAATGTACATAATATTATTGTAAATGTGTACAAAACACTGATATCCTCTACCAGAAAATGTATATTGTATACACTAGGGAAGATAATCATAGTCTTAGGTTATGGAAATATGTTGATTTAATAATAACAGTTGTGTTATAGATATTATGTTTTTTATTCGCCCTATGTCAAGGTTCCTGTCTTTTGCCTGGCCTAATTAATTGATTATGGGTAAGAGATTTACAGGTGAAAACTGAGCATAAAGAAGGTCTTGAGGGCATAATCACAGTGGTAAGAATCATAATGTAAACTGAGCTGAGCATATCCAGAGAAGGTCTCGAGGGCACCCTCACCATGTTAAGAATCGTGTGTGGGGGAAGGCACAGAGAGGCCAATGGCAGGAGTCATTTGACATGTAAATGATATTTCTTCAGACAGGAATTGGAAACAATAATTTTAAGTAGTTTTCAACAAGTCCATTGTCTGGTGAATATTTTGTTGTTTTGACATAAGCAACTCCAAATCTATATAATTAATACAATAAGGGTTTTCTCTGTTACAACCCTTTTTCAACCGTCCTAGTGAAATAAAGTTTATGATTGAGGTGCCATTTTAAGGCTCACCATAGACCAAGCGATCCAGCGAACAAGCTCACTATGATCAAGCACACCACAGACGAGTAATATAAGAGGTCACTTATTTTTAGGCTTTGACGACCTACCCTTTGATTTATTTCTAGAAGGCGCTTTCAATGCTGTGATGCTGACCAAGCTGTGGTACTGACCAACTTGCATTTAAAAGGTTATGAGAGTAACTAGAGGCCCCATGCGCAAATTGCGCATTCTAATATTATTTATGTTTGTGAAAACTTACCTAGAGTTAGAATAAATTGTAAGGCTTCAAACTCACCTTTATTAATCAAATAATTAACCTTTTCAATTGATCTCAAAGATCTCACCTAAATAAATAAAGGCCTAACTGAACAAAATACACACACACATTATTCATCACCCTCGCACTGTTTTTGAATTTGGTTGTCTTCTCGCACAAAAGTAGGATAACGGGAGTTTTTCTAGGAAGCCCATGTGCAAATTTCGCATTATATATTTTCTGGTGTTCAATTAGTCTTTTTCTCTCAGCTGTTCTCTGTTCTTGCCGAAGGTTACGCATATTTTCTCTAATCACGTCAACTCGTTTTTCTCGAAGCCTTCTTATTTCTAACTCAGGGTTCAGTTTCCAATATATTTATAATCAAACGATCATGGATTTTTACCACAAAGAATTATTTACTTTCCTCATTTCGGCAAAAATGTTCAGTGAAAGTGGCCCTATTTTGTTTTTCTAAGCTGTGTCGGATCTTGTTTTTACCTAAGTAAGATTGTATATATACCTAAATAGAAAGTCTGGAACTGTAAACAAGATTTGATACAGTTTAAGAAAATTAGTTCTTAAATGGGCAGCTTTTATTGGTAATTGTAGCCCAATTACCACTCTTTATGGTAAAGATAGACTATCTACATTTTATAAATATTGTAAAGTGAACCATGATAAAGAAAAAGAAGAAGGCAAAGAGAAAACCGAGTCAAGGAGATTAGGGAAAATATAAGTAACCTTCGGCAAGAACAGAGAACTACCGAGAGACAATGACTGATGGAACATCAGAGGGACACTGCATCATCACCCATCAACTAACAACGACTTAAAGGTGATGGGGGGCAATACTAGGGGGGGGGGATTTTTGGGCAATTTGTACAATCACACTTTGCACAAATGAAAGGTTAATTTCATTAACAGCATTAATTTCATCGCTGGAGGATCTATGTTTGTGGGGGGGGGGGGGGGCTCACTGCCTAGGGGCCAGGGGATGAGTAGTTTCTCCATGGGTAAAAAGAGAGTTATATTCCATGGGATTACTTTCAGTTGGGGGGCAAGATTATCTAGGTCCATACCTACAGTTCAACTAATTAAATTTGAACACCCATCACCGAGGGGGTTACCGAGACAGTTAATGCCGAGATTGACCGACGGTGATAAAAGAGATTTTATGGCCGTGTAATTACTGCATCGAATCTCTAAGAAATAATCAAGAAATCTACCAAAGTATACACAATTGAGAGACTTTCCGGCCTCAATTTTTAAAAAATGTGTTTTCCGAATGTTAGCAAATTTTTTCATGTTTGGGAGAAGCTTGAGCCCCCCTGGGATGGCGGCTGCTAATTTCCTTGGTTTATGTTGTAATTTATTTCATTTAAGTAGTTCAGTGGTGATTAAATGTGTAGAATTGAGTTTCTAAATACAGAACAAATAACATTTGTTTCATTATTAAGAGGTATATTATGCCAGTGTCTATGTAGTGGAAAATAAGAGTACAAGTATCTGTTTTTTGTGGCACTTTGCGCTGCACGGGGTGTCAAGTTAATTAGTAAAAGTATTCAAAAATCTCGAGTAATTTGTGTTCAAAACCATGCAAGTTTCAAGGAAATTATCAGTGTTCTTGTAGGACTAACACCCAATATGGCGGGAGGTACTGCATATTTAAGATTAAAAGGAAAGGAAACACATAGCAGAGTGAGTCGCTACAAATTTATTTTCAATGATCTTAGGAACACTACAGTTCCCAAATCCTATGTATGAAACTGAAAAGACAAAAAATATTAAACACAGAATTAATTCAGCTCTGAAAATGAGGTTGTGTACGAATTATATACAGTAACACATAGTTACTTGGTATTTGCTTAAGTACATATATACAGGTGATATATGGTAAATATGATGTAAAATAAAAAAAAAACATTAAAAAGTTTATTATTAATTATAGCTATCAATCACTGCCTAAACTTAGTTCCAAAGCAAAAATCTCACTCAAAACGTCCGATTTCCTGTTAACTTTCTCAAGTTGATCCTTATCAGGTTTCTTAATCTCACCAGTGGCGATTTTCCCTTCGATTGCTTCGATTTCCCTTAGTTTTTTCTTCAGATTTTTCAATCTTTTGGCAGGATCAGCTGTAGCAGGGGCCGTGACACTTTGAGCAACAGAATCGGCTTTAGCAGTTTTTGCACTTTTTGAATGAACTGTTTGCCACTCATCAGATAGGTCTGATGTTTTAATTGCATTCAAATTTGCACTTTTCTCTTGTGTCTGTTCATCAGAGTCATTTTCTCCTGCTTTCTTTTTTTTCTTTTTCTTTTTACCTGTAACGTTTTTAACATTGTAACAATAACATTCTAGTCTTAGGCCCTCCACACACCAGAGTGGCGTGGTGTGGCACTGCGTGGCAGAAAATTAGTCAAACAGCATTGTGTTTTATGTAAAATCAGCTGATTTGAAGATGTGCAGCTTCCTGCCACTTGATGCATTAATAGTTTGTGGCATGATAATTATATTGGTGCCATGCCGTACTATACCACACCACTCTGGTGTGTGGAGGGCCCTTACAAGTTACATGAATATTTTTTTACCCTAATAGTCATTTTTTACAAACTGTTAATGACCCTTTTTTTATCTATGACATTCAGATGAGATTTAACTAAGAATTTGTGTCCACACACACACACTAACTATATATAATGACGATAAGAATTAATTCTTGAATAATTTTAATAAAATTTGAGAGGCCACTAAATAGTTTGTCCATTTTATCTTGAGCTATGGGCTTCTCCGTTGTAAGAGCTGTCGAACATTGTTTATTCCCAATGATCTGGGTTGATAAACAATCTAGAAATTAATTTCATCAAACATCGACTGTGTCTGTTCTCAAACCACAATAAAAGTATAAATGGACAGCAGTTGGAAAATGTTAAGATGCCAGGCTCTTACAACTTCAGATAACAGCTGAGGTGTTCTGATGACTTTCATTCCACTCCAATTGCTTCAGGTAAAAAGGGTTCCCATAGCTCAATATAAAACAGACAAACTATAACCAAGGCAAAATTACTTGAGTTCAATTAAAAAAGTTAAAATTACAGAAGAAGACCACATAATCACCCTTTCTCACAAAATTATATTTGTAACCACCAATGCGGTCGAAAGTACTAAATATGCACCTAAAAAATACATAGATGCCCCCAGAAATAAAAAACACTATTCGTTCATTTTCATAAATATATATATATTCAGTGTTTGATTTGTAAAAATTGAGGTACCGGAACTGTAATTGCCAGTTTGTACATAACCCCCCCCCCCTTATAATTCTTCCCTTCAACAAAGTATTATTTGTCTATATGAATAATTAGGTCGATTTAAAAAACCACATTTTATCTAACTCAAATTTTTTTAATATATAAGTAAATTAAAAACTAACGAAGCATTATTTTATTTTAATTACTAACAAGCATTAAACTAACAAAAAATAAATAGTCTAAAGAAATTCTAGATTTTTTATGATGCCTTGTGCGAGTATCGCGTTTTTTAGCGTTTCAACATTCGGCTGAGCTCGAGACTACACAAAATTGCGCTAATTTCGGGCCGAAACTCCGCGCGTAATTTCAGTAAAAGTTCGGTCGAGTACACGCGATTGTCTCTTCCGAAAAATACTCCGGCCGATTATACGCGATTGTCTTTTGCGGCAAATTCTCCGGCCGATCTTACGCGAACGTCATTAGCGTCAAAATTCTCCAGCCGTTCATACGCGATAGTCTTTTGTGGCAAATTCTCCGGCCGATCTTACACGATCGTCTTTAGCGTCAAAATTCTCCGACCGTTCATACGCGATCGCCATTGGCGGCAAATTCTCCAGCGGATTACACGCGATTGTCTCTTATACGACAAATACTCCCCGATTACACACGATCCTCTCTCGTGGCGAAATCCTCCGGCCAATTGTCCGTGATTGCATTTTACGGCAAATTATCCGTCCGGTTGCACGCGATCGTTTCTTACTAAAAATTCTCGGAACGATTAAGATTTACAAGATCGACTCTTACGGCAGAAAGAGGTCCCGGAACGCCGTTCCACCGCGTTCTGCCGCAAATCAAGCACTGTATATATATATATATATATATGTGTGTGTGTGTGTGTCTTTAAGCACAATAACTGACGTAAAAATGGTCCGATCTTAATAAAATTTGGCTTGGACATGTAAAGTAGTAATTATTGGGACGAGTTCGTAAACCAGCCCGATCGGACTTCCGGAAGGGGGAGGTAAAGGGGGGTGTTCAAAAAAACAAACAATTTAGTTTTGAATCACTGCTCTATGTCCATTGGTTGCCGAGATATTGAAGGTGGTAAACACAGTATGTTGTCCCAATGTTAACCTTATGGGAAATAAGTAAAATTCTCTCTCTTATTTCTCAACATATCTTGATAAAACTTGGTAAATGGTTTCTTCTAGTTCATATATACTAAATATCAAATTAAAACCACCCAGTTTTAATATGCCTATTGCAGCAAACCTGCATACTCCTTCCCCATGTTATTCTTATGGAGCTTACAAAAACATGTCAAATGTCGCTATATTGGATTGACATATGGTGTTTTGCATTTGAAATTCGCTGAGTATGCAAGTCTGCTGCAACGGGAGTACTTTTAATTATTACCAATTTGTTGCTGAGTTAATTGGTAAAAACTAAAAGGCGGTTTCAGGTCCCGAGTTTAGTTGGCCTACGGTTTACCTAAACTTGGCGTAAATTTAAGCAGCGCTTAAAAATTGGTTTTCGGGTCCCAAGCGTAAATATGTTAAACACGCGTATAACCAATCTACCGCCTAAACTTAACACAGTTAACAGTTAGTTTTATGCCAGGGAAATGCAGGGAATTTGTTTTGGAACGTTGGCAGCGACCGTCGGTACACATGACTGCTGATATCGGCGCACGAACTAGTGAATTAGTGGTGGGACAAACTACTGATTTCACCCTTCCGATGGTTCATCCGATGGTTTCTTGTGTAAGACGGTGGGTAGCGCATTGGTTCGTGCTGCGTAGAGGAACTATGTGGCCAGTGAACGGATGGATAAACCATCTATCTGTTCTCGAGCCTGATTCAGATAGATATGTTTTCATTGGTGGTGTAGCGTATCTATTTGGATATAGAGATACTGTCGATCCGCCAAGCAGATGATTCAATTGCGAATGGATGAATAAAACCTATTTTTTTATAGCCTAAACATTGTAAGTATTTAAGTTTAGGTAATTGAAAAAAGGTAAATGATTAATCCATTGATGTAAATATATAGAATTTGCATCATTCCATAATAAAGAACAGTTTTAGTCATTAAATAACTGAATCGAAGTTTTTAAATATGGGACAGATAGTTTTACAATTGAATGAAAACATGGAATTTGATGATGAAATCATGTATATAGAACCATAAAAAACTACTAATTAAATAAACTTTAACCTTGACTGAAGGAAATTGAATAAAAGGTGCTGACTGTCAAAAAGGTACAATTTGTCCGTTTTACCTTGTTATATGGCCTACTCCATACCAAAGCTATCAAACATTGTTTATTCTCAATTAACAGGGAATTAAGTTAGAATTATTGTACTTGTCTGAAACAGAGCCAATCTCTTTACCATAGAGTAACGAGAGTGATAATGTAAACTCGTTAAAGAGTTGACGGGTAAAATGACTTTAATTATATATTTCTTTTTCAACCGTTGTTAGGGGTCTATTTGATATTATTAAAGTAACCAATCTTTTTAACAGTTTTAAAAATCGCTAAGTCAAGAAACATTTAAGAGGGTTCCCTACCTACAGCAGTTTTAGTTTTTCTGTGACACTAGCGGCGACTTTAGGGACTGCGGCTCCATAAGAGCCCATGTTAAATTTGTGCACTTTTCGCTGTGCAAGCCGTTGCAGGGGTAAACGCGGTGTCATTTAGCGTCTCCAATTCTTAAAATAAAAGTTATTCGGAAATAGCATTGTAAAGATAACGAGTTGCAGAGTGTTTATTGCTTCTCCAAACTCGTTTATGCTCACTCATTAAAAAAATACTTGGCGTTAAAGTTGGTCAACTTCAACGGAATATATCTTCAGATTACGTTAACATAAACGATTTTGGATTAGCAATTAACTTTCTACAACTCTTTGTCTTTGAAATGCTATGTTAAATTAAATTTTATTTTGAAAACTGTAAGCGCTAAATGACACCGCGCGGAGTGTGTTTTAGGCATTTTTGGGGTAGGTAGGGAACTCTCTTAAACTCAAATCAAGGAGGCTGATAAAACTAACATAAACAAAACAAACCTTCATTTTCAATAACAAGTCCCGGTATGGGAGTCTTGACTTTAGTGGCAGCTGCTTTAGCTTCTTCTCTTGCCTTGATGATCGCAGGGTCTAAACCCACTGGGTATTGTCTGTTCTGACTGTTGGCCCACTGCTTGCCTTTACTCTCATACAGAGGGACCTCCTCCTGTGGAACGTAGCCTTCCTTCACTCTGCGAGGCTTTCGCCAACTTCCGTCAGGCCGTTGAGATGCAGGAATGAATGATCCTGTATTATATAATATTACAAATGTTGAACTGAACACGACTTGACAACTCTTTTTATAATCTTTTGACTTTTTTGTACAGACGTCAAACAGCTGTTGCTTGACATAAATTTTTATATACTTTTAAAAGGACAGAACAATCAAGACAAAACATACTTTTCAAACAAAACATTGTTTTATCTTGTCCCTTGTCGTTTGCAGCTGGTCCGTGAGTGTAAATTGAAGCACCTACCTAAAAACACTTATGAGAACCAATAAATGAACAGAGGATCATAATTACATATGACTATTTTCATTGACTGGTTCTTCCCAAAAACATATGTTTTTAGAGAGGGGCTCTACTCTACACTCTCAGTGAATAACTATTGAGTAATCTCGTTAGGTACCAGTAGCCGTCACTGCTCCAATACCAGACAGTTTAATTTACTTGCCTTATTGATGCGGTTCCCATATAATATTTTACACAATTGGCTATTACTTTTTTAAAGAAAATATATTTATTTATTCTTGGTATTTTTATACATACAATAATACAAAAATCAGTATTATTCAGCTCACATTTAAAAATTGTGGTTAAGTCTTCACTACCCGATTACATCGCTCAGATCCCCTTATCAGAGTATTTTTAAGGAAGTAGGTTTTATTTTTATAATTTTTGCATTTATTCGTAAGTATTGTAAATGATTAAGTTCAATATTTCATAAAAATACACCTATGATTTTACCCCAAAAAAAATGATTTAACTATAATACAGGTAGAAGTTTTTTTATCGCCTTCAGGCACTGGAACATGGACAAGGGTTGAATTAATTTGAAATACCTATGTTATAAAAAATATGTTCAAAAAACATTTAAACAGTAGGCCTAATGGATAAAAAAGGATTTTTTATTGTGTTTTTAAGTTTTTAATCCTAATGTGTTTGATTTTTAACCATTATGAGAATCTTCTTATGATGGACGCAAAAAGTAATAAGAAAAATTTGATGTAGGAATAGTTTTTTATATTTTCCATGCATTTATGGCTTGAGGTTCCTTTACCAGTTAGTAGAGCCCACCCTTTATACAGGCATCGCCTTAGAGGGTGGTGAATTCCAGAAGTTTTTTCAATATATTTTATTGTTTTATTATACTGCGTGCATGTTTGAAGTGAAACCAAAACTTTGATCATTGTTGTCAGAAATGAAAATTGTGTAATAGGTAGTGTTAATCCTTTAAATGTATTGTCATGGGTTTTATTTGTAAAGAAACATGTTTAGGCCTATATAAAATTTGTGTAGGCCTATATGTGATGCGGAAAGTGAAAAGGGACCTCAAGTCGCTGGAGTAAATTTTACAGTACGGGCATTTTAGTCGAATCGGGTCAAAAATATCGATTTTAGGTTTCAATTGGATACGATTCCTTAATCTTTCCTTTACATATTCATTCGGTTATTTTAGCGATAAGAATCCGATAAATATTAAAAAATAATCGATTTAGTAGCCTATGTCATGCAAACGAAAAGGGACCTCAAGTCGCTTATATGGAAAATAACATGGCGAGCGACTTTAGGTCCCATTTCCCAAATGTGCAGGCCCGTACTGACCTTGTCGTCAGGGGCATTACAAAACTAGTCTCTTCTGACATCTATCGGCGGATAAGTGAACTACTTCAAGTTTTTCGTTGTAAAAGAACATTGTCTGAGTCAAAAAATCACCATCTTGACAGTGTATTTTTCTTTTATTCCTCAGTATTCTGCCCTCCGACTTGAGGTCCCTTTTCAAACTTCTCACTTTCTCATTTTTTTAACAATGAAATTGTGAATGTATCTCGTCTGTTTCAGTTTAGATTTAGTTTTCAGCCTTATTTTGATACCAAATTCATTTCTTAAATATCAATAATAAGTTTTCGGTGAACATTTGAAGTTTTGGGCCTTGATTTCCTAAAATGCCCGTTTTGACTATTTAAAATTCAAACGCCAATAATTCAAAGACAAAAAATCATAGCACTATAAATTATATGTCAAATTGTTCGGAATTTAATGCAGAACTTCAGGATGTTAATAACTCAAAACCTAAAAATTCCGACTTGAGGTCCCTTTTTACTTTCCGCATCACATATAATAATGCACTGTAAAATTTTGTATACTTCATTCAGTAAGTGTGTAAAGTAAAGCCCCATAACATTTGTACACGACAAATGTATGGTTCCCCCATCGATGTAAATAAATACAACTGGATAGCTCACTCCCTGTAAGGCTCGTGTAGTGATTTCCGAGCCAACACAGCTGTGCGTTGGGGTTGCAGCCGGGCTGAATTGAAGGGGCGTACGGGGAAAAAGCGCGAAACTGTTTTGTTAAACGTATTGAAACCGCACAGATTTGGGAACAGTTTTACGGGTAAAGCATGCTATAATAGATGTATTGCTATATAACTATTAAGTAATTACGATTAATATTTAACTAGATGGTCCGTACAAGTTAGCCGGCAAAAGATCCGTTACCCCATCGCCTCTGCCAAATCTTAAACGCAACCACTGCCGGCGGCTCGCTTTGCGGGGCCTGAGTTACCAATCCAGTGTACTTATTTACATCAATGGGTTCCCCTTACATAACATTGGTATAGAAAAGAACCAATCAGAGAAGAGGCAGTTCATATGTTCCCAGGGATGGTTCACAGCCATTCCCCTTAGAGATTTCAATTGAATGATTACTAGGGTATATGATATTAATAACAGTGGCGGCTCGTGAGTTTATGTACTGGGGGTTCAGAGCTAATAACATATACATGATACCAATGTATTATATTAGAGTTATTGTCTTAAGCCAATCAGTATTTAAAAACGTTAAATGCTTACAAAATCTTAGGGCCTGCAATTCTTGACATACCTGTCTGCTTTTATACACGAGTGTAATGCTTTTAGTCTATAGGATTAATGCACTATACCTTTGATGATAGCAAATTTTATTATGCTACTATGTAAATTAAAATGTTAAATCGAAAATTAATTTAATCAGTAGCGTTATTACCGTTGCTCAATAGCTTAATTACTGTTCTTACAGAAAGCTATGGTGCGGCCGCTACGCCAATTATTTTCTTTCAATAACCAGAGCTAAATATAAAACGCATAATCGCATAACTGAAATCAACGTATTTATTACTAAAAACAACATAGAAATCACACAATATTTAAATAAATAAACTTAAACATCGCCCGAACCATTAAAACAAAATTATCAAGCTTCACAGCGCGCGATCCGTAGGGTGTAGGGTGCTGCTGAAACATAAGTGGTTAGGAAAGAAACTACTATTTCGGAAGAGGTCGGCCAATGTCGTCAGCGCTCGGCTCACCGCTAGCAGAGAGCATTAGCGGTAGGTCCATTGCTTTCAAGCAAGCCCCCCTCCGCTCCCCCCCACACCCCTCGCCTAGCCAGCTGGGTTCACTCGGCGAATCGAACCTCGCTCTGCCGGCGTTGCGTGAGAGCATACGCCCGAAAGCAAACATAGTTTTTTTGCCATGTCGTTTATAAAAGTATGTTTAACAATGGGTTTTTCTACTATTTATTAAAAAATGTATTGTTTTAGCGAATTTCCTTAAAGGAATAAGCTATTACGGTAGTACTCATGGTAAGAGTTACGTCCGAGACCATGTTAACTTTTCATTTTGGGGTCCCCAGAAGCAAAAAACACCATTCGTTCGAATTTTTATATACATATATATATGTCTGTTAACACGATAGCGGCCGTAAATATGGTCCGATCTTAATGAAATTTGGTACAGTCATGTAAAGTGGTAATCACTCGGACAAGTTCGTGAACCAGCCCGATCGGACCACCGGAAGGGGGTAAAGGGGGGTAAACCTCCCCAAAAATGGGTTTTTTGAGTTTTTCACATAGAAAAATAAAATTTATCAAACTTTTGTTGGCACCATTGATTTCAGCTCAAAAAAACAAACAATTTAGTATTTTGAATCACTGCTCTATGTCCATTGGTTACCGAGATATTGAAAGTGGTAAACAGAGTACGTTGTCTCAATGTTAACCTTATGGGAAATAAGTAAAATTCTATATCTCGCTTATTTCTCAACATATCTTGATAAAACTTGGTAAATGGCTTCTTCTAGTTCAGATCTACTAAATATTGAATTAAAACCAACCAGTTTAAACATACCTGTAGCAGCAAACCTGCATACTCATTCCCCATGTTATTCTTGTGGAGCTTACAAGAAACATGTCAAATCTCGCTATGTTGGATTAAAATATGTTGTTTTGCATTTGAAATTCGCTGAGTATGCAGGTCTGCTGCAACGGGGGTATTTGATTATTTTAGGGGGTTCACTGAACCATTGAACCTACACACGAGCCAACACTGATTAATAATAAATAAAGCATGTGTGGATGCATTAATTTGTCTTATGAACAATTTATTCACTTAGGCCTACTGTAAAGCTCACATGCATTTTACGTTCACTGCAAACAAACATAACCATAATTGGTTTTGTCAACAGACATCCAGTTCCAGCTCTAGGTTTTACTAAAGCTCTTTGGAGTTCTGTAGCTTTAACACCTGGTACTCATGTGAACCAGCCTGCCTACATTACAGCTGATGCAGGAGGTGTGGCTTCACTTTACACTCTCACTGAATGAAGTATAAAAAGCATTGAAAACTTTTGGCTGAATAAAGAATTATTATTATTATTATTATTATTATTATTATTATTTTATTTCGATGATTTAGGAAACCAAACCTAATTTAGAATCACTTATGTTTAATTAAAAAGGATTCAATAATATTTACCTTTTACGGTAGCCAAAGGTGTCTAATTGTGTATCTGCTGCGAGACGCGTTTTGTGTTAATTACAACACATCATCAGTCGGCACAAGTTAAAACTGCCCACTTGAATGGTTGTCAGATTTAATATAACACGAACACGCACATAATTTACGAAAATGTTTACACAAAATATGTTCATACAGTAGATCAACATTTAGGACCATGGTCACACACAAAACCTTGGTATTTGTACTCGGAGGAACGACACACGATACCGCACAAGGTTGTTGGCCTACTGGTCTTCCTTCCTTTGGTGAGCGAATACGTCACTGGATCAGCTGTTATCAGTTGTAATGCCCTCCTCCTCCAGTCTATTGAACAGACGATAGGTGACCTTGGTTGGATTGGTGACGATAGGTTGTCTTTGTTGTCTTGGTCAACTTTGTTGGTCAACAGTACACATTTATTCCTTTTAAGTACGTAAACAAACACTCAGTACACATCGGCAATATTTTTAAGAAAGCATCTTACATGGCTGGCTATAAAATAAGCAAAAACATAGGTGTGAAACAAGTGCAGAAACAGAGTAAGGACAAAGGGGTTTATTCAATCATATGTAATGGGGGCGAAGAATGTGACAAGGTGATATCGGGCATACAAGTAGAACATTTGAGCAACGATTTAAAGAGCACAGTGCTCGGAACCAAAAAAATCCCACCCCCAAAGTAGCACAACAGTAGAAAGAAAATACTTCGCATAATATAAACTTTGAGGGATCTCTAGAGGTGTTAAAAGCCTGCAACAATGCACACAAATCAAAAGTATGGGAGGAGTACTTTATTTTATTTTCAAAAATGTCACATCATTGGGAAGTAACAGGTACTAAACGTTAAAGAGGACTTTTCTAATAAAATCACCTATCGTCTGTACAATAGACTGGAGGGGGAGGGCATTACAACTGATAACAGCTGATCCAGTGACGTATTCACTCACCAAAGGAAGGAAGACCAGTAGGCCTACAACCTTGTGCGGTATCGCGAGTCGTTCCTCCGAGTACAAATAACAAGTGTTTTGTGTGTGACCATGGTCCTAAATGTTGATCTACTGTATGAACGTATTTTGTGTTAACATTTTTGTAAATTATGTACGTGTTCGTGTTTTATTAACTCTGACAACCATTCAAGTGGGCAGTTTTAACTTGTGCTGACAAGCGACTGACTGATGATGTGTTGTAATTAACACGAAACGCGTCTCGCAGCAGACACACAATTAGACACCTTTGGCGACCATAAAAGGTAAATATTATTGAATATTTTACAGGTGTCTAGGCTACAAGTAAGTATTAAAAAGGATTATTAAATCCCTATTTTTACAAAAACATATGTTATTAAATGGTTTAGTCATGGATCTTTAAGTCAGGCACCGGTGTGTTTACCTTGGTAGCCTAGTAAAACCAAAAAAATGTTGACCAAGTCTTAAACTGAGAGGTTTCCTATAAAAAAGTACAGTTTTGTTTTTCCTTCTATCAGCACTTGAGAGTGGCTGAATTTGTGGAGTTGACTTATGTGAATGACAGCGTCATTAAAAATCATATTTAACGTCATTAAGCAGATTTCAAGTAAGAAATGGTACGTATAATATCCATTCCCTTCACTTATTCCAAATAGGCCTAACTTATTTATTTATAATAGCAAATGTAGGTTTAGAAATGATTGTAAACCTACATAACCTCAAATCAAGTATGGTGAACAATATTGTTTATATAGTGACATGAAAAGCTATAAACCTTAAGAATTTTCTCTCCATTCACATTCCCTTCACTCAAAGATAGGAGTGTAGGCTATATAGAGGTTATAATATAGAATGAAAATTGTACAGCTTTTTTTGGTTTACCTATAGGCCTGAGTCAAGATTCTTTGCAACTTGAATGCCATCTCTCTATTTTATGGATTGTAAGATAATCATTAAGACCTAAGGTATTCCTTACAAAAATAGATGTAAGAGAATTTGTGATAGGCCTACATATAAGATAGAGTCAGGCCTAGCTCTCTGGCTTGAATAGTTCTCCACCAGTTAACGGTGATCTTCCTTGCTCATAGAGATTTTAAATTCGGTTAGGTAGCTAACTAGTCTGGTAAAGGCAATAATATATCTAGACAATTTAACTTGTTAGAAAGATTAATAGTCGACTAGTTGACTACACTATCACTACTTGCTGACTTCACAAAGGCCTAGGCCCCAATTTGATGTTTAGTTGCCTTAAATAGCATAGTTCTAACTAAGACTAACTTTGAACCTTACTAATACTAACCTTCTGTTTTAATGAAATTAAGTCAACATAAAGCAAACAGAACTTGGGTCATAAATTAAAAAAGCAAAGAAAGTGTAAACTACAGTGGCAATGAACTTAATTGATCCATGCTGGGTTTAGAGGTTATGGTGGTTGCTTAATTTATAGTTTGTTTCATTAAGGCGTATTCAGGAATCATTTACCTTGATCAGTTACCTCAACAGCCCTGGCCATTTTTATAAATCCATGCTTTTAAGATTAAGATTGTATTCTTTAATATTTTCTGTGTAAAATAATGAAATAATGTTGGGCAATTAACTCCTTGTCTAACAACAACCAGCCATTTTGTTGATGATGATGATACACCAGTGTAGCCAGATTTTCACTAATTCCCCACTTGTGCCACCGAAAATTCCCCACATTTCCCCACACAGGGAAAATACGAAAAATCCCCAAAAATTCCCCACTTTAATCATATTTACAAAAACAAATTCTCTATTTTAAGGCATGAATGAACCCAATTTCAATGTAATGAAGAAATAAAACTCTAAAAATCAATACTAAAAAAACTGAGTTAATTCCTTGACAAAGCGGTTCAATTACAAGGGGCACCTACGGAACGAAACGAAACCTCGTGCAAAAAGTTCTATCCACAACAATCAGGGCCGCCGAGAGGGGGGGGGCAAAGGGGGCAGATTGCCCCGGGCCACAAAAGGAAGGGGCCACATTTTGAGCTGAGAATATTTTGAGGATTATTAAATATTAGAGTTTTTAAATGAAGGAGACCAAAATTAAATTTACTTAGAATATACATGAGAAACTTAGTACTTAAAAAACGTATATAGGCCTAAATTAAAATTACCTAACTATTCATATTTCTTATTTTGATACAAATTCATTTGGTTTTCTGACGTCTCGTCTGGGACCCCCTGAGGTTTAAGTTTACACTATAGATCATTACGTTTACACTATACAATTTATTTTATAAAGTTGTGCAGTACAACCAATTATACTAATTGGTTTGAACGTGTTTAAGAAAGCAATGAAAATTGTTAAGCAAGTTGTACAACAAGCGTGTTTTAAAACAAAAAAATCGTGTTTTAATACAGGTTACAGGTTTCCCGAGCCGTGTCGGAAAGTACAAAGTAAATTTTTGTTTTATAAACGTTTCTTCTACAACGTGTCTTAACACACAATAAGATCGAGTTTTAAAAACAAAACTTGTATTTAACAAGTTTTACAAACAAAAGTTTATAAAACAAATTATATAGTGTAAACGCGGCTTTAGGCCTGCACCAGACCTCACATTAACTAAATCCGTACCAAGCTCAGCAATCGTCCAATACCAATCATTTGCACCCTAAAATTCATCACAAATCGTTTTTTGTCCAGGCCTACGCTGCCCTGCTAAGAAGGAAAGGCGTATCTGACAATATTTCGGATTTTGAAGTTATGGTTGATTTTAATGTTTTAGACCACGAGGAATCCAAAAATCTAAGCGAAAAAGTCGTATCTTCAATAGTTTTTTAGATACAACAGAGCTGCCAAGCAGTATCTACATGTTAACAGCATAAGTACTAAGGCAAATGGCCGTAAGTGACATGTACTAGAGCAGAAAGCAGTATCTACACTACTCTTACTGCTTTTTTGGCTTAGTGTCAGTCAGTTACTGCTTTCTGTCTTAGTATTTCATTCGTATCACTCAACTTACGTAATATTCTTGATAAATCAGAATTTACATTAGCATAAGCTAATGTAAAATCTGTATACCAGATAAAATGTTCCTGGTTTTTCATCGTGCATTGATAAGTGAGTGACCTATATCTTTAAAACATTCATGGTTTAAGCACAGGGCTGTAGGGCCTAAAAACAATGTTTTAGAAGTTTTCAGTACGCAATTATTTTAAAATAGATCTCGTTATGAGTTGAGCTTGGTAAATTTTGTCTAAATATGCCATAAAGAATATTGGTACCTTGTTAACGTTGGCATAATTTAATGTAAAATGTGTCCTATTTAAATGACAATATATAATTTTGCTAATTTTTCTCATTATTTTCCTCTGTACCTTTTTTCCAACCCTTAGAACACAATGGATATTTTTATTTGCTACATATTTGAAAGTTTTTAGTTATTTGTCATAAGCTAGGTCTTAAGTTCTTAAATAACTAGACAAGGCTACATTTGAAATGCTATGCCTATTTAATTATGCCACGTAACTTAATTTCCTAATAATTTTAGGCATCTAATCTTCTTTTAAAACTAAGGCAGAAAAACGTATCTGCAGTTGCTGCCTTTTACTTAATTACAACAGACAGTTAGCTACTTGATATAGCCTAATAAGCCAGAAAGACGTAACAGCTAGCAGTTACTGCTTTTTGGCTTCTGAAATACTTAGTTGTTTCATGTAGTTATGGCCATTTGGCTTAGCAAGACAGAAAGTACTAAAGCAAAAGGCCGCAAGTGACATGTACTAGAGCAGGAAGCAGTATCTACACATACACTTACTGCTTTTTGGCTTCTGAAATCCTTATTGGCAAAGACGTAACTGAATAAAAAAATGAGAAATCATAAATTTACATGAAAATTAATTGACCTAATATACCTAAACTAGAGATAAAATCCTCAAATAATCAATCAACTTCAAATCTCTATGGCCAACCAAATTTGAGTAAACAAGAAAAATGTGTTGGCAAACTTTGAGTGAGGTTTTCTCATTTTGGTGTTTCATGTAGATACGACCATTTGGCTTAGCAGGGCAGTACGATGGACCAAGGAAAAGGATTCCTAGCTTTAACTAAATTGTGTATATTTTAATAGTAATAACATTTACGTCTCAAGACTTGAAATTAATTTTTTCCAGTGATTAACAACTTCAGCTTCGTTTCTCCTCTGATTTTGAGTTTAGCTACGTATGAATCAAGGTCTAAAGAAATACAGATTTCCTCATATGAAAATGTAAGCAGATCGTGATGCCATCAGCAGACCGAAAGAATGCGCTCGTCTGAAGCTTCAAGCTGGCACAATTAAGTATCTTAGCCAATTAGAGAGTAGTTATGGTTATGGTAACATTGATAACCTTCGATTTAGACTATATTTTTACCCAATGGTAATAGTCTTGGGCTAGGATACAATCAGCAAAATGGTCTCCTGGTGACGTCCACAGGCGTTATGGGAGTTGGGACAACAGAAGAAAAACAAGTAAAGGTAGTGGTTTAGAGTAGTTTGGTAGTCCGTGAATAATTTTGTATAGTAACATAAAACTGTTTATTAAATCCTTTTTACACCCTAGTACTGGCTTATTGGATCATACATTTTTTAGTCTAGTGCTTTTAATCCAAAGTTATGTTTTATTCAGTAGTCGTATTAAAAGGATTGTACCAAATTTTACTGTTTGTTATGTTCTGAATTTTCAAATTCATAAATCAAAAGTTTTGTACAGACCTGTGATGAAGTTGTTTTGTATTGAACAAATTAAGAAATTTAAAAAATCAACATTATTAGATAAACAATTTTGTAATCAGCAGATTCTAAAAATTTAGCTATTCAACAGATAAAGGTATTTTTATTTACGATTTTTGTATTAAGGGGCCTCACTCCCAAACTTTGCCCCGGGCCTCAAAATGTCTGTCGGCGGCCCTGACAACAATGGACGTTAAAATATAAAAATAATTACTAATAACCTATGAAATAAATATATGATTAAAACATGCTTATTAAACAAAAAAAACAGTCAAATACCACGATCCCTGGAGCGGTTTTTCCCATTTTCTTTGCTGATCATACAGTTCAATCCCCACGTCCGGCAATACTGTTACACTGATACTGCTACCAGTGCTACCAGTGTTGCCAGCCCTGACCCAGGTAATTACCCCAACTGTCTAGCGAAAAATCCCCATTTTATCCCCAGCCGAAGCAAAAATCCTCCAATAATCCCCCAAGCCATATAAAACGAAAGAAAATCCCCAAGTTTTCCCATCCAATAGCCAAATTCAACAAAAATCCCTTTCAATTGCCAATCATCCCAAAATTCATATCGATGACCGTAAATATGTGGGGGGGAATTCACTCTAAATATATTATAACTATACATTTGCTTCATATCTAATTTATTTGATAAAAGCGCCCTCTGTTAGATTCTTCTCTGTGTAGTTGTTCAGCTAAAATAGACCGGTCATTCCCTAGCACAAAATCGGTCATTCACTGTTGCAGTCCCGGTCATTCATTGGAACATTGACATAGTTCTATTTGAAATAATATTACAACCAGTAATCTCATTATAAGTTACTATTTCACTAATATTTCTTATTCCTCAAAGAATAAATAAGCTTCGTATAGTAAAAAGTATTATTGTGACTATGAAATAATAAAGGAGTAATGTCAAATTATCATGAGACATCGTTCTTAACCGGTCATTCACTGGTGCACTCGCCTAAAGTACCTTTTGAATGATCAAGATACATTTTTGAGCCAGCTGGAGGCTACCATCGATGTAAATATTTATTTACATCGATGGAGGCTACAGACAAGCTACACTCTTTCGGTGTCTTCATGGCATCACAAGTAAAGTTGTTTACATTTCTTTAGCAACCCAGCTATGTTCTGAGCGAACAATTGTTTCGCCCCTAATTTATTCAGGGGCATCATCAGCGCTATACAAGTCTTTAGGTCAAAACATGTCTTGAACTTTGCTGTTCATGTTTTTGGTTATGCATGTATGTTGTTCATTATTAAAGCAATTCCTGGTACCAATAGCCACAATTTTTTTACATTTATTTATTTTTGGGTTAAATATGATAATGAATATCTTTATTGTTCTATGGACCTTGGGTGTCTCGACTTTGCCGGGAATATAAATAATATAAGTCATATAATCTGTGGTTTATCTTTTACAAATTTTTCAAACTATGTTCATAAGTTTAATTGCATAGAAAGTGAGCTGAGTTTGTTGCAATATCTTTGGGTAGCGCAAATGTTCCAAAGGGCAAAGAGCCTTCTACTATAAAACTAGGCGATGCCCTTTCTTAAAATTCTGAGAAGTTCTAGCATACTAAAGATATAAACTACAAACTAGGTAGGCCTACGTGTATATGCTGACTAATAGGACCTATTTTGATGCGGAGTATCAAGTTTCTACTTTGTACCATTTCAAAATGGCAGCCATTTTTATATTTTAAAACTTTATATATTCAAAACCGTAAATTTTACAAAAAAATTACAACAGACAAAACAGTTGCGCAATTTTATTTCCTACAAAACCGTATAAAGATTATTAGATCAAACTACAATTAACGACGTTATTGCAATTTTACTAACAGAATTCAAGCAAATTTGCTATAACTGCCATAAAACAAGCATGTAGGCCTATCTGTTGGAAAAATTGCAATAACTCCGTTAATTGTAATTCTATCTTAATAATTTTTTCATCACTCTGTATACGAAAATCGCCCGTTACCGTACAGCTGAGATAAACGAAACCCCTCGATTTCCTTACATCAAAACAAATGGTGATCAGCTGATTTTTCGATACCCCCAAACATTTCATTTCCGTACCCAAACAATTTCCGTACCAAAACAAAATTTTGCCGAAACCAAACAAACAAAATTCTTATATGGATTTGTAGGAAATAAAATTGCGCAGCTTTTTTGTCTCTTGTATAATTTTTGTAAAATTTGCTGATTTTAAGATATAAAGTTTTAAAATATAAAAATGGCTGCCATTTTGAAATGGTACAAAGTAGAAACTTGATACTCCGCACCAAAGTAGGTCCTATTAGTCAGCATATACTTACCAAGTTTGAAGTTTATATCTTTAGTAGTTCCAAAGTTATGCAAATAAATCATGTTAAATACACATACAGACCGACAAACGGATAACCGAGCATTTTAGGACTCATGTTTATAGGAACTTCTTTCTTAGTTTTGATGTAAGTAACCATATCCCAAAGTCCTGAAGGTTTTTTATCAACACTCTGTATACATCGATGTATTTTACTGGATGGTGATGACCTCTGTTAGCGCCAGTGCGAAGCTTTATTCTGGCTTCATTGTGAGAAGCAGTGTGTCCAGGCGTACGATAATTATAGTTTTGTACGATAATTTAGCCCCCCGTACGATGTACGATATCGCACCGTTCGATATCGACAATTCGTACGATAATTTGGGGTTCAGGACAAAAATACACATTTTTTATAAACAATAACAGAAAAAATAAAAAAATCCAAAGAGATAAAATTTTAAAATGTCATAATATGCTATTTAATTTATTCTGTCCCTTTATTTAAGAAATTCTTTTTCTGATAACTTTTACTGTTACAGTAGTTTTAATTGTATCAAAACGAAATCACTGCTAAATGAGTTACAGAGAAGTGAGTTGTAATAATTATAATTAAAGCTCTTGCAGTTTATTTATTTGATTTAGGGAGTAAAACAGCGGAATGAATAAACAGGATTTATACTACCATAAAACAACTTAAAACAAGAAAATAACTCTCATAAACCTTTATGAGAGTTATTTTCTTGTTATCTTTCGGTTACCTAACTGCACTATAAAAACAATCCTTAAAAAATTTACAATGTAAAAGTTATTAAAATCTTTCATTAAAAAATATGTCCTACTCGTTGTATATTTTTACATAATTACATAGAGTAATGTTAAAATATTAATTTTTTTAATACTGTAATGTAGTTAGTAATGTTCGTGACACCTCTCCTCGATTGTGTGACAATTTGTGTTCTCCCCGTGACAGAAGGATACTCTGATGCGACTCTTAAAAATACCTGTATTTAAAGCGCTGATATCGAAGAGGCTTTAAATTTTACACCTTTTTGACTTGAAATTGACGTACTTAATAAGTAAATAATTTACGCTTAAATACCAGTTTTGACCGAGTTTCAAGGCTTAAAGAGATCGTACGATAATTTAGTCCATAATACGGTAATTTGGACTGCTTGTAATTGGCTCTGGCAAATCTGGACATACTGGTGAGAAGGAGAAAAACTCACTAAGTTATGAGCTACCGGACAAAGCGCATGTCCAGTGTTGTAGTTGACAAATTTGAAAGTTTTGTGTTGTTTGATTGAGATGTGATTCGATGTTGTTTTCATAGGCATTTTAGTGTTAATGAAATACTTTTGATATTCTCCTTAGACTCAGTTGAAGTAATTTCAACATGGCTTGATGCGGAGGAGTAGAGTAACAGTGCGGTGTTATAACTGGCATTAAATTCCATTCATAATCCAGGGTGGTAAAATTTAACTGCATTTAAGATAATTAATTGCACGCAAATCCTTCTACCTAATTTTTATGAAAGACAATTAAAAAATGGGTGACACTTCTGATCTTGGCAAGAAACCAATCGAAAATGGTATCTCAAATGACAGTGATGATAGTGGAAATACCAGCGAACAAGAACCGTGTTTACCATCAGAACAAAAGGAAAAAAGAGATATGGACATGACAGATACCTTGGACAGTAAACATCTTGATACAGAGATCATGAAACAGAATAAGAAAAGGCACAATATAAATGCTAAACCTCAGATTTCAATGTGGATAACAATAAAGAGTTCATTTATTGATGCTGTTAAATATTTATGTGATAAAACTGGACTTTCCAATGTTGGGTTAGCTGTTGCAGTTATTATTTTATTACTGCTAATAATCTGTATGATTGCATTGCTTGTTATGGGAATAATTTGGCCATCCATTCCACACGAACTCAGGTTCCCAGTTTGTCGAAGGTCAGCTTGCCTCCGTTCTTCATCACTTGTGAGTAACTTGAAGACTTCTTTTTAATTTTACCTCTTAAGTCTTAAGGGATCACCAATAAATCACATAACACCCCAAGTGTTCAACACTGTTAAGTAAAAGTGCACTGTTGCAAGAGAAAGATTGGGGGGGGGTTCAACGCAGGGACTTGAAAATCAATTCCTTAGGCCTAAGTTATGTTGGCTACCACAATGTAAAACAAGTTGTAACCACTGATTACTGCTGCAGTTTTGTGGCGGGTATGACCTTTTCCTAGCTCAACGTCGCAGATCTGCGGCAGCTGGGGTCATTAAAATAAATTGCTGCTGCAGATATGTGGCATGGCTATTAGTTCTGCAGAAGGTGTACACATTTGCCTTCTAACCATCAAGGGGATTCGGTGGGATGTTGACTATGTGTTTTTTTTTTTCAAAAGGCAGTTAACCCAGCAGTGGTGATGTGATTTTACGGCTTCAACTGGGGACGTCGGTCTGTGAGACCAGCCTCTAGATACAGGGTGCGGCAAAAGTCAGCATACCGAAAATGCAGTTAAACTATAGCTAGTATTAACAGTATTATTTTAATATACCTGTTAGACAAGCCGTTCAAAGTGACCAACATCATTGTCTATACCGTACACTTATAGCACCTTTTTGACACTGATTTGCAGATTTTGTTGCATAGGCCTAGTTGTTGTGTGAATAAAACATCAAAATGTTTTGTCATTAATTCTCTGAAATGTTCTAAACTTTGAGGTTTCTCCGAAAACACGTGATGTTTTAACAAACCCCACACAATAAAATCGCACAGAGTTAGGACTGGGGACCTAGCAGGCCAATCAGTAGTTCCTCTTCTCCCTATCCATTCATCAAAGTTATCATTTAAAAAGGTTCGAACATTAAGGCCGCAGTGCGAACAATAGAACCATTATCGTTTTAAATCATTAATAATAGAAGTTAATAAAACAAGCACTTCACTGTCACAAGTGGTGATTGTTTAAAATACCCTCCTTGCAGCAGTCCTGCATACTCAGCGAATTTCAAGTGCATAAATTAATAATTTAAATGAAGTCTCGCATCAAGTAAAATCAATATACATTCAAAAGAAAGCGTGCAAAAATACTCTCCTAGTGGCTTTTAAGATCAACAGGCTATAAAAAATAATAGCCTCTATTTGGCACGAAAATGCAATGTTCAAAACTTCAAAACAGCTGGCTTTTCCAATTTAATCGTATGGGGAAATGACCAGCTGTTTAAGTTTGAGTAAAAAATTTAAAAAACATCATCAGTAAAAATCTGTATTCGCTATAGTACATTTATTTGAAATATTTAGTTATCTGGCCTTTAAGTAAGCCATATGTCTGTATCCAACATGTGGCTTTGAATCAAACATCAGCTCACATGTTTTAATGTAAACAAAGCAGACGTTTTAGATCCCAATGCTACTTCCCAATGCTACTTAAATGGCAGTTATTTTATGTTATTTTTTGTTATCTAGCAAACTTTAAGAAATTGCAGTACTTTTCCTGAGTCCCTGACATTAAAACATTTAATTTGAGCCCTGTTCCCTCATCCTGTGGTTTGCCAAATGCCCACAATTGGTATTCAAAAATAAATTATTCTTCATAAGATTAGTAGGCCTATGGAAAAATGCAGGTTTGCTGCCACAGAAATTTGAAAATGAGGTATTATAGGCTACAATCCAATATATCTAAACTATATAAAGCCACATAACATGTTTTATCAAGATATGCTGAGGAATAAGAAAGCTATCCAATTGCATTTACCTCTCATAAGGTTAACATTGGGAAAGAGAGTACACAGGTTTGCTGCCTCAGGAATTTGATGATTTGGATATTTTAAGCCATAATCAAGTAGATATTAACTGTATGAAGCCTCATGCCATTTCTTATCAGTATATTTTGAGAAATGAACGAACTACACAACTTATTTTATTACCCATAAGGTTAGCATGTAGAATGAGTATGCAGGTTTGCTGCAACAGGTATGTTAAAACTGGTTAGTTTTAATTCATTATTTAGTATATCTTAACTAGAAGAAGCCATATATCAAGTTTTGTCAAGAAATGTTAAAAAATAAGTAAGATATAGAATTTTTTTATTTCCCATAAGGATAACATGGGGAATGATTATGCAGGTTTGCTGCCACAAAAATTGAAATTTCGGGGATTTTTGACTAAAATACATTATATCTCATCTAGATGAAGCCACAAACCAAGTTTAATTAAGATATGTTGAGAAATGAGCGAGATATAGAATTTTACTTATTCTCCATAAGGTTAACATTGGGACAACGTACTGTGTTTACCACTTTCAATATCTCGGTAACCAATGGACATAGAGCAATGATTCAAGATACTAAATTGTTTGTTTTTTTGAGGCGAATCCAATGGTGCCAACAAAAATTTGATTAATTTCATTTTTTTATGTAAAAACCCCAAAAAACCCATTTTTGGGAGGGTTATTCCCCCTTTACCCCCCCCTTCCGATGGTCCGATCGGGCTGGTTTACGAACTTGTCCAATCGATCACCACTTTACAAGTCTGTACCAAATTTCATTAAGATCGGACCATATTTACGGCCGCTATCGTGCTCACAGACACACACATATATATATATATATATATATATATATATACATATAGATAGATAGATAGATAGATAGATAGATATATATATAAATTCGAACGAATGGTGTTTTTTGCTTCTGGTGGCCCCAAAACGAAAAGTTATCATGGTCTCGGACTTAGGTCTTACCATGAGACCTACGGTAATAGCTTCTTCCCTATAGGGGAAATTCGCTAAAAATAATTAAACTTATTTAAATAATGAAAAATGTGATCATTAAAAAAACAAACATTTATTGATAAAGAATAAACAAAGACAAAAGATAAGATAAGATAAAGAGTGACACTGTATTAGCGTGATAGATAAACAATGACGCTCACTATGGCCAGCAGCGCAGCGGTACGCTGAGTTTTGCCGCACCCGGTATTTATTTTTAAGGGGATCCGCCACTATCTCCGACTGATTTTTTTACATTTTTTTGACATTTTTCAAAAGTGATGTTTTTAGATTCAGATTTAATAGTAAACATGTGTGTGCAATTTTATGCCAATCGGAATATTTTTTCATGATAAAATTTATATAAACGTAAAACAATGCAAGAATCGCCCAGGCGAATTCTAGTGTGAAAGAAAAGACTTATAAAACTTTGAGAGCCGTTTTCTCGGAATTGTGTTTCCATGTTTTGTCCAACAAAAGTTTGAATAACTATCTAAGTACTAGGCCTATTGTAATGAAATTTTTACCACATCATCTTAATATTATTTGAAAGATTCTGGTGTATAGGAATCACAATACAAGCAGATTTAATATAAAATTTAATGATATTTATTTAAAAAACCCGTTTTTTTCCCCGTTGTAAAAATATGATATTGAAAATGCTCACCACATTATTGTTTTTTTTGAGTTACCATAGTTTTTATACACCAGTTTTTTCCTTTTTATGTAAGGAATAAAAGGTAGCTTGGTTTTAGCGAATTTCCTTAAAGGAATAAGTTATTACGATAGTACTCATGGTAAGACCTAAGTCCGAGACCATGTTAACTTTTCATTTTGGGTTCCCCAGAAGCAAAAAACACCATTCGTTTGAATTTTTATATATATCTATATATATATATATATATATATATATATATGATTTTTTGATTCAGTGTTAAGGGCTACTATATTTAATATGCAATAAATATAAACATATGGGTCATTCTCATATAAAGAGATAATTTAAGCAATAAAATCCAAAATAAATAAATGAAAAATATATAAAAGTACAGGCTGTAGTTTGTTTGCTAATACCTTTAAGAAACTATATTCAAAGCAGCAGTGCTGAATTTTTTTATTTTCTATTTATTCTCAATTTTTAATGCATCAAGACTCATCATGATCAATGGTTAAAAATGTAAAAAATAAAAATAAATGCTTCATTGAACCATATAAACGTATTTAAAATGTAAAGAGGGTCTTAACTATTATAATGGATACTTGATTTAAAATGGTAAAACAACTTTATTTTCATGAATTTGGCTCAAACGTTAAAAATATAAGTCTTACAACTATCAAAAACTCAATTAGTCAGTGAAAAAATTACTTAAAGAAAACATTTTTCACGAAATTTTACAAGACATCTTCAAGTGTTAAACTGGGTATTTTAATATTTTTTAATCTCATTATTAATTGGTATATTTTAACTAAATTCACGGCGACCGAAATGACATAGCGGCGACCGAAATGACGTGGCGGCGACCGAAATGATGCAGCCGCGATCAAAATGAACTTAAAAGGGTTTTATCGTTTAAGAAATATGTGGTCTCTATTAAAATTAAACAATTTGTGATTTGGCAGAACATTTATTTTCCAAACATTATAGGAATATGAAGTAATAACCTAAAAATAACAGATAGAAAGAACCAGTTTTAAAAAAGTGCGTTTTACAAAAATAAATTAAATATCTGCTTTAGTTTTATTACAATTTTGTTAGTTAATAATAATATTCTGTTAGAAATATTAAGGTAAATGTGGTAAAGCAATGTTATGACTGTTTTTCAATGTAAATTCGTCAACTTGGTCGCCAAAATCATATTCGGTTGGCCGACCGAAATGACGACTTCCAAATTGACGATTTCACTTTCTTGGCTCTGTCGTTTTCAGAACAAGCAACCTGGATTGTTTTCATTTCTAGGTTATGTTACACCATTCAATAGCTTTTGATTGATATTGGTAGTGTAATTGTTTCTATGATTATATAAAAGTAATACTGGAGACCGAATTGATCTACAATTAAGGTATTGGAAGTTTCTTAACTTGTTTTGGTGATATATCTATTTTAAAACTGGTTTTTAATTCACGAAACGATAAGGGAACTCACGTTGCACCTTTTTCAACACTACCTCAGTCGTCTGGGATCATGGAAGACGGGAGCTGGTCTTTGTGTGGGAGTTTTAAAAACTCACGTTCGGACGCCGTGTATTTTTAGGACAGCTGATTCCATTCAATTATTAATATTGAAATGAAACTTTTTCTTTTGACACTGTTATTAATTAATAAATTTATGTTAAAACAGACATAATGAGCTAGAATATAAAATACCCCCGTTGCAGCAGTCCTGCATACTCAGCGAATTTCAAGTGCATAAATAAATAATTTAAATGAAGTCTCGCATCAAGTAAAATCAATATACAGATCTATTCAGCCAGGAAGTCTTGTAGGGGTGGAAGTGCGAGAGAGATGGAGAATACCCCCACCACTGTTTTTCTTTCATCGGTTGTGTACTGTCAACTTAAAACCCCACATGGCCTATGACAGCATTACAAATATTGTTGCAAACAAAGAATCAGATGTTTTGACAGATGAGTTATTTTGAAATTTGACTGTACTGAGACTCGTGGTAGGGGAAATCTTCACTGCGCATATTCCTCAGCATATCTTGATAAAACATGTTATGTGGCTTTATATAGTTTAGATATATTGGATTGTAGCCTATAATACCTCATTTTCAAATTTCTGTGGCAGCAAACCTGCATTTTTCCATACTAATCTTATGAAGAATAATTTATTTTAGAATACCAATTGTGGGCATTTGGCAAATCACAGGATGAGGGAACAGGGCTCAAATTAAATGTTTTAATGTCAGGGACTCAGGAAAAGTACTGCAATTTCTTAAAGTTTGCTAGATAACAAAAAATAACATAAAATAACTGCCATTTAAGTAGCATTGGGAAGTAGCATTGGGATCTAAAACGTCTGCTTTGTGGATACAGACATATGGCTTACTTAAAGGCCAGATAACTAAATATGTAAAATAAATGTACTATAGCGAATACAGATTTTTACTGATGATGTTTATGAAATGTTTTACTCAAACTTAAACAGCTGGTTATTTCCCCATACGATTAAATTGGAAAAGCCAGCTGTTTTGAAGTTTTGAACATTGCATTTTCGTGCCAAGTATAGGCTATTATTTTTTATAGCCTGTTGATCTTAAAAGCCACTAGGAGAGTATTTTTGCACGCTTTCTTTTGAATGTATATTGATTTTACTTGATGCGAGACTTCATTTAAATTATTAATTTATGCACTTGAAATTCGCTGAGACCATGTTAACTTTTCATTTTGGGGGCCCCAGAAGCAAAAAACACCATTCATTAGAATTTATATATATATATTGTAATATTAAAATAAAAACAAAGCACCCTTTAACTTTCTTTATTAATCGACTGACTAGTTTCAGCTCTAAGGCCATTTTCAAAGTCTAGTACCTTACATTACCTTTGTTTTATAAATTATTTTAATCTTAGTAAACAATAATAAATCTGTTTTAATTAAGATGTTCCATATGGTTTTTGTAATGTTGGTGGTTTAGCTGTTTTCCTAAAATTATTCTTTCATTTTCTGTATTTTTTTCAAAAATAGGATTTTTTATCTTTATTTGGCCATTAAGTATTTTATTTGGATCTTTCAAGTTGTGGGAGTATATAAAAAAATTCTTCTTTTGTATTCATTTTTTCTCCTTTTGTTTCATAGCTTAATATACTCATGTTATTTTCTATACTTTTATATGTGTGATTTGACTGGAGAAGATGTTCTGCAAAATTTGATTTCATAGACGTTTTGTTGTTGGTCCTAAGTGCTTGAATATGTTTGCGAAATCGAAATTTGAAGGGTCTTCCAGTTTGTCCTATGTAAATAGAATTACAGTCTGAACAATTCAGCTTGTATATTCCAGATCTATTGTAGTCGTTCTGTTTTCTTGTTTGAGATGCTATGGTATTAATTAAGTGAAAGCTGTTGTTTTTAGTTTTGTAACTAGCCTAATACCGTAGTGTGTTGTCTGGAATGATTTTCTTAATGCTTTGTTTATTTTTATTATAAGGGACGCTGATATATTTCCTTTTATTGTTCTGATCTTGACTGTTCATTTTCTTGTATTTTTCTGTTTTATTCTTTTTATCATGTTGACAATTATTTTGGGTTCATAACCATTTTTGTATGCTAGATATTTTTATAGTTTTTATTTCTTTCTCATAGTTATTTTTATTCATAGGTATATCTAGCATTCTATTTATCATTGATCTTAAAGCGGATATTTTATGGGTCCAAGAATGGTTCGAGTCATAAGGAATTAGCAAATCGCTTTGGGTTGCTCTTCTGAAAATTTTGAATGAGTGTTTGCCAGTAATATTTGAAATAGTTAAATCTAAGTAGTTGATTTCTTTACTTTGTTGTTCAATAGGATTTTACTTACTTACTTTTAGTCCCACGGGACTAAAAGTAATCTCATAAGAAATACATGGGAAGAAATCCGGCAACGCCGCGGTGGACAGTGAGAAAATATGGCAACACTGTCGAATTAATTTGTTTCTCTATGTTGAAGAGAGTGTCACAGCATACGAGCGTCCGTTTCCGTTGTCTACAGGACAGTGTGTTAGCATATCCATTTTGAGTTTGCTGTAGTTTAGGCTATATTCCTGCATATTTGTGAACAAATAAGTTAGGCCTAGGGTATTTTTAAAGAAGAGTGTGAATAAAATGGTTAAAATTAAAGCCTAAATACCTTGCATTATTTATTTATATAGGCTATGTGATTGTAATGCAGTTTGTTGAAGCCAAGGATCATCTGAAGGTAAATTTACAGTGTTATACCTAGTTATTGTTAATGGTGTAGGTGGAGGAAAAATTTTGTGTGCGTCACGGGACTAAAGTACTTTTTCTCCCTCGGGAAATTGTCGCCCTCGGCTCCGCCATCGGGCGACAACAGTTTCCCTCAGGGAGAAAAAGTTGCACTTTAGTCCCTAGATACACAAATAACTATTTCTTCATCAGTGAACGTTACGTTGGTTAAATTTTTTGATGTAGGATAAAATGAGCTATTTTCAAATGAACTTTCACTTTGAAGGGATATTTCTCTTTTTTGCATTAAAGAATTCAGTTTTATTCTTGTGTTTTCTTCTTCTTTAAAAAAATGGGTTTAATCCATTTGTTAATATATTCATTTATTTCTTCCATTGTCTCAGGATGATATTGCGCTATAAGATCTTGATATAATTGTTCTCTTTCTTTGTTTATTTCATTTAGTTTTGCGTATAACATTTTGATCTTTTCTTTAATCCAAATTTTCTTTGCAGTTTCTAAGGTTATAGAAGCAGCTTTTGATTTAATTTTTGTACTTATTTGTACGTAATTTGGTCTCACATTTTCAGATAAACATTTTTTGTTGAATTTGATATCTTCTCTTATACTTATTGTCTTCAGGTTTAGGTACTTAAATCTGTGAATTATTTTTGGGTAGTTAGCCATATTAATTTGATAATTATTTTCACAGGTTAGGGCTACTATTATGTATTGTAATATTAAAATAAAAACAATGCACCCTTTAACTTTCTTTATTAATCGACTGACTAGTTTCAGTTCTAAGGCCATTTTCAAAGTCTAGTACCTTACATAATCTTGTTTTATAAATTATTTTAATCTAAGTAAATTTATGAAATTTATGAATAAAAGTTTATAAATAAAATTTATAAAACAAGGTTATGTAAGGTCTTTGAAAATGGCCTTAAAGCTGAAACTAATCAGTCGATTAATAAAGAAAGTTAAAGGGTGCTTTGTTTTTATTTTAATATTACAATACATAATAGTAGCCCTAACCTGTGAAAATAATTATCAAATATATCTATCTATCTCTATATATATATATATATATATATATTTATATATGTCTGTTAACACGATAGCGGCCGTAAATATGGTCCTATCTTAATGAAATGTGGCACAGACGTGTAAAGTGGTAATCACTCAGACGAGTTCATGAACCAGCCTGATCGGACCACCGGAAAGGGGGGGTAAAGGGGGGTAAACCTCCCCAAAAATGGGTTTTTTGAGTTTTTCACATAGAAAAATAAAATTTATCAAATTTTTGTTGGCACCATTGAATTCAGCTCAAAAAACAAACAATTTAGTATTTTTAATCACTGCTCTATGTCCATTGGTTACCGAGATATTGAAAGTGGTAAACACAGTACGTTGTCTCAATGTTAACCTTATGGGAAATAAGTAAAATTTGATATCTCGCTTATTTCTCAACATATCTTGATAAAACTTGGTAAATGGCTTCCTCTAGTTCAGATCTACTAAATATTGAGTTAAAACCAAACAGTTTAAACATACCTGTAGCAGCAAACCTGCATACTCATTCCCCATGTTATTCTTATGGAGCTTACAAAAAACAAGTCAAATCTCGCTATGTTGGATTAAAATATGTTGTTTTGCATTTTAAATTCGATGAGTATGCAGGTCTGCTGCATCGGGGGTATTTTTCTCTTACGTTTGCTTTTCGGCCCCTTTATTGCCATTTCGGACCCTTTTTGGCCTGTTCCCGGGCCCCCTTACGAGCCCGAGCTCTTATACATTTGTCCCTTCAACAATTTCGGGAGGGGGGGGTTTTCATCCCCTAACCCCCCTGTTGGCTACAATTTCAAGGGTATTTCAAGGAACCATTGATAACACCAGCCCAACATCAGTCAACTGTGGTATATGTTCCTGACCAACTGCATGTCACTTCGGAAGGCGAAACAGAGGACGGCCTACCACGACTGCAACCAGACACGAGTGCTCAAGAATGTGGTGTGTGTGTTGAAAGTGAGTTAAAGTTGGGTAATGAAATAAATTTGGGGCGTTATGATAGTGGCACAAAAAATTCAGCTTCAAGTTGCAATAATTCAGATTTTTTATACATGACAAAACCCTGTGTGTAAATACTAGAGGTAAAAAAATTTCAAAGTCTGTAATTCACATCTCCAACTTTAAAAAATCCCAAAAAATTTTGAGAAATAGTAACAAGCTAAATATTATGCATGCTAACGTACAAGGCCTGACCAGTCTTGTTAAAGTAGAAGAATTAAGCTTATACCTATCAAATTTATCAAATAAACCACATATTGTTTGTTTGAGTGAACACTGGGCCACCTCACTGAATGAATTTTTATTACATAAAGTTTCAAATTACAAATTAAGCTCAGCATATTTAAGACAAAGTCAAACTAGGGGTGGAGTTTGCATTCTGACTCAAACAAATTTACCAGTAAAAAAATGGACATAAATTCATTCACTATAGAGTCAATAATTGAATGTTGTGGGTTGGAGATGTTGACATTTGAACCGATGTTAGTATTATGTATCTATAGACCCCCCCATAATGATAAGAAAAGTTTTAATATTTTCCTTCAAAAATTCAACCAATTGTTAAAGCGTGTAGTATTGAAATACCCTAAGCATACTTTGTTCTGTGCAGGAGACTACAATTGTGATTTTTTGAAAATGAACCTAACACACAGAAACTTAGAGAATGTTTAGAAATTTTTAAACTATGTATTCCTATTACCAAACCTACTAGAATAACTAATTTGTCTAAAACCTGCATAGACAACATTTTTAACCAATTTCTGACCTCAAGCACTGTATGATTCAAGTTCTTGATTTTGATTTGTCTGACCACACGAATCAATTTTTATCGTATCAAGCACAATCTAGTATAGAGACTGAAAGCAAAATTTAAAATTTAGAAATTATAGCAGACAAAACATAAACAATTTTATAAATTTTCTAAATAATGAGACATGGGATTTTCTGTATTCCACCTTTAATACTGATCCCAATATTTTATATAAAATGTTTTTAACTGTATTTAAAGAATATTTTGATTCCGCCTTTCCCATTAGAACCAAAAAAATTAAGACTAATTGCAAAAGAAAAGATTGGGTAACAAATGGTATTATAGTTTCTAGCTTAAGAAAGAAAGAACTTCATTGTTTAGCTAAACATTCTAGGGATGTGCAATTTTTAAACTATGTAAAGCAGTATAAGGTTACTTTTAAAAAAGTAGTAAACACTGCAAAAATGCTCAGTAATTCAAAGAAATTGTTAAACTCCAATAACAAAGTAAAAACAGCTTGGCAAATTGTAAAATTAGAGACTAACAAGAAAGAGTTGCCCAACAAAATAGACGAAATAGTAACAACCAAAGGTGTTACTAAAGATTCAAAAGAAATCGTCCAACTGTTCAATGAATTCTTTTTAGGTATAAGCAAATGTTTAAAACTAAATCCTAATACTGAAAATGCTTTGTTAATGTTAAGTGATTGTTATGCTTACAAAACCATTGATTGCATGATTACTAACTTTAAATGTGTTCAGCCCAAAGACATTGAAAAAATGTTAAGAGAAATTAATCCTTCAAGGTCAGCTGGATGGGATGACATACCACCGTTTATAATTAAGAAATGTTCTAAATCATTGAGCCATCCTCTTGCTTTTTTAGTGAATTTGTCATTCAAAAAAGGAGTTTTTCCGGAACTTCTGAAATACAGTATTGTAAGGCCAATTTTTAAAAAAGGGAATCAAACTCAGCTAGAAAATTACCGCCCCATATCTATTTTGCCTGCATTCTCAAAAGTTTTTGAAAAAGCCATTCATGATCAAATTGTTAACTTTCTAGATAGCAACAATATTCTGAGCAATGAACAATTCGGATTTCGTAAAAATAGAAGTACAACTGAAGCTATGTTTGAGTTAGTTTCAACATTAACAGATGCTGTTGATAGGTCACACTATGCGGTTGGCCTCTTTTGCGACCTTTCAAAGGCCTTTGACTGTCTGAATTTTAAGATTCTTTTGGAAAAGCTTTCTTTTTATGGCATTAAAGGGACCAGTTTGAATTTAATAAAATCTTACCTGAAAAATAGAAAGCAAAAAGTAAGACTGACTGACCAAAGTGAAGAATCTATTTTCCAGGAAGTTCTGGAAGGAGTTCCTCAAGGGTCTATTCTTGGCCCTCTTCTTTTTATTATCTATGTGAATGACTTGCTTAAGATGAATCTTCACTCAAAACTCCTCATGTATGCCGATGATACAACAGCCCTTATTCAAAACATAAATTCTAATTGTTTGGAAGAAAACTTGCTTGATGATTTGGAAATTTTAAAGAATTGGTTTACAGCCAACAATCTCCACCTCAACCAAAATAAAACTCAAATATTGAATTTTCACACAAATTATAAAAAAAAGTCTCAAGTCAAATTTCCAGCCTCTGAATGGATTAATTCCTCAATCAAAATCTTGCAATTTTTTGGGAATAAAGTTGGATTCTTCATTTACATGGAAGGTGCACATTGAACAGTTGGTAGGGAAATTAAATAAGTCTTTTTATGTTACTCTTACTCTTTCAAAAATAGTTAACTTTGAAATGCTTAAAATGATTTATTATGCCTACTTCTACTCTAATCTCATTTATGGCATAGAATTCTTGGGCAACTCTTCAGACATAAACAAAATATTTTATATTCAGAAAAAAATTATTAGAGTTATTGCAAATGTAAAGCCGAAAACATCTTGTAGAAATTTTTTTTTGTACATAAAATCTTAACTGTTCCATGTGTATACATATACAGATCATTAGTTTTTGTTAAGAAAAATGTTGACAAATTTGAAAATAGATTTAACTGTGCTTACAATTTCCGAAATACTGACACGCTGCATTACCCAATCCACAATACCAGTCTTTTGGCAAATAACTTAAACTACATGGGGAGGAAGTTGTACAATAACTTACCTAATTACATCAAAGAATCCAAAACTGATAAATTGTTTGCAAAGAATGTTCAATCCTTTTTAATTCAAAGATGTTTCTACAGTGTAGAAGATTACTTAAATGATAAGAATCTTACTTGACTAAGATAATCTCAGTATATTTGTTTTTATAGTTTTTTTTTATAACTTTGTAATTAAAATTCATCTTAGAACTGACTAATCACCTGCCAAAGTGAGTGTATTACTCTAGTATATCTTGGTGTAATGTGATCATTGTATAAATAAATAAATAAATAAATATTTCAACTATTTCGGGGGGGTTTTGATCCCCTAACCCCCCCCCCCCATTGTCTACGGCCTTGTGTAGGTTGAACGTACTATAGCAAATGATAGTTTTTTACTTTTAAATTTTCTAATTTAAATACCCCCGTTGCAGCAGACCTGCATACTCAGCGAATTTCAAGTGCAAAACAACATATTTCGATCCAACATAGCGAGGTTAGACATGTTTTTGTAAGCTCCATAAGAATAACATGGGGAATGAGTATGGAGGTTTGCTGCTACAGGTATATTAAAACTTGGTGGTTTTCATTCAATATTTAGTAGATCTGAACTAGAAGAAGCCATTTACCAAGTTTTATCAATATATGTTGAGAAATAAGCGAGATATAGAATTTTACTTATTTCCCGTAAGGTTAACATTGGGACAACGTACTGTGTTTATCACTTTCAATATCTCGGCAACCAATGGACATAGAGCCATGATTCAAAGTACTAAATTGTTTGTTTTTTTGGGCTAAATTCAATGGTGCCAATAAAAATTTAAAAAATTTTATTTTTCTATGTAAAAATCTCAAAAAACCCATTTTTGGGGGGTTTACCCCCCTTTACCCCCCCTTCCGGTGGTCCGATCGGGCTGGTTTACAAGCTCGTCTGAATAATTACTACTTTACACGTCTATGCCAAATTTCATTCCGATTGAACCATTTTTGCACAAGTTATCGTGCTTAAAGACACATATATATATATATATATATATTTATGAAAGTGAACGAATGGTGTTTTTGGCATCTGAGGATCTCAAAAAGAAAAGTTATGATGGTTTTAGGCTTAGGTCTTACCATGAGACCTACGGTAACAGCTTCTTCCCTATAGGGGAAATTCGCTAAAAGCAAAAGGAATTAAATCCTTCTGTGGTTTTGTTAACATTATAATATCATGTAGGCCTAGTAAGTAAACTTAGGTGATGCTAATTTAAAGCAAAGTAATGTAATACTGAATTAACACAATTGAATGAGCGCAGAATATAAGTACAGAGAAGACTTCATTCATCAGTTTTAAGGCAGAGCTCTGCCAGTTTTATGTGCGGTCAGATATGTGAATTTCTGAACATATTAGCAAGTGTAAAATATATCTATCTTTAACACTACATTTTAAACGTTCAAATCTGTCAAACTGTTACCGATTTGTGAGTTTAAAGGAAACATTAAATATTCAGCATTTTTATTTTATTTTTAAGGGGGTTTTGCCCCTACAAGCCCCTCAAAATATTCCAATGTGACAAATAAAATTTCATGTAAATCAGAGTGATTTTTCTTAGTGAGTGGTGTTTACAAGATCTGGTAAGTTTGCAAGCTATTTTTTCACAATATGGTGAAATACCCCCGTTGCAGCAGACCTGCATACTCAGCGAATTTCAAGTGCAAAACAACATATTTCAATCCAACATAGTGAGATTTGACATGTTTTTGTAAGCTCCATAAGATTAGCATGGGGAATGAGTATGCAGGTTTGCTGCTACAGGTATGTTTGAACTGGTTGGTTTTAATTCAATATTTAGTAGATCTGAACTAGAAGAAGCCATTTACCAAGTTTTATCAAGATATGTTGAGAAATAAGCGAAATATAGAATTTTACTTATTTCCCACAAGGTTAACATTGAGACAACGTACTGTGTTTACCACTTTCAATATCTCGGTAACCAATGGACATAGAGCAGTTATTCAAAATACTAAATTGTTTGTTTTTTTGAGCTGAATTCAATGGTGCCAACAAAAATTTGATAAAATTTATTTTTCTATATGAAAAACTCAAAAACCCCATTTTTGAGGGGGTTTATCCCCCTTTACCCCCCCTTCCGGTGGTCCGATTGGGCTGGTTCACGAATTCGTCCGAGTGATTACCACTTTACACATCTGTACCAAATTTCATTAAGATCGGACCATATTTACGGCCGCTATCGTGTTAACAGACATATATATAGATAGATATATAGTTATATATATATAGAGATATAGAGATATATATATAGATATATATATATATAAAAATTCGAACGATTGGTGTTTTTTGCTTCTGGGGACCCCAAAATGAAAAGTTAACATGGTCTCGGACTTAGGTCTTACCATGAGTACTACCGTAATAGCTTATCCCTTTAAGGAAATTCGCTAAAAATAATGTTGTTTTTGCCATTTCAATTAAATTGATATATTTTACTAAACAAATACACTCATTTCATTTACTAAAATATTACTTTCAAAATCACCATGTCAGTTTCACTTTCTAGAGAATCGCCCATCTAATGCTGAACATATCCTTTTTTAGAGCTCTTCATAATCTTGACCTTGTTGCTTAATGTCATCTAAAGAAGAAATCCTTTCTAATTCATGATGCATTTATTAAATAGTTAAATTTATTTATTTGGCTTTAGGTAAATAAGCAAAGGTTTTCTTACTCAATATGTGAAAATATGTGATTGTATATATCACCTTGAACTTATGCAATTAAAATTATAAATAAAGCTAGCTGATAAGGAATCTCTACCTACAAATTATTTTATTTTTCCTGTAACATAGGGACAAACTGAGATATTGAGGTCCTATGGTCTACGTGCTTACATCATAACTACACCACTTTTAGCCAAAAGCACAATTTACAGGGTGTGATTGAGTATATTCAAAGATTTTCTTGGGTGGTTCATTCACTAAGAAACATTAAAAAAAAAATTATTACAGGAGCCTAATTGAATTAAGTTCGGCAACTGCTTGAATAAAATTAAAGCAATGTTAATTATACTTACTAAGCCAGGATTGAATAAAATCCACTTGGTAATAAAATAAACGGTATCAGGAAACTGACACATACTTTCTCCCTTCAAGTCATTTAAAACCAGAAAACATATTTAGTGAAATAAAACAAATTAATAATTAATTATCACACAAATATATACCAAATGTTATCAAAATCAGTTAGTAAATAACGGAGATATCGATTTTTAAATATTCGCTATAAGAATAACATTGGACAACGTACTGCGTTTACCGCCGAACTAAAATATCAATTATCTCAGCTACCAGTTGACTTAAACTAATGATTCAAAATACTAGATTATTTCGTTTTTTAAGTCAAATTCAATGGTTGCAAGTATATTTTCTTTAGAGGTCACAGATTTTGTGAAATTTTAAAAATATGAATATTTTAACACTTAAACCCCGATAACTTCTAAACCTGAATTTTTACAGACATGCGGGTGGTGTCATTTTGTTTGACATCTTAAGCACTAAAAACCATGAAATTTTTATCAAAGAGTTAGAGCCGTTTTTGAGAAATTTGGATTTTTGTCATTTTTTATGGGTTTTTATGGAGTAAATACCCTTTAAAATAAAAAATTCAAAAAAATGAAAAATACGCCTGGAGATACCACGGCTTTATACCTACATGCCAAATTTCATGAAAATTGGACTTCTGGTGTCGTCTCTAGCTTTGTTTACATCCACACACACGCACGCACGCACACACGCACGCACGCACGCGCACACACACACACCCGCACGCGCGCGCGCGGACGGATGGACAGACGGACAGACACCACGCCAAAAACCACATTTTTGGATTCAGGTAGCACTAAAACGAATATATCCACGAACAACTCAAATTCGAAAATTTTACGAAAACAATACTTCCTCCATAAACTATGTATTGGGGGGAGAAAGTAAAAAATTACTTAGCACATATATCATTATTTAATAACCTTTTAATAAAACTAAACCATTAATTTTTTATTTCCATAAATATAATTATTAGCCAATTCTTTTTTTTCAGAATTTCAGGAGATATCTTATTTATCATTTTATGCACTACTCTTATTATTTGTTTTAAACTTGTGTAGTTTAAAAATTAAAATCACGTTTTTGCCATGATTTTAATTTTTTTAATTTCTCTGATGGACCGGTCCGGATAATCCGAGGGTGTACTGTATGTGATTGAAAACTTGGTATATGGCTTCATCTCGTTGATATCTACTGTATGATTGCATAAAAATCTAAATTTCACATTTCCATGGCAGTATACCTGCATACTCATTTCCCATGTTATTAGAGAAAATTTTTGTAGCTCATTTTAGCATTTCCGTTCTTTTATTAGGCTCCGTCTAAAGTATTTAACCTAAGCCTTTATCTACAATTCGTTGAGAATGCAGGTCTGCTGCAACAGGGGGGTATTTGAATATCCAAAGTACAAAATAGTTTTCCCCCTTTCATTTTTGCCAAAATCTCATCTAGGTACCCTTGGAATAAAAAATTTTCATCTTTAGATTTTTAGCGAATTTCCCCTTTAGGGAAGAAGCTATTACCGTAGGTCTCATGGTAAGACCTAAGCCCCAGACCATGATAACTTTTCGTTTTGCAACCCCCAGAAGCAAAAAAACACCATTCATTCGAATTTTAGATATATATATATATATAATATTATTATGTGTCTGTTAGCACGATTAGCGGTCGTAAAAATGGTCCGATCTTGATGAAATTTGGGAGAGACATGTAAATTGGGTAATCGATTGGACGAGTTCGTGACCAGCCCGATCGGGACACCGGAAGGGGGGGTAAAGGGGGATAAACCCCCTCAAAATGAGTTATTTGAGCTTTTTACATAGAAAAATAAAATTTATCAAATTTTTGTTGGCACCATTGAATTCAGCTCAAAAAAACAAACAATTTAGTATTTTGAATCACTGCTCTATGTCCATTGGTTACCGAGACATTGAAAGTGGTAAACACAGTACGTTGTCCCAATGTTAACCTTATGGGAAATAAGTAAAATTCTATATCTTGTTTATTTCTCACATATCTTGATAAAACTTGGTAAATGGCTTCTTCTAGTTCAGATCTACTAAATATTGTATTAAAACCAACAAGTTTAACATACCTGTAGCAGTAAACCTGCATACTCATTCCCCATGTTAATCTTATGGAGCTTACAAAACATGTCAAATCTCGCCACGTTAGATTAAAATATATTGTTTTGCATTTGAAATTCGCTGAGTATGCAGGTCTGCTGCAATGGGGGTATTTTAATAGTAGCACTGTAATGTATACATACCCACGTATCTCCCCAGAGAGTTTTTGGACCGGAACTATAGGTGAACCCCATGGAGGCACAAGAAACTTTAGAAAGAATTCCAATCACTTTCCAATTTGTCTAGTTTTTTCGACCTTTTCAATCAAAGAATAATGTAAATTTCATGGTGGTTCGAAAATTGGCTTACAATAATCTTTTATTTCCAAGGATGCTTTATTCTCTCTTTATTTTTCCCAATTGATCACTGAAAACATCTGCATAGTTCCCAAACAATCCGTTTAAATCAAATTTATGTCCAACAGATATAAATTTTATTTCTTTCCAATCCATATTTTCAGAACTCAACCACTCTCTCCCAAATATTGGATCAACCTTAAATATTAAGGATAATATAGGATACACATGGATTTTGGATTTTTACACTGAAACAAATCAAAAGCAGCCCCCCACAGGATTTACTATTTCTCTAGTGCAAGTGCAAGTGTATGTATTCAAAAGTAAGGAACATTTTCTTATTTCTACTTTGGGTGCGGTTCGTTTGAAATTCATTCAAGTCGATGGTTTTACACAGTTTTAGTGGTGTAGGCTAATTTTAATTTCATGCATATGTCAAACCTCCCCAGAATGTTGAGTCATACTTAATTGTTTATACAGGGTGTCTCACCTAAGGTGTCTCAAATGGATTATGCACAAACTAGTAGTCTTACATAGATGAAACAAAATCATACCCCACTAAATCGACCACAAGGAACAACATAAAAATATTTTTAAGCTATTTAAAATACAGGGTGTTCCAAAAACCGGGGTCATAGGTTTGAATCTCAGAATTTTTAAATGTAAACATATGTTATGTTATGCATCGTTTTAAAGCTCTAAGTAAGGCAAACAATTTGGTGAAAACAGAATTCACTTATCTTTATTCATTTCAAAGTGGCGGCCATTTTCGTGAAAAATATTGGTATTTACGGAATACCCTGTATCTCGAGAACTACAAAACGTATTTTTGGTCTGTTTAAAAATTATTAATCCTCGTTAACTCAGCTTTAATTTGATATACGACATGCCAACATTTAAAAATTAAAAGTTTTTGACAGAACATTTTATTTTGTTTTATTGTTGGTAGCCCTGAAAGTCTAAAAATTTAAATGGCAGCATATGCCAAATAGCACATCATTTTACAAGTCTTGCAAAGACCAACAACTTTACAACTTTTCAATTTACATCTAGCTGCTATCTTTGGTGGTTTTGTAGTTATACGCAAAAAACTATATTTTACCATATAAAGCCCATGTTAAATGTGAAGTACTTAAGTTTAATTGATGCAAATTTAAATGTCTTCAAGATTACACATTTAACATGGGCTTTATATGGTAAAATGGAGTTTTTTGCTTATAACTACAAAAGTACAAAAGATAGCAGCTAGGTGTGAATTTAAAAGTTGTTGGTCTTTGCAAGACCTGTAAAATGATGTGCTATTTGACATATGCTGTCATTTAAATTTTTTGACTTTCAGGGCTACCAACATTAAAACAAAATAAAATGTACTGTTAAAAACCTTTATTTTCTAAATGTTGGCATGTTGTATATCAAATTAAAGCTGAGTTAACGAGGATTAACAATTTTTAAACAGACCAAAAATACGTTATGTAGTTCTCGAGATACAGGGTATTCCATGAATACCAATATTTTTCACGAAAATGGCCGCCATTTTGAAATGAATACAGATAAGTGAATTCTGTTTTCACCAAATTGTTTGTCTTATTTAGACCTTTAAAACGATGTATAACATGACATATGTTTACATTAGAAAATTCTGAGAATCGAACCCATGACCCCCGGTTTTTGGAACACCCCGTATTTTAAAAAGCTTAAAAATATTTTTATGTTGTTCCTTGTGGTCCATTTAGTGGGGTATGATTTTGTTTTATCTATATAGGACTACTAGTTCGTCCGCAATCCATTTGAGACACCTTAGGTGAGACACCCTGTATATGTGACCCGCCAAGGGAAAAGGGACCTTAACTTCCATTTTTTTCGAAATTAAGTTATTGGTATAGGCCTCTCCTTAATCTACACACATTAAACACCAAACAAACCGGTGAAAGAATTTTCAAGATATCTTAAAAAATGCCTGAGATATAAATTTTTGAATTTGGAATATTAAAAACATCAATTTTAGGAAATCGTGGTTTTAAAGTTTTGCAAATTTCTAATTCAATTTTTTTTTACTACTTACATTATTGGCTATGTTTTATATATCATTTTGTCAGAAATTTAAAGCTAAATATGAATCCACCATTGAATTTGTGTCAGTTGTCTGTATTTTTTATCAAATGTTGTTGAAATAGATGGAAGTAATAAAAAAAACACAATGTTTTAAAGACAAATGTATTATTTGTTTGAAATTCATTGTTGGTGATGGTGATTTTATATTTTGATTAGGATTTTTGCGGACATTTGCCATCACTGATTAGTAAAAAACAAGTTTCACGATGTTTCGGGATCTGGAATCTGATCCCGTCTTCAGGTGGAAGAAAACCTAGAACATAACAAGATTAGTAACACATAGCCAGGAAAACCTGGACAAAAACACAGCTAAAACAGAGAACTGTAAAAGCAGTCACGAAAACAATAAGCTGAAAAGAAAAACAATACACAAAATAACACAGGAATCAAAAGGATCAAGAATCACCAGACAGGAGAGAGCACGTCCACACCCAATCAGAGCTGAGCTGAGACTGGAGGGAGGAAAGCAAATGGCGGCGGCAACGGAAATGGCGGCGCCCACAGCCAACCAAATCACGGCGCGCTACCGGTGGCGAAAACCTGAAACAGAGACATGTGATATGCAAATTCCGTGTGTCTGTTTGTGTTTTTACTTAACTTTTAACCTGATTTTGCCCCTTGGCCTTGCTACGGGTTAACATGTTATGAGAATTTTGAACAGAATTGTTAGTAATTACCCTATTTGCTGACACTTTATTTTCCCTGTCTTTCAATTCTTTGTTTAATATTGGTAGCCATACTGGCCTTATTTCAAGTGAAGATTGACTGATTGGTTGGTTTGCTAGTTTTATGTATGAAGCTTCAATTAGTTTTCTTTTGAAAAAATGAGGTTCGCGGTGTACTATTTTTGCTTCGTCAAAATTCATCTGGTGATTTTCAGACCAGCAGTGTTGAGCAATTTTTGATTTATCCACTAAGCCCTTCCTCGTTTTATCTTTGTGTTCTTTGATTCTAACATTTAAAGGTCTTTTTGTCTCGCCATAATACGGCCTAGAGCAACTATTGCAGTTTATTCTGTAAACACAGTTTTTTGATCCCTGAGTGCCATTTTTTGGTTTGGTTTTTACGAGACATTGCCTAAGAGTGTTTTGTGTCCTAAACGCGGTTCTAACTTTGAACTTCCTAGCAACTCTTCTAATTTTTTCCGATAATCCCGGCACATAAGGGATTGACATAGGAACGAATTTTTCAGTATTTTCTGACTCATTCTGTTTAGCCCTACGGGTTTTGCACTTTCTTATTACGGATTGAGGGTATCCATTCTTAGCCAAATCTTGCTCTACTTTTTTGATTTCCTGATTTAATCCATCTTGATTTGAGCAAATGCTCTTTGCTCTGTCAAATAGTGAGTAAGCTACCCCTTCTTTGACAGATTTTTGATGGTTTGATTGAAAATTTAAGTACTGCCCTGTGTGTGTCTTTTTTCTGAAACAGTTGTCCTAAGCGTGTCCCTATCCTTTTCTACGCACACATCCAAAAATGCTAGTTTGTTTTGGACAATATTAAACAAAGAATTGAAAGACAGGGAAAATAAAGTGTCAGCAAATAGGGTAATTACTAACAATTCTGTTCAAAATTCTCATAACATGTTAACCCGTAGCAAGGCCAAGGGGCAAAATCAGGTTAAAAGTTAGCTAAAAAACACAAACAGACACACGGAATTTGCATATCACATGTCTCTGTTTTAGGTTTTCGCCACCGGTAGCGCGCCGTGATTTGGTTGGCTGTGGGCGCCGCCATTTCCGTTGCCGCCGCCATTTGCTTTCCTCCCACCAGTCTCAGCTCAGCTCTGATTGGGTGTGGACGTGCTCTCTCCTGTCTGATGATTCTTGATACTTGTGATTCCTGTGTTATTTTGTGTATTGTTTTTCTTTCCAGCTTATTGTTTTCGTGACTGCTTTTACAGTTCTCTGTTTTAGCTGTGTTTTTGTCCAGGTTTTCCTGGCTACGTGTTACTAACCTTGTTATGTTCTAGGTTTTCTTCCACCTGAAGACGGGATCAGATTCCAGATCCCGAAACGTCGTGAAACTTGTTTTTTACTAATCAGTGATGGCAAATAACCGCAAAAATCCTAATCAAAATACAAATGTATTGTGACATAATAAAAACTAAAGTTAATTTTAATTTCATACTCAAATAAGAATTTATGATAAAAAATCTTACCTAACAAAATATGATATTATATTCGATGTCTGAGTTTTTACTTTCTTAATTGTTGACCTTCTAGTTCATTTTTATTCGTTTTGAAATTTCACTTAGACTAGAAGCTAGATCGTCGACTTTACTTCTTTTGGAAGATCCTGCATATTTTCATGACCTAATTCCTGGATCAGGGCGTAGCAAGTCCTGCATTTATTCCTCACAGAACTCTCGGATTTTCTTAACTTCAAAGCGTTTAAGTTTAAATAGCATCGGGGAAGTCAAGGTCCCCTTTCTCCAGATTGCAAGGTTTCGAAAAAAATTGATTTAACCATGTTAAAAGTTAAATTAAGGCGTAAGATCGACCAAATATTGTTTGGAAACATATAAATAGTAAGAAACAATAAAAATCAGAAAATTGTTTTTTTACCCTATACTCTAAAACTTGCTGTCCTTCAAATTTTTTTCTGGGAAGATAAGGTCCCTTTTCCCTTGGTGGGTCACATATGTTTATGATAAAATTTATAAATTTTTAATCACATATATATATAGGCCTATGTGTAAAAATTTCTGCTAATTTCTGAAAATGTTGAAATATTCTGGCAAAGAGTATGAAAAGTTAAAGCAAAATGGTAAATTACTCAGTTTTAGGGGCGCACCGACAGGTGGGGGGACAAACAAAAGCGGTTCCCCACGGAGCATAATTTTTTTTCGCTGAGTTTAGGGATGAAAAGTGTTTCTGGCGATCAAAATTTTTTCTCAAATATTGGTCAAGTTTAAAACAAATAATAAGAGTAGTGCATAAAATGATAAATACAAGATATCTTCAGAAATACTGAAAAAAATGAAATAGGCTAGTAATTATATTTATGGAAATAAGAAATTTAATGTTTAGTTTTATTAAAAGGTTATTAAATAATGATAGATGTGCTAAGTAATCGTTTTTATTACCAAGTGGATTTTATTCAATCCTGGCTTAGTAAGTATATTAACATTGCTTTAAGTTTATTCAAGCAATTGCCAAACTTGATTCAATTAGGCTCCAGTAATAATTTTTTTTAATGTTTCTGTGTGGATGAACCCAAGAAAATCTTTGAATATACTCAATCACACCCTGTAAGTTGTACTTTTAGGCCCCCTTTTACACTAGGACACTGTGTCCGGCAACTGTTTCTCGGCAACTCACGGGGCATTGCCGCTTATGGAGCCTTTTAGACTAGGCGGACACAGTTGCCCGCAGGGACACAGTGTCTGAACGGTGTCTCCTCGCGCAACCGATGTCGGCCACCGGCGAGCAACTGACGGTTGCCGAGACCCGAAGCGGGGCATTGAATCAAATGGGGCCGTTTAGATTAGGACACTGTGTCCCGTAACTGTGTCCGTCCACCGCATGCGCGCGCATTGCATTTCGTCAGTAGAACGAAGATGTTTTTCACTCTATTTGAGGAAACGAAGCGTTTCGAAAAGCCTCTTTAGTGAAGGCTTTTTTCATGGGATATTTTCCAAACCCGCAAAAGGCACTCTAGAGAGTAATAGCTTTAATTGGATACCAAATATGCATAGAAAAATTAATTTCTATAGGTCGATTTGCTCTGGACAAAATCCCAGAAATTCCTTTAATAATATAGATAATAATAATAATAATTATTATTTAGCCTATATAATAAATAATAATTCCTCCTCCTTCTTCGCATTTTTCCTAATTAGGAGAGCGAGAAGAAGGCACTCCTCCTCTGTTGACAACATCTTTCTCAACTGGCGCGGGAAGAGTTGGCGGGAAACGGTGTCCGTGCAGTTGCCCGCTGCGGTTGCCCGAGCAGGCTCAGTTGCCGGTGGCAGTGTCCGGGCACAGTTACGGGCAACTGTGTCCTAGTCTTAGGCCCCTTTTACACTAGGACACTGTGTCCGGCAACCGTGTCCGGCAACTGTTTCTCGGCAACTCACGGGGCATTGCCGCTTATGGAGCCTTTTAGACTAGGCGGACACTGTTGCCCGCAGGGACACAGTGTCTGAACGGTGTCTCCTCGCGCAACGATGTCGGCCACCGGCGAGCAACCGAGAGCAACTGACGGTTGCCGAGACCCGAAGCGGGGCATTGAATCAAATGGGACCGTTTAGACTAGGACACTGTGTCCCGTAACTGTGTCCATCCACCGCATGCGCGCGCATTGAATTTCGTCGGTAGAACGAAGATGTTTTTCACTTTATTTGAGGAAACAAAGCGTTTCTTAAAGCCTCTTGAGTGAAGGCTTTTCATGGGATATTTTCCAAACCCGCAAAAGGCACATCTAGAGAGTAATAGCTTTAATTTGATACCAAATATGCATAGAAAAATTAATTTCTAGGGGTCGATTTACTCTGGACAAAATCCCAGAAATTCTTTTTATAATATAGATAATAATAATAATTATTATTATTATTTTTGCTATTATTATTTATATAATAAATTATTCCTCCTCCTTCTTCGCCTCCTTTTCCTAATTAGGAGAGCGAGAATAAGGCATTCCTCCTCTGTTGACAACATCTTTCTCAACTGGCGCGGGAAGAGTTGGCGGGAAACGGTGTCCGTGCAGTTGCCCGCTGCGGTTGCCCGAGCAGGCACAGTTGCCGGTAACAGTGTCCGGGCACAGTTACGGGCAACTGTGTCCTAGTCTAAAAGGGGCCTTAGCTAAAAGTGCTGTAATTATGATGTGAGCACGTGGACCATTGGACATCAGTATCTAAATTTGTCCCTATTGTTCCAGGAAAAATGAAATAATTTGTCCCTATTGTTCCAGGAAAAATGAAATAATTTGTCCCTATTGTTCCAGGAAAAAAGAAATAATTTGTAGATAGAGATTCCTTATCAGCTATTTATCATTTTAATTACATAAGTTCAAGGTGATTTATACAATCATATATTTTCATGAATTGAGTAAGAAAACCTTTGCTTATTTACCTAATGCCAAATAAATAAATTTAACTATTTAATATGATGGTAAATTCATTGTAATTCACCTCAAATAAAACATCTGATCCGGTTTTTAAATTGTTTTAGCAAGTTTCCTTAGAAATAAGCTATTACCGTCATTTTAACAGAACAGAATGGACAAAAAATATCCGTTCAGGGTAACCTCAGCAATCATATTAATATATATATCAATTGGCAGCTTTTTATGTGTACTTTCTGGATATGAAGTGAGTTTATTGTTAAAACACATTTTTACCTGCAAAAATCACGATTTGTTTCAAAATTTAACATGGGCTTATATGGGAAATAGAATTTTCATTTTTTGAGTGTCTTTAAGCACGATAACTCTCGTAAATATCCTTCAATCGTAACAAAATTTGGTACAAAACTAGATTCTCTTGGACGAGTTCGTAAACCAGTCAGATCGACATATCCAAAGTGGGGTAAAGGCTCCATTTTACCACCCAAAAATGGGATTTTTGAGTTTTTCAAATTGAAAAAAAATTATATTTGTCAAATTATTGTTTGCATCATTGGATTTAGCTCGAAAAAACTAACATTTGGTATTTTCAATCATTTCTCTCAGTCCATTGGTCTCCGAGATATTGCCACTCCCCATTTTTTTCCTTGTGTTTTAAGTATCACGGCAGCAAAATGTTGGCTTAGCCAATTTCCTATTTACTCTCTACTGAGGTTTTCAGCGAATCGCTTTGAGTAATTTCTCAGTTTATCAATGTATTTAATAAAATGTTTTAAACAATTTTATGTTAATATACCCCCCGTTGCAGCAGACCTGCATACTCAGCGAATTTCAAGTGCAAAACAACATATTTCAACCCAACATAGCGAGATTTTACATGTTTTGTTAAGCTCCATAAGAATAACATGGGGAATGAGAATGCAGGTTTGCTGCTACAAGTATATTAAAACTGGGTGGTTTTAATTCAGTATTTAGTAGATCTGAACTAGAAGAAACTATTTACCAAGTTTTATCAAGATATGTTGAGAAATAAGCGAGATATAGAATTTTACTTTTGTCCCATAAGGTTAACATTGGGACAACGTACTGTGTTTACCACTTTCAATATCTCGGTAACCAATGGACACCAAGATACCAAATTGTTTGTTTTTTTGAGCTGAATTCAATGGTACCAACAAAAATTTGATAAATTTTATTTTCATATGTAAAAAACTCAAAAAACCCATTTTTGGGGGGTTTATCCCCCTTTACCCCCCCCTTCCGGTGGTCCGATCGGGCTGGTTTACGAACTCGCTCGAGGGATTACCACTTTACATGTCTGTACAGAATTTCATTAAGATCGGACCATTTTTATGGCCGCTATCGTGCTCACAGACACACACACACACACATATATATATATATATATATATATATATATATATATATATATAAATTCGAACGAATGGTGTTTTCTGCTTCTGGTGGCCCAAAACGAAAAGTTAACATGGTCTCGGGCTTAGGTCTTTCCATGAGACCTACGGTAATAGCTTCTTCCCTATAGGGGAAATTCGCTAATAATTTAAAAAATAAACATTCTTGCCTACTTCATTATATGAAATCTTTGTGTTTTTTCATCTAAGTCATTTGCCAATTTTTTTTACAAAGGCTTTGTAAAACAAGCTACAGTATAATATTTTAATACATAAATATATCACTTGCTTTTTTTATCTTTTCGTAATAATGAGTTTATTACTGGATATTTTGTAATTGGAAATTCGCTGAGTACGCAGGTTTGCTGTGACGGGGGTATGTAGGTTGTTCTGATTATTGACACATTTTATGCAAAGTATAGTATTGTACATTCTTTTATTCTTTTTTATCACCAATCCATGTACAAACCTCTAACCACTTGCATAGTCGTAAGAAATATAGCTTTACGTTTATGGCCAAAACAATTTCATATAGTGAGATCAGCTCGGATCTGGAGCCATGTTTTATGTTGTAGTTGCATACACAACATTTGACATTCGGGTGTGTAATGTTCCAATTTTAGTTTACACTACTACTTTTACATCGATGTTGTAGTTCACTTTAGAACGAGGAGTACCGGTAGCGGAAGTCCAGCTTTGTCCTCCACGTGTAGATCTGCTGCTCCACTACTCTGTTATCATATTCCATATCCGTATTGCTGTATTTATATACCCTACCTCTCGACATCCACTCTTAACGTACATTATTTTGCATCCATCTGGCAAGAATACCCCATTTTACATCCATCTGGCAAGAATACACCATTTTACATCCATCTGGCGTGAAAAGACGGTAGTTTTTACAAAAACAAATTTTGGGTTATCCACATAATAGAGAAAATTAATTGTGATAACTATTAAGTATAAGACATTGCTCAGTTAAATAACTCTATCTAGCACATCCTCTATGTTCTACTGCATCTGTATTGAGTATTGTTTCCTCCAAATTTTCTCTTTGCGACTTTTCATTTAAAAAAGTTTGTTACAATCAGCCCTTTGTTTAAAAATTAGATGTCTGGGCTTATATGTTGTCTATATAATTCTGCAACTGAACTGAATATACTTTATATTTCCAATTAAGACATCGACGCCATCTAGACGTATTTTAAAATGGATATGAGTAAAGGACGAGTGTGGTATGAGAAAAATCTAGATATTGTTGTGACTAACAAAGTCCAGCAAAACTTTGTTTCAGGATTATTAATTAACTAGTGGCTTGTTTGGGCTAAAACCCCCTGATCATAATAGGAGAATTTTAGAATTAAAACAATCCTTATTTATTAAAGTATAAAATACCTTAATTATAAAATGGCTTTTTCACCACACAACGACGTAATCACCTGTTTTACAAACGTCATTTGGTGGCCGAAACCAGCGTTTTTCTGCTTTTACCAAAAACTTTCGGCCTTAGGGCCGAAAGTCAGCTGAACGTTTAATTGCTTGAAATAACGTGAGAATATAATTATACGGCATTCAATAGGTTCCAAAGACAGGATAGATACGATCATATGATTTTCATAGCGGTCTTTGTTTAAACCATGACAAAGAACTTGTATTGTCGGCGTCGCTCACAACCTCAAAGGTTTGTTTTATAAATTATCAGATTTTTAATGTTATATAGGGTATTTTTAATTGTGTAGTGTGGTGAAAATTAGCGTTCGTACCTCGGCCGAAGGGGGAGTTTGCAGCTCTTGATCGTTTCAAATTTCGAGCCTCAAAACCTCATTTTCGGCCTTAGTTACGAAATATACTATTAGATCCACCTAATACCTAGCACACGGTTTGATATTAGGCAACATCACCACATGTTTAAATGTAAACAACGTTTTAAGTCCCAATGTTTTTTAAATGGAAGATTTATATAATTAGGTAAAATATACATTATGTAAACTATATATAATATTTACTACTTGGTTGCTGAATAGAGATAAGCTCTGGAAACGGAAATTGTGTTGCACTTTCCCGTGCGATATGATTTCAGCGTTGGTTATCGCAGGATGTTCAGTGCTTGCGGCGCTGTACAGTTCGCAATTGCTGTAAAGGAAGTGCAGTTTATCTCTACAACGACCTCGGTAAATTCACTGTTTAACACGAATATCGCACAGTATCACATTATACTTAATCACTTTCATTGTGTTGTATTTTCAGTGGCAGAACCGTCAAGGTTTAATCAGCCAACAGAAAAGTTTTCGCTTTTATTCATTATTCCCTTTATGTTCATGCACATTTCTTTCAGAGCCAACACCATAACATAATCAAGTTTTGATTATTTAACGGGACGATTCAATTTTTTTAATAACAGTTTTTCATCCGAATTTATTTATGCGAACGACGATTGGTTTCGAATAATATTAGAACTTGCATAATCTATAGGTCGATTTTCATAGAAAATTACTGGGAACACATTCATAACTTGAATTTACTATTGCATCGTTATGTGGCAATTGGCTCATTTCGTACTCCGAGGTTTGCGTGATCACTCCTCCTTGATCACTCTAAGCCAAATCCTTAGAACATTTTTTTTCTATTTTGAATATTACAACGGGAGTTAGCTAAATTTGGTAATTTTGTTGTTTATTATTTAATCATGGTCAAAGAACGATAAGTCTATTCAAAGAATGTTTAAATTTTTCGCGGTTTTTCGCTCATCATTTAATGTAACGCATGAGTACTGTACTCGGTGTACAAATAACTCATCATTAGTTTGCGTTACATCGGTCACAGGCAATCTATCAATCATATTTGATTCAACGAGTTCATTGAGAAACACGCCATGGACGACGTTTGCTAATAAACCGAGCGTGGCGGCGACAGGTCGGGCAAACATCTCGCTGGCGACGCCGACGCGACGCCGTCTGCGTCAGGCCGAGGTAAACATTGTGACAACAGCGAGTGTGGCACTCGGCACATCTGGCCGGCACGTGCGACAGCTTGGCTTGGGAAGTCTGCGTCTGGGGAAATTTAATTTATGGATTTTTGAGTACTGATTTTTTAAGTTAAATCGAGTCGAGTTAAAAAAATACCCGCGAGTTTCGAGCTTCTTTCTAGTATTTTTTAAGATTAGAAGATTATGTTCTTAAATGTAACATCAACAATAATAATTATCCATTTTATACTGTTTAAAGTGTAAAAGCTATGAATCTTAGTGGAGACTCTGAATGAGGAACATGTAAATTAAATAATTCTAAATTGAGAAAAATGTTACTTGAACTAATCAGTATCATTTCTTATTTTAATTCTCTTTCAGACCTAACTTGGTTAAAAACTGAGGCTATATTATTGCCTTTAATAGGATAGTTACGATCATATGATTTTCATAGCGGTCTTTGTTTAAACCATGACAAAGAACTTATTATTGTCAAGACAAAGTCGCCGGACACAGCTTAACTAAATATTTGATTAAATATCACCCTAATTTGTGTTGTTACTCCCCAGGTACACACTTGCATTTATATACTCATTTTTAAGACATTGGGATTATAATGCATTTTTATCTGTTAACAAATAAAAATAAATCACTGGCAAAAAGAAGGAATAGAATTATTAATCTCAAATTCTTTGTAGAAACAGTTACATTAATTGTTTTGATGCCTACTTACTCAAGGAACTCTTTAATCAAAGTACAGAATAGAATGCTCTTACAACCAACGCATTTCGAATTTTAACCCTATGACCCCTGGCCATCAGCTCCATGTGGGGCTATAAAATAGGGTTATTTGTGTAATGACCGTCGTAATTGGACGATTAATTTTTATCCGAATGCAGCTTAGGTGTTATAAGAGGATAGCCAGGCCTAGTAGATACTCGATAGATAGGCCATTTCTTATCAGTATTGCCGTTCAATACGTAAGACCGGAATTCCATTTAAAAAGGGTCTGGCAGAAGAAGAGACGCCCTCTCATGTTTTAATGAAGACTTGTATTTTTGTGATGGGCCATGGTGAGTTACGACCACAACGATTCTTTCTCCGGTGCCTACGATGCAGGTACCACGCCTGCACAACAATAACAATATCCCGAAAGTGGAAAAAATTAGTGTTAAAGTTTGATGCGTTTTGTAACATAAGTGGTAAAATAAAATTAAAATGATTCAGAGTTTTTTTTTATTGTCACTACTTCCCTCTATACTAAAGCCAGTTTGTGTAGTTTATTTCTTGATGACAAGTTAATAACCAAGAGAGCATGTAACTTATGTAAATTTAAGTGGGTCAGTTTTAACATTATTATATTATACTCTTGCTGTATCCCTCTTAAAATCTAAAAAATCAACTCTTCTATACTCGAATAAGAATATATCAAATTCAAGGATAATTTTGTTAGAAGATATTTTATATTAACAAGCTTCCGAGGAAGGTTTCCAATTGGTGGATTTTACCATTTAACTGTTCAATGATTCTGTAAGCCGGCGACCAACTACTATGCGTACAATGAATTAACGTGAAGGAAGTTGTGGTGGTCGGGCCACAAACCACGGAGAATGCTGACCGCGAAAGAGATGCGGCTTTTTTCATGGGGTTTCTTTCCGTCAAGAACTCTAGACCTCTCACTGGCCCGGGGGGGGCTCCGACCGTCCCACCAAAGTAGCTTCTGTATAATTAATTACGCCGGCGCCGGAACGCGGATGACCGCCTCAGATAGCCCTGTGATTGAGATTGATCGCCGCCCAATCAGAGCCAATTGATAGATCCGAGCCTCTAGTGATCCTAGACACTGCGACCGTTGTGGTCACCCCTCCCACTACGCGATAACCCCTAGCTGTTTTTCTGTAATTAATTAAGACTGGCTAATTTTAATTTTATCTTGTGTTTAATTATGCAGTAATAAAATTAATATTTGATTTGGTTAGTTTCAATAATTTATGTTTAAAATTTATTTCAACCAATACATTTGGGTCATTCTCTAAAATGTGGACATATTTGATGATAAAAATGGCAAATCAAAATTTTTAACAAAACACAAATTATTTAACATTTTTAGGTGAACATTAGCGTACTAACAGTGCCCCTGAAAGGAACACTCAATAAATGAACCCGTATTATTTTTTGTAACAAAACACGTTTTTTCACTTACCAGAGGACTGATGACCCGCGCCAGAGGAATGATTTCTCTATTAAACTCAACTCATAAACCTCATGTTTTTAAACGTATTATAATAAACTCCTTTTAAAACGCATTCTTAATGTTAAATTTCAATAAATTAAAAAATTAGTGCAATAACTTAGACCAGAGGAATGACTATGTACCAGAGGAATGATGAAATGCTAAATCGAGAGGGGATCTTTAAGGTAATTAACTAACTAATGCATATTTTATGAATCAAACATGTATAATTGGACAATAATAACTTGAAATACACTTAGAACAAAATATTACTTATAATTAAGTATAGGCCTACTAAGCAAGGATACGAGACAAAATTTTAAAACAACAAAATGCGTTTAAATTGAATAAAATGTGTCTCCTTTCTTAAAAAAGTGTTTTTTTTTTAACCATTTAATTGACTTTGACAGTAGTACAAACTAGTCTTATAAAACAGTCTTCAGTTACACTCAGTCTTTTTACTGTATTTATATTAAGTAAAAAACTAAAACATACTTAACAGTCCAACTAATGACAGTACTAAGCTAGTATAAGACAATAAACGAGACAAAATTTTACAACAAAATGTGTCTCCTTTCTTAAAAAAAAGTTATTTTTTAACATTTAAGTGACTTTGACAGTAATACAAACTAGTCTTATGAAACAGTCTTCCGTTACATTCAGTCTTTTTACTGTCTCGATATTAAGTAAAAACTAAAACATACTCAATAGTCCAACCACCTTCAGAGTTGAGTAAGAATTTATTTTTCAAAAATATCCAGTTGAGATCTAAACTTGTAAAAAACTCTCTTCCCTCTCCTTTCCAATAATGGCTCTTTTAAAATACTTTTGATTTCGTTGAAATGTACTGATGCTCTGTCCTTTTCATCCAGTCTGAAGAGTTGAGCTCCTTTGTTGTCAACCATTTTAAAAAAACAAACGTTCACGTCTCCGTCCTCATCCATGTCCTCTGTCGTTACGGCTGCATACCTGAACTTTGATTTTTGTTTTTTGTTTCTTTCATCCCCGAGTTCTACCAATATATAAGTACGATTTTTGATGTGTTTTGCAGAAAAAGTAAAGTTTTCCATGCATTCTGGAGATTCAACAACTATGCCTGTTTGAAATTCATTGTTGGTGATGGTGATTTTATATTTTGATTAGGATTTTTGCGGACATTTGCCATCACTGATTAGTAAAAAACAAGTTTCACGACGTTTCGGGATCTGGAATCTGATCCCGTCTTCAGGTGGAAGAAAACCTAGAACATAACAAGATTAGTAACACATAGCCAGGAAAACCTGGACAAAAACACAGCTAAAACAGAGAACTGTAAAAGCAGTCACGAAAACACTAGCTGAAAAGAAAAACAATAACACAAAATAACACAGGAATCACAAGAATCAAGAATCACCAGACAGGAGAGATCACGTCCACACCCAATCAGAGCTGAGCTGAGACTGGTAGGAGGACTGCTTTTCTCCTCTAATATATTCTCTTCTAATATTAACTTAACAACCTTTTCCCGTGACCTAACCAAGATTGAGCACGTTTGACGCGTCCATCGCCCCATCAAGGAGCACCCTGGACCAGACTTATAAGTTCAAAGTTAAGTAAGTAAGGACAGCAAATGGCGGCGGCAACGGAAATGGCGGCGGGCACGGCCAACCAAATCACGGCGCGCTACCGGTGGCGAAAACCTGAAACAGAGACATGTGATATGCAAATTCCGTGTGTCTGTTTGTGTTTATTAGTTAATTTTTAACCTGATTTTGCCCCTTGGCCTTGCTACGGGTTAACATGTTGTGAGAATTTTGAACAGAATTGTTAGTAATTACCCTATTTGCTGACACTTTATTTTCCCTGTCTTTCAATTCTTTGTTTAATATTGGTAGCCATACTGGCCTTATTTCAAGTGAAGATTGACTGATTGGTTGGTCTGCTAGTTTTATGTATGAAGCTTCAATTAGTTTTCTTTTGAAAAAATGAGGTTCGCGGTGTACTATTTTTGCTTCGTCAAAATTCATCTGGTGATTTTCAGACCAGCAGTGTTGAGCAACTTTTGATTTATCCACTAAGCCCTTCCTCGTGTTATCTTTGTGTTCTTTGATTCTAACATTTAAAGGTCTTTTTGTCTCGCCATAATACGGCCTAGAACAACTATTGCAGTTTATTCTGTAAACACAGTTTTTTGATCCCTGAGTGCCATTTTTTGGTTTGGTTTTTACGAGACATTGCCTAAGAGTGTTTTGTGTCCTAAACGCGGTTCTAACTTTGAACTTCCTAGCAACTCTTCTAATTTTTTCCGATAATCCCGGCACATAAGGGATTGACATAGGAAGGAATTTTTCAGTGTTTTCTGACTCATTCTGTTTAGCCCTACGGTTTTTGCACTTTCTTATTACGGATTGAGGGTATCCATTCTTAGCCAAATCTTGCTCTACTTTTTTGATTTCCTGATTTAATCCATCTTGATTTGAGCAAATGCTCTTTGCTCTGTCAAATAATGAGTAAGCTACCCCTTCTTTGACAGATTTTTGATGGTTTGATTGAAAATTTAAGTACTGCCCTGTATTTGTCTTTTTTCTGAAAACAGTTGTCCTAAGCGTGTCCCTATCCTTTTCTACGCACACATCCAAAAATGCTAGTTTGTTTTGGACTTCCTCTTCCATTGTTAGGCGGATGGAAGGAGAAATACTGTTAAGATGCCCTAAAAAGTCTTTTAGTTCATCGTCTCCATGCGGAAATACCACGAAGGTGTCATCGACGTACCTCCACCAAATCTTCGGTTTGAGTTGAGCCAAAGACAAAGCCTTTTGCTCAAACTCCTCCATAAAGATATTAGCAAAGATGGGCGACAATGGCGACCCCATGGCCATCCCCTCATCTTGACGGTATAATTTACCCTCTAGTTCAAAATAGTTACATTGAGTGCATAATTCAAGCAGTTCCATAATGACATTAACAGGAAGTTTAGTACGTCGTGAAACTTGTTTTTTACTAATCAGTGATGGCAAATGTCCGCAAAAATCCTAATCAAAATATAAAATCACCATCACCAACAATGAATTTCAAACAAAGAATTGATTCTCGGTACGGACCCGGAGTAAGTAATCAATTAAGTGAACTTGAACAAATGCACCTAAAGTTGGCTAGGCACACCAACCATTTAACTTTTCTCACTAAGTGCAAACTCGAAAATCTAATTCCGCAGAGTTTCAGAATTAAACCTCCTTTTAGTAGTTTTAAAGCCAGCAAAATAATGTCTGCAGCTTCAAAATCTCTCGTAATTGAAAGAATAAACTTTCATCGTACGGAAAAGAGAACCCTCAAAATCAGTATTGAAAATAAAAAATCTGAATTGGCAACTTTAATTGGTTCTGAGTTTCAGAACATTTTTCAAAGCATCCAAAATAGGTTTGACAAAGAATCGGTTGATATTAAATCCAGACAACAATCAAAGCTAGAAAAATTAAGACCAGTCGAAATTAGTAATAACTCTCAAAATGATGAACAGATTAATGATGCAAATAATCAGGTTGTGAATCTTTCTTCACGAAATTTAAATTCAAATGAAATTTCCGTTTTGTCTAAAGGGCTGAACTTTTCGGTTGTGCCTAAATCAGTGAGGGCGCTTGACTTTGTTACGGGGATTGAGTCCGCTGTGTCTCAGCTCCCTGAGACTCAGGGGGATCAGTTTCGGTGCGAGGCCAGCATCTTACTGAATAAAATTCCTGTCCCAAAGCCCAACCTAAAGAAAGAGGAAATCAAGGCAGTATCTATCCTTGGGAAAGATGATACTATCAAAATATTGCCCGCGGATAAAGGGAACGCTACTGTTATCTTGGACACAGTAACATATAAAGAGAAAATATTGGAAACTCTCCAGGCTGGTAAATATACTGAACTAAATAAAGATCCTACAGAAAGTTTCGAGCGTAAAGTTACAAGCACTCTTAGGAAGCATAAACAGTTTTTTTCTGATAAACAAAGAACTCGTTTAACACCGCATCACTCGAAAATCCCACACATGTATGGGTTACCTAAAATTCATAAAACTGATGTACCTCTTAGGCCTATAATTAGTTCTCGCGACTCACCGTGTAGGGAACTGTCTAAAGTCCTCCTGGACATCCTGAAACCATTGGTAGGAAAAACTGACTCGTACATAAAAAATTCTAAAGACTTCGTTGAAAAGTCAAAGGACATAGTGCTGGCTGAGACGGATAAGCTTTTTAGTTTTGATGTTGAAAGTCTGTTCACGAATGTCCCAGTTCCTGAAACCTTAAAAATAATCGAGTCTCGACTCGAAAAAGATAAAAGTCTAACTGAACGTACTAAACTTCCTGTTAATGTCATTATGGAACTGCTTGAATTATGCACTCAATGTAACTATTTTGAACTAGAGGGTAAATTATACCGTCAAGATGAGGGGATGGCCATGGGGTCGCCATTGTCGCCCATCTTTGCTAATATCTTTATGGAGGAGTTTGAGCAAAAGGCTTTGTCTTTGGCTCAACTCAAACCGAAGATTTGGTGGAGGTACGTCGATGACACCTTCGTGGTATTTCCGCATGGAGACGATGAACTAAAAGACTTTTTAGGGCATCTTAACAGTATTTCTCCTTCCATCCGCCTAACAATGGAAGAGGAAGTCCAAAACAAACTAGCATTTTTGGATGTGTGCGTAGAAAAGGATAGGGACACGCTTAGGACAACTGTTTTCAGAAAAAAGACACATACAGGGCAGTACTTAAATTTTCAATCAAACCATCAAAAATCTGTCAAAGAAGGGGTAGCTTACTCATTATTTGACAGAGCAAAGAGCATTTGCTCAAATCAAGATGGATTAAATCAGGAAATCAAAAAAGTAGAGCAAGATTTGGCTAAGAATGGATACCCTCAATCCGTAATAAGAAAGTGCAAAAACCGTAGGGCTAAACAGAATGAGCCAGAAAACACTGAAAAATTCGTTCCTATGTCAATCCCTTATGTGCCGGGATTATCGAAAAAAATTAGAAGAGTTGCTAGGAAGTTCAAAGTTAGAACCGCGTTTAGGACACAAAACACTCTGAGGCAATGTCTCGTAAAAACCAAACCAAAAAATGGCACTCAGGGATCAAAAAACTGTGTTTACAGAATAAACTGCAATAGTTGTTCTAGGCCGTATTATGGCGAGACAAAAAGACCTTTAAATGTTAGAATCAAAGAACACAAAGATAACACGAGGAAGGGCTTAGTGGATAAATCAAAAGTTGCTCAACACTGCTGGTCTGAAAATCACCAGATGAATTTTGACGAAGCAAAAATAGTACACCGCGAACCTCATTTTTTCAAAAGAAAACTAATTGAAGCTTCATACATAAAACTAGCAGACCAACCAATCAGTCAATCTTCACTTGAAATAAGGCCAGTATGGCTACCAATATTAAACAAAGAATTGAAAGACAGGGAAAATAAAGTGTCAGCAAATAGGGTAATTACTAACAATTCTGTTCACAATTCTCACAACATGTTAACCCGTAGCAAGGCCAAGGGGCAAAATCAGGTTAAAAATTAACTAATAAACACAAACAAACACACGGAATTTGCATATCACATGTCTCTGTTTCAGGTTTTCGCCACCGGTAGCGCGCCGTGATTTGGTTGGCCGTGCCCGCCGCCATTTCCGTTGCCGCCGCCATTTGCTGTCCTCCTACCAGTCTCAGCTCAGCTCTGATTGGGTGTGGACGTGATCTCTCCTGTCTGGTGGTTCTTGATTCTTGTGATTCCTGTGTTATTTTGTGTTATTGTTTTTCTTTTCAGCTAGTGTTTTCGTGACTGCTTTTACAGTTCTCTGTTTTCGCTGTGTTTTTGTCCAGGTTTTCCTGGCTATGTGTTACTAATCTTGTTATGTTCTAGGTTTTCTTCCACCTGAAGACGGGATCAGATTCCAGATCCCGAAACGTCGTGAAACTTGTTTTTTACTAATCAGTGATGGCAAATGTCCGCAAAAATCCTAATCAAAATATAACAATGCCTGGTTCAGATAGGCTTTCCTCATCCGAATACACCTCGTTGTATCTGAATCGGGTTTTAGGAGACTTGGTTTCAACATAGTTTAGTGTTCCAATTGCGGGATGTGCTTCACCATCAAAATAACTTAGATCCCTGAATTCCAAAATGCCAAGCGATTCTTTGCTCAAAACTTGGTGAACATTCATTTTCCCCTTCAACTTATGAATGTTCTCCAATGAAATGATTTTAGACACATCGTCAATGTCGTCTTCACTTATCACAAACAATTTAACGCCCATGACATTGTTTTTGGGTGTTAAATCTTCTTTTCTATTTTCAATTTTCTCCTTCAGGCGTAGATTACGTTTTTTATATTTTTCTAATTTGCTCTTGAGTTTAGAGATAGTTCTATCTTTCTTTGCTAACACCCTACTTCTTTTCTTCCTTAATTTGTTAGCCTTTATTATTTTCGCATTTAGCTTCAATAGTACAGGATCTAGAGACTCTGTTTCTGAATCCGGGGGAGAGTTGAGTTCCAGTAAATTTGTTTGCTGTATCTTAAGTTTAATATTGGTTCTGTAAGTCTGAGAAGATATACGCCACTGTTTCCACTTCATTCTTTGCTCTCTCGGGGTACATTTATCTATTGGTTTTATTATTCCTTTCCTTTTCTTCGCAGCATATTGTGCTTTTTCTTTTTCTTCCAGCCTGAGGGCTCCTTCCGGATCTTGCTTAAGCCTTTCATATCTACGTTTTTCTGATTCCCTCTTCTTTCTTAATCTTTCTTCTCGAGATTGAACCATTTTCAAACTGAAACCCGAAATACTTTTTAGTTTTTCATCATCTTTTACATGCAAGGCACTATTTCTCTGGTAATCGCGTCATTCCTCTGCCTGTCACTAAACCATTTTTATAAAAACCTACAGCTAATTTTATATTTATACGCCTATATTCAAAGCACAATCTACTGCAAACACTCATGTTCTAATAAATTAATGAGGAAATGGAAAGCAACCATTCCTCTGGCCTAGGCACCATTCCTCTGGCTGCCAATAGCCAGAGGAATGGTGCCAGAGGAATGGTGTTCTCAATACAATCATTATATTATTTCTTTATTTATTATAAAAAAGGTTATTTTCTATAGTGGCTATGTACTATGTTCAGTTACCTAAGGAAGGGTATAGTTTTAGTCTTAATATTATCATATAAAAGTAAAAATATTCTTACCAGAGGGATGACTAAGCCATGTGTGACCGAAGCTCGTGAACACAGAACATCTAACCTCATCCCCTCCTGGCTGCTACTGACCATGTGGTTTGAAGGAAGCAGAATGCTCATTGCTGCTAATAAATTTCCCTCATATTTCCCAGCAGAACAACATTTCCCTTTTTTCATTACAAACATTCAAAGTTTGCCAGAGGAATTACAATCAAAATCAAGGGACAATGTTTAACTGGATATATTTTTGTTAAAATTAAACTGTAGTAAGTTTTAACTAAATGAGCCCATATTTTGATTAATTGTAAAGCAAAAAATAAAATTATATGAATTTTATAATTCATACAGCTAAATATAACTAAAGTTAATCATTAACTTTTATGGTGGGGACATGCCAGAGGAATGATAAAACGTACCTTGCATAATTTTTTAAACACAAAAAATTAAAATATTTTAAAAAACTTTTTGGTGGATGAATAAGTGGATAATTTTATCTAACCAATTTATATTTTTAGTCATTTGTAAGGGTTTCCTGGTTTATGATATTTGTAGGGACATGAAATTGTAACCTTTCTAGAGAATGACCCATTTGGTTTTTTGAATTTTGAGTATTTTTGTTGTTATTGATTGTTTCGTTTGCAGTAAACGAAGCACATTGTCTCTTGTTAATCTTATGAGGAATATAAAAAAACGATACACCTTTATCTTTACTTGGTGGAACTTGCTATGTGGGTACAGTACTAAAATCACCATCTCCAAGTTCTTCAATCACTGTATACTTTTTATTTTATAAGGGCAGTTTCCCCTGAAGATTTTCTAATAATCAAAACTTTTTGAAAATTCTTCTTATTGTTCGGTTTAAAATTTACGAAATTTAGTCAATTTTAAATTTAAAAATTATTTTCTATTACGTAATGAAACTATACCACATATTATATGGTTGTAGGCCTACAAATTAAATTATAAGTCTTAAAAACTATAAAAACGTCCATTTAAACATGAGGTATGTGTCAGATTTCTGATACCATACAGTATATTTGTAGAGGGGAGGGACAACCTCAATGTCGATCTCGGAGCCCACTTCGGTCTGCAGCGGCAGTCTCCGCTCTCTTCTCTAACTGACCTGAGTCTAGCTTCCTTATTTGGTACCGCTTCCTAGACTAGAATTTTAATGTTTGGTGTCTCTAATTTTCCACTTAACGGCACTACGGCTAATATCCTAATTATTTCCAAAATAGTTTTAAATATACTGTAGGGTTTCAAATTACCTAGTTAGAAAAATTTTTTAAATAGAGCCTTTTATCTGAAATTTACTAAAATTATTCTCAATAAGTGTCATAATGTAAATAATTTGATTGTAACTAAAAATGTAGGAACTATTTAAACAATTTTAGTTTGTTATGCTACAGTTTGTATTGTGACAAACCGAATACAAATAAACGACAAAAGGCAAAAGGAGCCCTTTTTCACTTGAATTGTCTTTGAGGATTCGTAATCTGGGATCACACAAAAATTAATCAAATGCAAAGGAAAATAAAATAAAAAAGATCCCCGTCTGATGTTTGTTACACGTTGTCAGTAGCAAATATAACTGTTATCGGTATGATAAAATCTTTATCCGTGTAAACTAAGTAATGCATTTTTCAAAAACCGGGATCTTGTAATAATTAACTCTTCCGATTTATGTAGGGCCTGTAGTAAATTGATCACATTATTCGGGGATTATTATTTATTCAAATAATAGGAAATGCATTTTAAAAACATTTTACTTTTGTTATTTTTAAAATTTTACTTAATTTGGTGAAAATCCAAGTGTAAGTCGATCCGGAGGCATTTAAGTCATGTTGATGAAAATCATGAAAGTATTGTAAAAACGCGGAGGACCGCACGTATAGAAAATACCCCGGTATTTTCACCTCCTTTTCACTCCAAAACACATGGGCGTGGTAGCTGGAAGGTCTTCCACGCCTCTTGTTGTCTCTTCTTTTTGCCCTCGGTTGTCTCGGCCGTCGCCGTCGTCGCCTCGCGTCAGCTTGGATCTGATTTACAGCTGCACTATGTTTTTTCACCCCCAATCACACCTTTCTTTGGCCGGGGGGTTCGGACCAACCCTTGTAGGCGTGCCTGTACCTGCCTTTGAAAGCAAACTAGATTTGGCAGATGTCCTGAATAACGTTGTGACAGAATTATCGTCCTCAAGATTATAAAAGGGAATCGTTTACAGAGTAAGGAAGAAAGTAGTAACCGGCAGCGACCAACAAATAATAATTATATGTAATAGCCTTGCCTTATCATGTTAGTGCAAAATCCCTTCAGTTGTGGTTTAAATGAATTTCTCACTTGTGGTATTTGAAAACTCGTTATGGTACACAGAGATTGTTAACAAGTACGCCTATTTTGTTCATTATTCAAATATGAAATGGTACAGAAAAGTACGTCAGGTTTCATCGCTTCTACAAATCATAAATGGAACATCTGACTGAGTTCTAAATCCCCAAAAAGTAATCGGGTTTTAGAGCTTAGATGAAACCTGATTGGCTGTAATCGACACTAAACTCTGGCGTAATGAGTGGAGAGCTTTGACAGTCAGCTTAAATTCCGTATTTCCCTTTTCAATCATGAGTAATATCTACTGTTTCAGTTGTTCCTCCATTTGTAAGCGAATGGACACTACTACCGGGCTCAGGGGTAGTCGGGGCTATTGACCTTGTCGCCGTCTGATCCCCAGCTGTTGTTTGTTGACTCAGACGGCGCGCGGCGTGGGTGGAGAGGAAAGCGGTCAGGCGGCATTCTCGCCGGCAGACGCGCGTCGGGACAGCGGACAGTACTGGGCTGCAGCTGCATCGCTGCACTCAGCGCTGTCTGTTCCACTGTCCATTCTCGCCGGCAGACGCGCGTCAGGACAGCGGACAGTACTGGGCTGCAGCTGCATCGTTGCACTCAGCGCAGTCTGTTCCACTGTCCATTCTCGCCGGCAGACGCGCGTCAGGACAGCGGACAGTACTGGGCTGCAGCTGCATCGCTGCACTCAGCGCTGTCTGTTCCACTGTCCATTCTCGCCGGCAGACGCGCGTCAGGACAGCGGACAGTACTGGGCTGCAGCTGCATCGCTGCACTCAGCGCTGTCTGTTCCACTGTCCATTCTCGCCGGCAGACGCGCGTCAGGACAGCGGACAGTACTGGGCTGCAGCTGCATCGTTGCACTCAGCGCAGTCTGTTCCACTGTCTATTCTCGCCGGCAGACGCGCGTCAGGACAGCGGACAGTACTGGGCTGCAGCTGCATCGTTGCACTCAGCGCAGTCTGTTCCACTGTCCATTCTCGCCGGCAGACGCGCGTCGGGACAGCGGACAGTACTGGGCTGCAGCTGCATCGTTGCACTCAGCGCAGTCTGTTCCACTGTCCATTCTCGCCGGCAGACGCGCGTCGGGACAGCGGACAGTACTGGGCTGCAGCTGCATCGCTGCACTCAGCGCAGTCTGTTCCACTGTCCATTCTCGCCGGCAGACGCGCGTCGGGACAGCGGACAGTACTGGGCTGCAGCTGCATCGTTGCACTCAGCGCAGTCTGTTCCACTGTCCATTCTCGCCGGCAGACGCGCGTCAGGACAGTAAACAGTACTGGGCTGCAGCTGCATCGTTGCACTCAGCGCAGTCTGTTCCACTGTCCATTCTCGCCGGCAGACGCGCGTCAGGACAGTAAACAGTACTGGGCTGCAGCTGCATCGTTGCACTCAGCGCAGTCTGTTCCACTGTCCATTCTCGCCGGCAGACGCGCGTCAGGACAGTAAACAGTACTGGGCTGCAGCTGCATCGTTGCACTCAGCGCAGTCTGTTCCACTGTCCATTCTCGCCGGCAGACGCGCGTCGGGACAGCGGACAGTACTGGGCTGCAGCTGCATCGTTGCACTCAGCGCAGTCTGTTCCATTGTCCATTCTCGCCGGCAGACGCGCGTCGGGACAGCGGACAGTACTGGGCTGCAGCTGCATCGTTGCACTCAGCGCAGTCTGTTCCACTGTCCATTCTCGCCGGCAGACGAGCGTCAGGACAGCGGACAGTACTGGGCTGCAGCTGCATCGTTGCACTCAGCGCAGTCTGTTGCACTGTCCATTCTCGCCGGCAGACGAGCGTCAGGACAGTAAACAGTACTGGGCTGCAGCTACATCACTGCACTCAGCGCTGTCTGTTCCACTGTCCATTCTCGCCGGCAGACGCGCGTCAGGACAGTAAACAGTACTGGGCTGCAGCTACATCACTGCACTCAGCGCTGTCTGTTGCACTGTCCATTCTCGCCGGCAGACGAGCGTCAGGACAGTAAACAGTACTGGGCTGCAGCTACATCGCTGCACTCAGCGCTGTCTGTTGCACTGTCCATTCTCGCCGGCAGACGAGCGTCAGGACAGTAAACAGTACTGGGCTGCAGCTGCATCGCTGCACTCAGCGCTGTCTGTTCCACTGTCCATTCTCGCCGGCAGACGAGCGTCAGGACAGTAAACAGTACTGGGCTGCAGCTACATCACTGCACTCAGCGCTGTCTGTTGCACTGTCCATTCTCGCCGGCAGACGAGCGTCAGGACAGTAAATAGTACTGGGCTGCAGCTACATCACTGCACTCAGCGCTGTCTGTTGCACTGTCCATTCTCGCCGGCAGACGCGCGTCAGGACAGTAAACAGTACTGGGCTGCAGCTACATCACTGCACTCAGCGCTGTCTGTTGCACTGTCCATTCTCGCCGGCAGACGAGCATCAGGACAGTAAACAGTACTGGGCTGCAGCTACATCACTGCACTCAGCGCTGTCTGTTGCACTGTCCATTCTCGCCGGCAGACGAGCGTCAGGACAGTAAACAGTACTGGGCTGCAGCTGCATCGCTGCACTCAGCGCTGTCTGTTGCACCACAGAGAATACAGGGTTGCCACAGACATTAAAAGTCAGGAAAAGTCAGGAATAGTCAGGATTTTTGGGTTTTGGTCAGGAAAAGTCAGGAAAATGTTTGAAAAATGCCGAAAGTCAGGAAAAATAGGAAAAAAATGCTGAAAGTCAGGAAAATTTGCAGTGGCACAATCTGACCGTCTCGAATTTCGATTTCCCCCCCACAAATTGGAAGTTAAAATAAATTTTTGCACCGTGTAAGATTTTGTGTGCTTTTTATTATTGGAAATGAGTTGGTCGGATGCAGAATCAGAAACCGATGATTTTTAAGATGAATCTACAAGAGTACAAGGCTAATAAATTATCTAATATATCTTTTAATAATCATCCAAACTTATTTTGATCAATCCCTCGTCAGCGATTGAAAGTCATACTTAATATCATGGGCCGAACCCCAGGGACCGTATTCGTAAAGCAGTGATGGCTTCTTCTTTTTCCTCGTCAGCGATTGAAAGTCATACTTAATATCATGGCCCGAACCACAGTGACCATATTCGTAATGTCTCCTTGTGTTCCTTCGTCATCGATCGAAAGCTATTGTGTATTCATCTCTTAAACTGTTTTTGTATTTACAATTTTTCAACGTATGTCTACTATACACCTAAATGTATAGTATGTCCTATATACGTTTTTCATACAAACGCTCCTAAATTTGTACCATAAAAAAGAAATTTTGTAATCATTCCTCTAACTGTTTATGTATGTACAATATTTCAACGTATGTACATTATACATCTGAAAAGTTCGTATGTCATACGAACGCTCTTTAAATCGTATGTTTTTTTTTTAAATTTGGCTAATCGGCATATTTTCTCTAAATAATTTACGAAACCACATATATCTTAAGTTGTTATATTTTAGTGTGTATATGAATGTGTGTAGTTCAAGTCATCAAAATAATGAATTCATTTTCTAAATAGCCCAAAAACAACACTAACCATGTTTTGCTTGAGCCTTACTATCAATGAGGGGGATGCATTTAAAACAACAAAAATAATGTGTCTTTATTTGTAAAACCCCGCGGTTCCAAAAAGTCAGGAAAAATCTCTCAGATTGGTCAGTAAAAGTCAGGAAAAGTCAGGAAAAAAGGCTTTGAGGGCTTTGAGGCTTTGAGGCACAGGAAATGGTTCTGTGGCAACCCTGGAATAGATATCCGCTCCTTACTCTGTGGTTGCACTGTCCATTCTCGCCGGCAGACGCGCGTCAGGACAGTAAACAGTACTGGACTGCAGCTGCATCGCTGTACTCAGCGCTGTCCCACTGTCCGTGCAGCGATGTGCGATGGATATATCCTTCTATCTTCCCTCTGGGGGGATGATGATGTATGGCTGAAGTGGCATTAATTTACGATTAAGGAAAATGAGATTTGCAACTCATTTCAGGTGGAGGTTGCCATCCATTAAGTCCCGAATTTCCGGATCTGTCACGGTTATTTGGCCTAGATGTCCTAGTGTCCTAAACAATGGACGCGCATTAGTTGCATATTTCTGTTGGTAGTTAACATTATTTTGAATATTTTAATATTATAAAAAATAATTAAATTGATAAAATATTCATTTGAGAGTTGTCTCGGACCTTCAGTATTCAAAAATTTAATTGACAATAGGGTACCGATTTGAAATGCTCTTTATTATATCTATAATAGAGCTCTTATTAATGAAAATCATTTATACATATGGAAATGAACGAATGGTGTTTTTGACATCTGGGGGCCTCAAAACAAAAAGTTATGATGGTCTCGGGCATAAGTCTGACCATGAGACATTCGGTAACAGCTTCTTTCCTACAGGGAAAATGTGATAAAATTAAGAAAACTGCATGTGAACTCATCACGTGCTTGAGCTTCTCTTACTGAAAAACTGAGAGCTTGAGAGGCTCTCTTACTGACAGACACTCAGTATTTAGTAGGCTTGCTAATCCTGTGGCTTGTTTGGTCTTTCCTATAATGGATTGATCTCTGAAGGGGCTAGGCCAGCTGTTAGGTTCACCTGGAGAACACCTTGGAAGCCTCTTGAACAGCGAGTAGCACCTTCCATCTGCCTTGACCACCGACCACCAGATCTGTTACACCTTGACCTTTGACAAAAAGGCCTTTGAGTAAAGGGATTTCTGTCAATAACAATTTGTTTGGTCGCGACTTTGAGAGAAATAATTCGTTTTAGGATTTCACAATGACTGGTATGACTGGATATGTTGTTTATTCAGTTTAAATAGTATGTGTATTTAGAGTTAAATTAAACTAGATTGGAAGATATACTCGTACTAAAATAGAATGGAGGATTGAATTCTCTTTTGGAGAAATTGCTTATGTTTGTCACGAATTTGCTCACAATTACAATTGTGTTACGCTATCGGACAGCAAACACCTTTTTTAAATAAATGAATGGTTGTCCCCGTAGCAACACAATACCACTAGCGTTTTCTTCAGTTGAGTAAATGATCATAGCCGGATTGTCTCAGTTTGTGGTGGAAGGTGGAAGCGCAGACTTGATCTACGGAGTACGGAGAACAATGGGGGCTAACGACTGGCACATGGCGGGGCAGCCAGCGGAACGGCCCGGGAATACCATCAATTCATCCTGGCTGCTCCTGTTCTGTTCTGTACTGTGATGTAGACCACTGATAAAAATCCTTGCGTTCTGCAAAGAAAGTTTCCTTGTGAAACTTAAACAATGTTGGTCATCATTGGTCAGTTTAGGGGAAATGGTTCATTTCCCGCTCAAATTTAACCGTCGATTGGAACATAATATCAATCATCATACAACTGTGTGTGACGGATGTGCTTCGGAGGGGGGGGGCTTTACTTCCGAGTGTTAAAATTATTTTAATATTAATATGTAAATCAAAGAATGAAGTAACTTTTAGCGAATTTCCCCTATAGGGAAGAAGCTATTACCGTAGGTCTCATGGTAAGACCTAAGCCCGAGACCATGATAACTTTTCGTTTTGGGGCCACCAGAAGCAAAAATCACCATTCGTTCGAATTTATATATATCTATCTATCTATCTATATATATATATGTGTGTGTGTGTGTGTGTGTGTGTGTGTGTGTGTGTGTGTGTGTGTGTGTGTGTGTGTGTGTCTGTGAGCACGATAGCGGCCGTAAATATGGTCCGATCTTAATGAAATTTGGTACAGACATGTAAAGTGGTGATCGATTGGACAAGTTCGTAAACCAGCCCGATCGGACCATCGGAAGGGGGGGTAAAGGGGGAATAACCTCCCCAAAAATGGGTTTTATGGGGTTTTTACATAAAAAAATGAAATTAATCAAATTTTTGTTGGCACCATTGGATTCGCCTCAAAAAAACAAACAATTTAGTATCTTGAATCATTGGTTACCGAGATATTGAAAGTGGTAAACACAGTACGTTGTCCCAATGTTAACCTTATGGGGAATAAGTAAAATTCTATATCTCGCTCATTTCTCAACATATCTTAATTAAACTTGGTTTGTGGCTTCATCTAGATGAAATATAATGTATTTTAGTCAAAAATCCCCGAAATTTCAATTTTTGTGGCAGCAAACCTGCATAATCATTCCCCATGTTATCCTTATGGGAAATAAAAAAATTCTATATCGTACTTATTTTTTAACATTTCTTGACAAAACTTGGTATATGGCTTCTTCTAGTTAAGATATACTAAATAATGAATTAAAACTAACCAGTTTTAACATACCTGTTGCAGCAAACCTGCATACTCATTCTACATGCTAACCTTATGGGTAATAAAATAAGTTGTGTAGTTCGCTCATTTCTCAAAATATACTGATAAGAAATGGCATGAGGCTTCATACAGTTAATATCTACTTGATTATGGCTTAAAATATCCAAATCATCAAATTCCTGAGGCAGCCAACCTGTGTACTCTCTTTCCCAATGTTAACCTTATGAGAGGTAAATGCAATTGGATAGCTTTCTTATTCCTCAGCATATCTTGATAAAACATGTTATGTGGCTTTATATAGTTTAGATATATTGGATTGTAGCCTATAATACCTCATTTTCAAATTTCTGTGGCAGCAAACCTGCATTTTTCCATACTAATCTTATGAAGAATAATTTATTTTTGAATACCAATTGTGGGCATTTCGCAAATCACAGGATGAGGGAACAGGGCTCAAATTAAATGTTTTAATGTCAGGGACTCAGGAAAAGTACTGCAATTTCTTAAAGTTTGCTAGAAAACAAAAAATAACATAAAATAACTGCCATTTAAGTAGCATTGGGAAGTAGCATTGGGATCTAAAACGTCTGCTTTGTTTACATTAAAACATGTGAGCTGATGTTTGATTCAAAGCCACATGGTGGATACAGACATCTATCCACCATGTCTTATTATATTATTATATTAGTTATCTGGCTTACTTAAAGGCCAGATAACTAAATATGTCAAATAAATGTACTATAGCGAATACAGATTTTTACTGATGATGTTTATGAAATTTTTTACTCAAACTTAAACAGCTGGTCATTTCCCCATACGATTAAATTGGAAAAGCCAGCTGTTTTGAAGTTTTGAACATTGCATTTTCGTGCCAAGTATAGGCTATTATTTTTTATAGCCTGTTGATCTTAAAAGCCACTAGGAGAGTAATTTTGCACGCTTTCTTTTGAATGAATATTGATTTTACTTGATGCGAGACTTCATTTAAATTATTTATTTATGCACTTGAAATTCGCTGAGTATGCAGGACTGCTGCAACGGGGGTATTTCCATTTGTTTAAGTTCTAAATATTTCAAGAAAATTACCTTGGTGCGAAGTTATCTTCTTGTCCCGCTTAGTTTCCCCTCCAATTATGGTCGATAACTAAATCTTATGTTTCTGTTGTTAAGTTAGCTGGTCGTGTTGGGTTTATTCAGTACGCGAACGCAAATGTCCAAAGTGTTGCAGCAAATAGCGGCAGTATTATCCGCTCCAGCTGGACGCACCCGTTGTTGGCTTTCTATTTCCGAGATCCTCGAGTAAATCATCGCTAACTTGGCGCCTCTTTGTTGTGGGCTAGTTGATCAATACAAGAACTGGATTACTCCACTATTGAAGAGCGCACGTAATAGGGCGGGATGCAACAATTATAAAATACCCCCGTTGCAGCAGACCTGCATACTCAGCGAATTTCAAATGCAAAACAACATATTTCAATCCAAAACAGCGAGATTTTATATGTTTTTGAAAGCTCCATAAGAGTAACATGGAGAATGAGTAAGCAGGTTTGCAGCTATAGGTATATTAAAACTGGGTGGTTTTAATTAAATATATAGTAGATCTGAACTAGAAGAAGTCATTTTTACCAAGTTTTATCAAGGTATGTTGAGAAATAAGCAAGATGTAGAATTTTTCTTATTCCCCATAAGGTTAACATTGGGACGAACGTACTGGTGTTTACCACTTTCAATATCTCGGTAACCAATGGACATAGAGCAGTGATTCAAATTACTAAATTGTTTATTTTTTTGAGCTGAATTCAATGGTGCCAACAAAAATTCGATTATTTTTATTTTTCTATGTGAAAAACTTAAAAAAACCCATTTTGGGAGGGGGTTTACCCCCCTTCCGGTAGTCCGATCGGGCTGGTTTTCGAACTGGTTTTCAAAAACAACAATTTGAAAATCAACTCTGAAAAAACGAATTTTGTAAAATTTTCCAGAGGATCAACCCAATTTGAGGACATGACCCTCAATTGGTTGAGTGCGCCAAATTCTTGGGCATTAAAATTGACCAAGGCCTTACTTGGAACACTCATCTTGAAAGCCTATGCGCTAAAGTTTCATCTGGCGTATATGGCTTAAGAGTGTTATCGAGATATTGTCCTGACAATGTTTTGAAAATGGCCTATTTTGGCCTTATTTATCCCCACCTGGCCTATGGCATTGCAGTCTGGGGTGGTTGTAATGAAACGGACATCCTCAGGCTGTTCCGTCTTCAGAAGAAATCAGTCCGCATCGTAGCTAAATTGCAGTACAGAGAGTCATGTAGGGGTGTCTTCAGGGAGTTGGGACTAATGACTCTGCATGGCCTGTATTTACATCTATGAGACTGCCGTGTTCTTTAAGTCCAAATGTGCCCTCATACAAGGTCAGGATATCCATCCATATCCGACGAGAGGCAGAGGACAATACAGACTCGGTCAGAACAGGTCCAGAGCTGCAATGAACTTGCCTTCGCAAGCAGGCATTCCTTAACAATCTCCCTGAGGACTTAAGGCAGGAGAGAGATGTTCTTATTTTCAAGCGAAACCTAAAGAGGTTTCTCATCGGTGGCGAGTTCTACTAGGTGGGGGAGTTTATGGATGGGCGGGGTTAAATCTCACGTCACTGCTCTGGGGTGGACAGAGTTCCAAATTTTGTTTTACGGCAATAAAGATTATTATTATTATTATTATTAACAACTCGTCCGAATAATTACTACTTTACATGGCTGTGCCAAATTTCATTCAGATTGGACCATTTTTACGGCCGCTATCGTGCTTAAAGACACACACAAGCACGCACGCACGCACGCACGCACCCACGCACAAACACACACACGCGTGTGTTTTATATAATACAGATGTTTTATATAATTTTAAAAGAGGTTATGAATAAGATTTGAAAATGAACTTAGTTTCGAAACATGTCATCTTATAAATAAAATAATTTTTGAAAAATAAAAAGGGTACTTGTTATTAAAACTAATCTTATCAATATATATATGTGAAAATGAACGAATAGGTTTTTTTGCTTCTGGGGGCCCCAAAACGAAAAGTTATCATGGTCTCGGGCTTAGGTCTTACCATGAGTACTACGGTAACAGCTTCTTCCCTATAGGGGGAATTCGCTAATAATAAAATTATCTGCTAAATCTCAGCTGAAATGACTGAATGAAATGTTTTATGTTAAACTGTCAAAACATTGTTACATTTCAGGGTCTTTTGTTTTCTTTGTAGTTGATTAACTTCCCAAGCATATTATAATCAAAAATTTCGCTAACACGGAAAATTTCGTCCAACGGATGTTTGGAGTGATCCGTAAGAATGTTACGGATCATGCTTGCGTGAAAACAATTTTTCGTATTATAAACCACATATTAATTCCAAATCGGAAACTTCGCCTGTGTAAGCAGTCCCGCCGAAAGAAAATTGTCAAATGTTGATAGCCTACTAAACGTAGGAGGTCTAAGACATGTTAATGCCATTTTATAATATGAATCAGTTTACATTGAAAAATTAGACTGCACTGAATTAAAATTTATTAATGACTAGCAGTTGCCCGTGACTTCGCTCACGATAAAAATTACAGCTGAAGACGCAGCTGATCATTGCAGCTGATCTTACTTCTGCTCTTTAAACTGTAAAATTTTAGTATTCACAGCTGTTTAAAATTCAGTATTTGAATGTTTACTTCCTTTTAAATGATGAAATATGAAGCTTGAATGTAAATATTGAAGCTAAGGACGCTCACGGGGCGTAGCCCGGGCTGCATCGCTTTTGCTCCACGGTTAAGGGTCATTTTGGAAACATCGCTTTTGCTCCACGGGTCAGCAGGTAGATTTCAGAACCGCCCGAAACATCGCTTTTGCTCCACGAGAATGGGGCCTGCGCTCCCTCTCCCCCACATTCTTTCTTTCGTTCACCTCCAGGTTCTTACTTGAAAAATGCCATTTAAACGCAATACTACAAGTTTATTTTTTGTCTAATCGAAAATATTGTTTTTTGAAAGAATATTGAACTATTTAAATTGTAAGAGTAGGAGTGAGTAAACGATATTGTGTACAAGAAATAACTTACATAATAAAATGTGTTGCTATTTAATACTCATCCACATTTCATTTATATTTTTACAATAATTCACTAGAAACAGAGAAGCCTTCGGACAAAAGATAGAGATTTTAGGCATGAGCATGGAGCAGAAAACCACTTTTGAGCCGAAAGAGTATATTTTCGTTGGGCATTAAACACTACTTAAATAACCTTATTTCACGCAAAATTCAAGCTTAGATTAGTTAAGTCTTTCTCCCTAGTACAGTACCCAGCCTTCTATCTCGATCTGTTGCTACTCTGTATTATATTAATAAAGCTGTTTTGAGACCAATATTGGTACCTATAAAAAGTAAAGTTGAAATCAATTGAAGGTTCAAGGTCACATTATTTTAAAGCTACATTTTTTATTAAAAAAAGAAGCAATCTGCAAAAACTATACAATTGAATAAATCTATAATTAATCTATTGTAGTGACCTAGAATCTCATGTTCGTGCCAAAAAGCTTGGTGTTGCGTTTTAAAGCTTCCATGTTTCTAATCGTGATTTAATGTATAAAATAAATGAAAGATGGATAAAACATTGTAAATACTATTTCATTTTGTAAGCTATTGTTTACTTGTCGTTACTGTTACAATTGAAGTAGTTTAACATTCTTTCAGTTATAAATATTTTCGTTTAGGCCAAAAAAGCAAAGTTGCATATTAAGTTTAAATTACAGTATTCAAAAAAGAACTTGGAGCTTGTAGGTTAGAGAAAGAGAGAATTTTGGTGAGAGGAAGCGCAGGTCCCTCTCTCGTGGAGCAAAAGCGATGTTTCCATAATGACCCTTAACCGCACTGAAAGAAATCACTACGGTGTTTTTAGCTAAATGGTCTGGCTAAAAATTTTCTGGGTAAATTACATTTATTATAAAAAAATCAGCTTGATTTTATGATAGTAATAGTAACTCATGATGGTGATTTACCTAAACTATTTTGGCAAAGTGCACTATTGCTATTTTAGTGAAGTGTTCAATAATATCTACAAAACAAGTTGTTAAAACACATAGAAAATATAGCTACTTTAATTAAATTAAGGACAGCTGTGAGAGTACGTCTTTTTCAACAAGAATAGTCAGCTGTAGTGGTAAAATAGTAATAGTAAAATAGTAAAATGGTAATTGGTATCAAAAAAACCTCGGAAAGACGCAACTTTGAAACAGACACAACAAGCTACTGACCTAACTTCGAACTCATCAACCCTAGTTTCTTGTAGCATGGACCTGGATACTGTAAGTATTCCTCAAATTGCCCCTCTTCCTACCGAACATGACTATGCAAAGGTAAACGATGTGAACATAAACAACAGTACTACTTCTGATTTACTTATGACAGAAACTGGGAATTTTTATGGAAAATCGGACTCTGCTCCGTTTTTGGTCTATATTGAAAATTTGCCCGAGTCTAAAGTCACATCAATGCACCCGACCGTCCTAGGAAAGAAATTGTTTGACAGCAATGTCAATGGAATTGTAGAAGTAAAACGCTCTAACAGAAACCGTGTAGTTTGTTCTTTCGAATCAGCGGGATCAGCAAACATGTTTGTAAATTCTTCCTTTTCTAGAGATATCAATGTCCGTGTTTACGTCCCATCTTTCCAACTGGAAAGAATTGGCCTGCTTCGAAACGTCGATCCTTCCCTTTCAGAAAATGACATATATGACAATTTGCAGACTTCAAACAATATCACTATTATCTCTGTGAAACGTTTGTCGAAAATCGTGACTCAAGATGACGGACAGAAAAAATCAAAACCGTTGTCCCTTGTAACTGTGAAATTTAAAGGGAAACAGTTGCCAGAATTTGTGTATCTATTTTACACCAGATGCCCTGTAGAGCCTTATGTTTCGAACCCTATTATTTGTTTCAAATGCGTCAGGTATGGACACACCTCCAGAAATTGTAAAAGTTCTGCAAGATGTCCAAATGGATGTCCGACCTACCACAATCACAAGGATTGTCCTCAAGCTCAAACCCCTGTATGTCTATTTTGCAAGGGTCCTCACTCGTCCATTGACAAATCGTGCCCTGAGTGGGACATACAAAAACAAATAAAAGAAACAATGGCCTATCGTAACATTCCTTACTCCGAAGCGAAACTCTTTCTTTTTCCAAAATCGACAAAACTTCCAGTCTCTTTTTCTAAGGTGTTGGATATTAACAATGATAAATCGTTTCCCGAATTGTCTCAGAAATCTTCAAGCCAGCTTCGCCACTCGATTCCTATTCCTGCTCAACCTCGATTGGCACGTAAGAACGCCCCCATAAATAACAAAGTTCATAAAAATGTAACAATGCATCGTTTTACTAAACGCCCAAATCCTGTCACCCCTGAATATACTAATAAGTATTTCGGTCAATTCCAACAACAAGGAAATCCTAGTAAACCTGTTATTTCTTCACGAGCACATGAACCTACTGACTCCAGTCAGTCTGATAATGTATCAACACTTGTATTAAACTCTCTTTCTCTATACAAAGATAGTAAAATCAGCGTTGAACACTTATTATCTAAGCTTCAACCTGTTTTAAATATTGATTTAAACCAATTTTTGACAAGCATCCCAGCTCCTGATGTCTCGTCCGATGACTCGTTTTAACACTTTCACTCTTATTTACCTTATCAATGATGGATTCCAGAAAAAATACATCATTTTTTTGTAAATTTTCATATTTCACCTGTATTTTTGTTTTTATGACACTAACTTCTGATCTGGCATCAGCTATGAATACCGCAAATCTGAAAATATTGCAGTGGAATAGTAATTCTGCACTCTGCCATAAAGGTGAAATTGAATTTCTATTAAAAGAGCATTGCATCAACATTGCTGCTCTTTCAGAGACACGATTTAATCCTTTTCATGATGTTACTTTTAATAACTATTCAGTTATAAGGGATGACAGAATCGCTAGGGGTGGTGGGGGTTCTGCGATCCTTGTTCATAATAGTATAGGATACACAGAACTTAATATAGATTTATCAAATGACTTCATGATCAATGAGATTAATGTAACTGGAATTCAGGTGAAACTACAAAGTAAAACTGTAAACATATTTTCTGTTTATGCTCCACCACCCCATAAGGTTGACAATACAATGTGGACACAATTATTTTCTAGCTTTAATTTGCCATTCATGGTTTTTGGGGATTTCAATGCCCATCACATGTCCTGGGGAAATGATTTCAATGATTTCAAGGGAAACGAATTACATACATTTGTTGAAGATAATAATTTAGTAGTTTTGAACTCTGGTGCATATACTTATTATTCTGGATTCCCATTACGAAAAAGCGCAATTGATTTATCTATTGTTTCTTCGTCATTGGCAGCATCTTGTGACTGGGACATTTTAGATGGATGGAGTGGCACGCAACATATTCCTATATTAATTAATTTCTGTTACAATTCCATCGTAGGCCTGCCTAACATCACGGATCCACCCTCTTCTAGTCTTCCTCCATCCAATGAATCTTATTGGAGCTTCAAGAGGGCAGATTGGAAATTGTATTCAGCTACTGTTGACACTTTGATTGACACTATCAATTTCGATGATGATCCTTTAAAAATATACGATAACTTTTGTGACTGTTTATTTACTGCGGCAAATGCATCAATTCCTAGGTCTAAACCATCAAGAAACAAATTTGTACCCTGTCCATGGTGGTCAACTGAATGTTCCAGACATATTTCAGAGAGGAGAGCTGCTTTCATTAAATATAGGCAGCATCAGACTCGAGAGAACTATTTTAATTATAAGAGAGTCGCTTCAATTACGAAACGATATATTAAATCCTGTAAGAAGGATTACTGGATTCAATTTTGTAACAAAATCAACCGAAATACAGACATATCTGAGGTGTGGAAAGTAGTGAAGACTCTCAAGAGTAAGTATATAACACATAATGCTAAGTCAAGAAATTTAAAGTACTTTTCGGAATGTTCTGAGGAGTTTTTTGTGAAATATTCACCACTATCCGCAGAATTGCCTATTCCTGTTCTTGAAGACCATGCTACCACTCAAAATTTGGAATTATTAAATGATTTTTGCCTGGATGAAATTAACCTTGCTCTTTCCAATTTAAAGGATGTTTGTCCTGGCCTGGACAACATTCATAACTCATTTTTGAAAAATTTATCCCAAAAAGCGATTCAACTGCTTTTGAACATTTTCAACCGCCTTTGGAACGCAAATCTGATTCCAAGCACCTGGAAGGAATATTTAATCGTTCCTATTCCAAAACCAAACAAAAATCCTCGTCTAGCTGAAGGATATCGTCCCATTGCAATATCATCGTCCATAGGGAAATTGTTCGAAAGATTACTCAAACATAGATTGCAATGGTGGGCAGAAAAAAATCACTTATTTTCTCGAACCCAGTTTGGATTTCGCTCTGGAAGAAGCTGTGCAGACAATCTGGCCATTTTATCAACAGAAATCCAAATTGCATTTACCGAATCAAATTTCTTAGTGGCTGCATTTTTGGATATCAATGGTGCATATGATAACGTGAATCTTAATCTGCTGTCAAAAAGATTATCCTCCATAAACATTCCCGCAAAAATTGTGAACTTAATTTCCCTACTTTTTTCTAACAGATCACTGCGATTAAAATCAGTGTGTGGACTATCTGAATCCAGAATTACCAGCAAAGGAATTCCACAGGGCTCGGTGTTAAGTCCAATACTATACTCGCTTTATTGTGGTAATCTTAATGTGATACTTTCCCATCAAGTCAATATACTTGAATTTGCTGATGACATTGTCCTTTACACAACTAACAAATCTCTTATAAATTGTGAAACTATTTTAAACAATGCTCTTCGTGATATGTATGATTGGGGATTGAATAACGGGTTGGAGGTTTCTTCTTCAAAATCAGCAGTTTGTGTTTTCACTCGTAAACACAACCCTCAAAATGTTCGAATTGAATATAACCATCAAGAAATCCCATGTAAAGAGCAGCATAAATTTCTAGGGGTTACTTTTGATAGGAAACTTAATTGGAAACTACACATTGATCAAATTTCTCAATCCTGTTTCAGAAGAATGAATATACTGAGGTCTGTGTCTAGTATGCAATGGGGAGCCGACCCATTATTATTGCTAACATTATATAAATCACTAATCCGTTCAGTTCTGGATTATGCTTGCTTTATTTTTGGTAATGCCAACACTGTTAATAGGATGGCTCTAGACAGGATACAGTACAGTGCCTTAAGGACATGCCTGGGATTGATGAAATCTTCCCCATGTAATGCGATGGAAGTTGAAGCTCGAGTTATGCCCCTGGAAATAAGAAGGCAAATGTTGAGTGACAGATACCTGTCTAAATGTTTACTTCTCCAGAAGTACCATCCTCTAAAAAGAAATCTACAGAAATTGGATTATATTTACCAACGATCTTCATACTGGGAAAACAAAAAAATTCCTTTACTTCTGGTTAGTTATCAACATATGCTTATTGACCTTGCTATCAATACAAACGATCACAATTACTTTCATCCAACTTGTTTTCAGATGAGCTTAAACTACTTTATGAACAAGATAGAATTTGTTTCCTTTGACTCCTGCAAGCAGAATTTCGTTAATAATTGCTTGGCTTTAAATGACGAATTTAATTATTTAATAACTTCAAGGTGGCCAGATCACGAAATGATTTACACTGATGCTTCGAAATCACAAGAACCCTCTTTCACTGCAAGTGCAATTTTTCACTATCAACGTAACTTCATTCAATCTTTTAAGATTAATGACATTTTCTCAATTTTTTCTGCCGAAGCCATTGCTATCCTTCATTCATTATTTTACATTGAAACCTTGAATAAGAAATTGTTTGTCATATTTTCGGATTCCAAGAGTGTATTATTGTCTTTAATGAGCAATAATGTTGGTCTTAAAACGTCTCCTATTATTCTTCAAATTAGGAAAAAATATTACGATTTATCTTTGAAAGGATTCTCAATTGCATTTGCATGGGTCCCATCGCATATTGGGATACATGGAAACGAAGTGGTGGATAGAGCAGCGAAAACAGCTTCTGCCCAAAATCTGTCATATATCTCTTCATTTTTCGACATAAAAAACCTGTTTACATCAAAAGCTTACAAAAATTGGCAAATTACCTGGGACTTAACTTCAAAATTTAATGGAAATCGACTTTACCAACTGAAAAAATATGTTTCTACCCCGCCATGGTTTAGTTCCTGCTCAAAAAATAGTAGATTTATAACCTCAATTTGCAGAATGAGAATCGGCCATACATATACAAACCTCCATCTTTCCAAAATTCATGTGCTTCAAAATTCTACGTGTGACTGTAATAACGATTCGGCCAGTCTAGATCATTTAATTTTTGCATGCCCTCTGAATGACGAAGAATCAACAAATACTTTATTCAAGAAGCTTACAAAATTAAAAGTGAAATTTCCAGTGAACGTATTAACATTATTGGAAGAAATGGATGAAACAGTTTTGGACTTGATTTTTGACTTTATAGTTAATAACAACATTTCAATTTGATCAATTTGAAATTGTGACTTAAAATTAATTGTCATTATTGTAAATTGTTGTGGGCCTTTCTTGGGTAAACCCTAGGCCGTAATAAAGAATTAAAAAAAAAAAAAAAAATTTGAAAACGTGCCTTAAAGAAAACTATTTCACATGAACAAGTCCGAAATGTTGAGAAATATTTATACTTAAAATAACACTAGGTCAGTGTAAAAATAACTAACAGCAGTGGCGAATTTTGTATAAATTAAATGTGTTTTGATTACATGGCGAAGTGAAATTTAACCGAGCACGAAGACGTTTTGGCTAAAGTTGAGGTAAAACTGCCACACCTTCTGGCTGAAGTAGTGCAAAGGAGGAATTAACCGAGAATTAGTTAAAACTATAGCTAAAACAGCTACTACACCAACATGGCGGAAGTGCATAGTGACAGTGACACACGGGCCTCTGAGTCAGTTGCGTCACAGCAGCCTTCAGAGTAATTCCGCGACCGCGCAACAATAACATTTAGGCCGGGCGATCTCGTGATTGAGTGAAACGTTTATCCTGAAAAACTGTGGAATGTTTAAGGTGGGTCTTGACGAAACGTAGGGAATAATAAGAGAGCAGTGTAAGAAGAAATCCTGTGTGTGGTGTAAGTGTTGTGTGGTCGATTGCACCGTGTTCATAAGTGTGTTCTTGACATGAGGAGTCGTTATGCAATCAATTCTGAACGTTCAAGGTGTAGCTTCTTTAATTTAATTCATTTGAATTTAGTATAATTCTTACTTTTCAAAGTATTCTAACGCTAATTCTAACATGTTTTCAAATTAGTGAACGTGTTAAGACACAACACCCTGTGTATAAAGAAAGTGGACCTGGAATATTATATTTGTCGATTATTCTTATGAATGATACGATATTTAAAGTATGAAGTTGTAATAAAATGTTTGATTGTCTTTACACACAAATGTCTATTATTTATTTTCCTTCTTGAAAGTATTACTTGTGTTAGCCTTGTCAACTTGTAAAAGTGTATTAAATTAAAAAAATAGGGGTGATTTTCTTCGTCATGGTCAGTAATACCTCAGCAGACAGTTCAAGTCCTAGTTTATTCAGTAATTGGTAGTCGTTAATTGAGCTTTATTATCTCTGTACAGAATCCCAATTACAACAAAATGGTTATTATATAATTCCATCCCATCATATTAAAGTGGGTTTAGTCTTGAAATATATTTTTTATTTAAAATACATGCTTAACATAACTTTTCTTAAAGCTTTGAAATTCCATTTTGTATAAATTATTCCTCATGAGAGGTGAACTATTCATACTTAAAATAGTAATAAATAGAAATACAACAGCCTAACAATCTAATAAGGACTGTCAAACGTTCAGGTGATTTAGCTAGACTGTCTGGCTGTTCCTGCCATAATCTGACTGGGACAGCCTCAATTTGAATTGGCTCACTGAGCTTTTTCTGCTAAACACACAGCTGGAGTTGAAACATTTCTAACTGAAACAGCTACTGTCTGGCTGGGTACTTGCATGGGTGGTCTAAAACATGCTGAAGTTTCTGCCAGATTCTGGCTGGGAAAGCCTTGCTCATTTAGCATTTTCAGTTAAACTTTTAGCTGCAAAAGCTACAAATTATAACTGAATCAGCCGAACCAATACATTATTATAGCTAGATACATCTGGCAAAATCACTTAAAAAGTTCAGTTGTTTTAGCTGTTTTCAATTAGATAAAAATGAGTAGCTATTTTAGCCAAACTTATAACTGTCCGAATTTTAGACATTCAGTTTGGCTAAAATTACTCAATTTCTAACAGAAACTACCATAATTTTCTTTCAGTGCGTGGAGCAAAAGAGACACACGCGTAGCCCGAGGGGTTTTTAAGGAAGTGATTAGGCCTATGTCCTTTTCTGATATAGTGGCTCTATTCCTGCAAAATTTTAGCTTGGTTGGTCTAGTATTTTTCACGTAGTTGAAAGACAGATATTCTCACAAACATTCATACTTTGACATTTATAATAGATCTATTAGTAAGATAATACACAGTTGATTCTGTAGAAAATTGAACAGGTGACTTCCTAAATACATTCTTTGTACTCTTTTACATCCATGCTATAAACAAATCGCTCGTCTGACCAGAAGCTCTCTAAAGTCTCGTCAAGTGGGTGATTGATTGATAACGCTGTTGTGTACTGGACTGTTGTGTCGTGTCGAGTGGTGGGTTTCTGGTCCAGTGCGGAAGGCCGATTATAAGGTGGGAGAGCAGTGCATAATCGTGTGTCCTCGCGGCAGAACCAAAGGCTGTTGAAATATTAGAGTATTGATACAGTATTATAAACACAAAATCTGAGCAGTAGTTTTCCTTTCTATCTTTTACTCACATTTTTGCGCTGTCGTTCATTAATTTTAAGTAGTATTCATCAAATTTCGTTCGACGAAATAATCAAAACAGAATGCCAGGTCGTGAAAATCGTGCGGGCATCTGAGGACATTGTGTACGTGTCAATTCCCACGAAGATGCGTTTTGACGCACCATTGTCCCCTGAGTGGGTATTTTGTAATCCAGACCACACGCATTGTAGAATAATTACTTCGGAGCTATGGGAAGTTATGTAACGTGCCGCTCGTCCCTCAAGTTGTCACCTCCGAGATCGTCACATCCACAATAAATATATTATAAATCTGACAAATACTTTCTCTCTCCAATTTTTACACATCTTAATTTCATAATTTTCTTTACATATAGTTTTGAACATGAATTTCATTTAACTATTTAGTTGTTGTAATTTCATCAAGTGTCCAAAAGAGCGATTTTCGAGAATTTTTTATCGAGAGTTTATGGGATTAAATTAAGAGGGTTCCCTACCTACCCCAAAACATGCCTAAAACACGCTCCGCGCGGTGTCATTTAGCGCTTACAGTTTTCAAAATAAAATTTAATTTAACATAGCATTTCAAAGATAAAGAGTTGTAGAATGTTAATTGCTAACCCAAAATCGCTCTTGTAAACGTATTCTGAAGATACATTCTGTTGAAGTTAACTAACTTTAACGCCATGTATCTTTTTAATGAGTGAGCATAAACGATTTTGGAGAAGCAATAAACATTCTGCAACTCGTTATCTTCACAATGCTATATCCGAATAACTTTTATTTTAAGAACTGGAGGCACTAAATGACACCGCGTTTACCCCTGCACCGGCTTGCGCAGCGAAAAGTGCACAAATTTAACATGGGCTCTTATGGAGCCGCAGTTCCAAAAGTCGCCGCTAGTGTCGCAGAAAAATGAAAACTGCCGTTGGTAGGGAACCCTCTTAATGTACTTTTTCCCAGTTTTCCATAATTAAATTTAATCATTTTATGACTTTAGAACATAAATTATTTTGTATTTAAATGCTATTTTATACTATTTTTTAAAGTCCCCAAAAGAGTGATTTTCGAGAAATTGTTATTATGCCTATGAGGGTTATGTTTTGTGGGGTGACTACCCATAACAATTTAAAATACGCAAAAAAACTCGATGATATATTACTCAGAAGAGGTTAAGGCTGGTTGCGGCTAATGTTAAAACTACTGGACGAAACTTTAAGGGGTTAGTAATGCGGGGTGTCGTTTTATTGTTGGAGGGTCTCAAAGTAGTTATGTAATTTAAAAACATGACGTTTTTCATGTGATTTAAAATGTTAATACAGCACATGAAAATCAATTAGCGAAAGAAACGGTGCAACAATGCTCGTGTAGCCTCTCAAGTCAGGTTTTAGAAATGACTCATGGCTAGGTATAGGATTATAAACTACGAGGCAGGTTTATCTGTGGCCTTGTGCGTGGGAGGAGGGTCCTGTCACTTGTTATCAGTATGTAGGCTCAGTAGATAGCCGCTGTTTAAATAACCTGTGTAATAATAACACACCCAGGTGGGCATCTGCTATCGCAGAGTAATCCTTCAATATTCCTTTGGGGTAAATGTAGCATGTTAAGCAATAAATTACAAAATTATCATTGTCATATAAAATCATATTTCCAATGTGGTGAAGACTTATGGTCAGAGGAAACTACCTACATATTTTTTGAAGCCTTGACAAAATTCTGGTTTTTCATTTTTATTTGGAGTTCTGGAGTTTTGCGCATGTTAGGTAACACATTAGGTAAACCCTTTGATTTCGGTGCAACCGATTTGCGATTTGACACAAATCCACCACCGCACCGGAGGTTTTCTCAAAATTCAACAGATTTATATGTATCGATGCCTGCTTATAAACTTTAACGTTGTTTCTTGTTTATGCTACAGAACAATTTTTTGTGGACATTATGACTCGTAATCTTTCTCCTGTCCTTACTTTGACACAATCTTGTGTCCTATTTTCAGATAGGTGTGTAGATAAACATGTAATCTTCTTGTTAATACTTTTGCGCCTCATGCGGCCAACACTGAGGCAGTAGGGCGGCTGGTGGTGACACCGGAGTCGAGACATGATACGGTATTGTCGTGCGCCGGCGGACCGCGCCGCCACGGTCTGCTACCGGCTATCGGGTTTCGACAACCCACTTCGCTTTTTTACTCATTTTTTGACTCGTGGATAAGAGGTCGGTTGGTGGACTGATGAACCATTTACCTCCATATTGGTTTTTTTACGTAATGGACATAGTCTAATTTCATTTTACTTAAGGTAATGAGTCTAATTACATTTACCTCTCGTTAATGGAATCCAATGGGTACGGTACGATGAAATCGTGCCAAGGGACTTCGTCTCCCGTAGGGGTTAGGTTGGGGCTGTTTTGTCCATTGACTGCACGTGGCTTATGATAATTGACATTGTGCTTCCGTTAAGCCGCGTTTATACTAAACAACTTGTTTAATAAACTTTTGTTTTTAAAACATGTTTAATACAACTTTTGTTTTTGAAACTCGGTCTTGTGTTTTAAAACATGTTGTAGAACAAAAGTTTATGAAACAAAAATTTCCTTTGATCTTTCCGACACGGCTCGGGAAACCTTCAACGTGTTGTAAAACACGATTTTTCGGTTTTAAAACACGCTTGTTGTACAACTTGTTAAATAATTTTCATTGCTTTCTTAAACATGTTCAAACCAATTAGTATAATTGGTTGTACAACACAAGTTTATAAAACAAGTTGTATAGTGTAAACGCGGCTTTACTTCTCATCTGTTCATCTTACCTCGACATTTAAAACATTGATCGTAGATTAAAAAATGTCTTTAAAAATTGAGGTAAAGCTCAGCAACGTGTGGCATAAGACATCAAACTCCTTACGTATCGTGAGAATATTAAACGCGTTTTTAGCCATTAAATTCTTTTTAGCTGAACTCAACGAACCCAACAGACGTTATCAAACCAGGTGAATGTACCACTGCAGTTTGTGGGAAATTTGTTCTCACCTAAATTCCACTACAAAAACACTTGCTCAAGTGAATGTCTGATCAATTTGTTATGTTGGGAACATTCTACTTTCTTGAAATAGAGATTAACTGGAAACGTAATCTGGCCTTGGGGCGGGAAATTCCATGAGTTACGACAAAATAAAGTGTATCACTGTGTTCTTTGTTTTTATTTCATTACCTAAAACTGGTAAATCACGTTAAATCCCATTAATATAATTTGAGTTTTAAACCTTAGAGCAAACATAAAATTATTCAAATAGTTTATTTTTTAAATCAAATTAAATTAAAATAAAATGTGGCATGAAGTTGAAAATTCGTCGAGGAATGTTTTACATTTGAAGGGGTCCCCCGTAAAACGTTTTAAACGACAAAATTTCAAAATCGGAGATATTCAGCGAAAAAGGTTCTCTAGGACACGAGACACGAGCTACACCGTGGTATATTTTGTTTTGAAGATATTTGAGTTGGCAGCCCTGATTTCATCTGTCAAAGTTGGCGTGCTTCGCGGGACTGCACGGACTTTCTCGGGAATAACGTTCTACTCGCCGAAAGATGACTCCCCGCCGGCCGTTGCGTTGTCGCCTAGCGACCAAAATCTCGTAAATAAAATTAAGAAACGTGAAGTAAATATTGGAGAGTGGAAGGATAAGACCAGGAAGGAATGTAGAAAAGCTGGATTACCTTATTTCAAAAACTAAGAAGTCAAGGCCTGGAAATTGCCCCGAAAAGAAGTGAGGAGAATAACGTTTTAAGCTCCACATTTGGATAACTTTTAGCAAAATGACGTACCACGTTAAGTAGCAACATTACGTTTTAGTACTTTTATATAAATAAAATTGTTTTATATTAAGTTTTATTTTTGTTTACGGTGGTATTCCTACACTCCCTGACGTTATCTTCCAAAGGCAGAAGAGTAGTCCGTCAGAGAACGTTTCAAACGCTAGTCATTTAGAACGTTTTAACCTCCCAAAAACCACGTAAAATGTTTAAAAATTCTTAATGGCAAGTAAAGATTTATTAAAAGACTACATTATCATGTTATAAATAGAGTATTAAAAAATTATAAAAGATTGTAAGTTCTAACTTTGAAAAAACCGTAAATTTTGGAATTCAACTTTCAACGCTTGATTACTCGAAACTAGTTTTTTGACGCTTAGAACGTTTTACGGGGGAACCCTTCATTTTTCAAGTAATTATACAGCTGAGGGTTTTCAACATCAAATTCGTTTGTTGTATATTTTTCGACTAAAGTGTACTTTACAACTCGCTCTAAGTTCGGTAACATTTTAATCATATTAATGACACTGGGCGTAACTGATTTTTTGGGACCACCGATACAATATTGTATGACAGAAAAAATGACAGAAAAAAAGATTATGATCTTCATTTAAAACACCTAAGAAAGGAAGCTTTCATAACCTATATTGCAAATGCAGAAAATAAGACCCGAGCAGTCTGGCAAATAATAAATAATAACCGCTTCAACAACAAGACCCAAAAAAACTACATTAAAACTCTCAATGTAGAAGACACAACCCTAACAGACCCCCAAGAAATAGCCGAACACTTGAACCACTTCTTTGCTAATGCTGCTGAAGAAGTTCTATTAAACTCAAAACGAGAAGCCTTAAAACTACGTTCAACCTACCACGAAAGTGAGTTTAGGTCGTTTGAAGAGAACTTTAAACTAACAAATAAAACAGAGGTAGACAAAATAATATCATCCCTAAAATCAAAACCGTCTTCTGGAATGGATGAAATATCATCGGTGGTTCTGAAACACTGCCAAAATGAAGTATTAGTCCCAATAGTTGATGTAATAAACAAGTCTTTTCAGCAGGTTATTTTTCCCTCCTCACTTAAACACTCCATAATTTATCCAAAACACAAGAAAGGACCTACCTTCCTGACCAGCAACTACAGTCCTATTTCACTCATCTCCATACTTTCAAAGGTTTTTGAAAAAGTAGTACTGTCAAGGCTGCTTACACACCTTGAAAACAATAGTCTTCTAACGAGCCGTCAGCATGGTTTCAGAAAAGGCAAGTCAACCATCACTGCTGTATTAGACCTTGTGGAAACTATAATTGATGCAACTGAAGAAGGAGCCACAACAACCGGCATCCTCTTAGACTTTAGTAAAGCTTGTGACAGCCTGAGTCACACACATCTTCTGGACAAACTACAAGCTCTAGGAATAAGAGGAACAGCGCATCAGTGGTTTCGGAGTTACCTCAGCGGAAGGACACAGATTACCAAGATAACTCAGGTCGTAAACAATACATCTAAAAAAATCAGATCTTCACAAGCACAGACAGCAAGAGGAGTTCCACAGGGATCTGTCCTGCATCCTGTTCTATTCATCTTGTACACTAATGACATTATCTCTGTATTACAGGACAACTGTGAGGCATTCCTATACGCTGATGACACAGCCCTTGTTGTATCCCACAAGAATGTTGAGGAGTTAGAAGTCAATACCTATATTGCAGCCAGCATGGCCAAACAATATAGCCAAGAAAATGACCTGGTACTGAATGAAGAGAAGACGCAGCAGCTCTTTTTTGGCCCACAGAGAAAAAATGCTCTCACATTACCCGACATCTCAGCATCTAAAGAGGCTAAATACCTAGGAATCACAATTGACTGTAACCTCAATTGGAAACCCCATGTAGACCAGCTGTGCAATAAACTTAGCACTGCTCTGTATGTTATCAGACGACTCAAACACATTAGCAACACAGAAACTTCAAGAACAGCTTATTTTGCACTATTTGAGTTGCAAATGCGCTATGGGCTGATTGTTTGGGGGTTCTCATCTCAGGGAAACCTATATAGGGTACTGCTTTTTCAAAAAAAAGCAATCAGAATAATGGCCGACCTGGGTTTTCGTGACTCTTGCCGGGGAGTATTCAAAAGGCTTAAATTGCAAACAGTAGCTAACCTGTACATTGCCGAGGTAATAATGCATGTAGTAAATAAGGGACTCACCAACTTTACAGACGCTCATTCATACAACACTAGGAACAAAATTAACTACAGACTCCCTACACATCACCTAACTGCCTACGAAAAAAAACCTACCAACATTGGAGCTAAACTTTTCAACACCCTTCCACCTGAACTGAAACAACAGATAGACAACAGGACCTTCAAAAAATCTCTACTTGACTGGCTGCTGCAGAGGGAGTTCTACTCTATTGAAGAATACCTGGAGCAAAGAAGTCAACCTCACTGATGAAACTCAAATGACGCCATTACTGTACTCTATGTATATGTAAATAAAGAGAATTTTGTCTTTGTCTTTGTCTTTTAATATAATCAAGGAGTTTCGTCATATAGATTAGTAAATTATGGGTAATATTTCATAAAAGGGCCTGTTTACTCCTTCAATCTTGTTATGATAATGTAACATCACTACATCACGAACGCATGCAACCTTCAAATGGGCAGGGAATCAAATGTACGTCGTAAGGTTTACAGCAGGTAGCCACTGGCGCTACAGATTTTTTCTGGCCTCCCCGCAAACATATTTTTCGGCCCCCATGAGTTATTTTTAGATCATCGATACAACATTATGAAACAGTTTCGTCATGTAAATTTTGGGTAATATTGCATAAAAGGGCGTGTACTATTTCGATCATGTTTAGATAAACATCACGAACGTACGCCACCTTGAAATGGGCAGGGAATAACAGGGAATTAAACACGTAAAGTTGACAAAAGCTTGCAGGTAGTATCCCGGCCGCTATCGGCTCTCTACTAACAACGAAACCGCCCTTTTGGGAATAGGATTTTATGGCCCTTTTGACAACTTTCTCTTTGAATATATTTCACACTGTGTTTAGTTATTTTATTGCCCCATCGTAATTAATATCCATATCACTAAATGTAGGCTGTTTTAGAACTGTTGTTTTTATCATATTGTTTTGATTCAAATCACATGTTTTATAAGTCGTACACCAAAAGTTAGTTTAGTTTGAATATTTTCGTGCTTTTATCAAAGGCTAAACTACTTCATTTTTTTGTAACTTTGTATGAATTTCAAGCATTGACTTACAAATATATTTTTGGTAATGATGAATTGTGAGGTAAAAGAAGATTTATGCTAACAAAGTCAGTAGAGTTGCAAAATAACACCATGAATATTAGGACAAAAGTAGAACTTAAAATAATCATTTGTTTTATAAAAACGTAAATATTTACTATACTGTAATAAATTAATAAGTACATAGAGTTCTTAGACAAAATTAAACAATAGCATATATTATTGATAACAATAGTGTTTATTGAATAATTATAATGATACTCACACAAAATATGTTCACAGCAGTCAAAATTCTCTCTGAATTACATGATACTATCAAAATCACAAAAGATTTTTGTCTTTGGGAATTTACTTTAACCTTAATCACAATTTATGCAATTTTTTGATTGTACAATATTTAATAAAATTGGGAAATTTATATGTTTAACATACATTTTTTATGCTGTTGTGAATGTGAAATTCCACACACTCCCTAAAAGATCGGCATTTCAATACTTCATCACCCCTGATCCCTGCTAAGTGCCAAACTATTGAGGTTAAATCTTTTAAAATTTATATAATAACATATCAGACATGAGTAATATGTTATTCCTCAACATTTTAATGAAAGTTCTTGTCACCAAACTCTTTTTTGTGATTAAGATGAGGTTTCATTATCATTTTCTTGAACATTTAAAAAATATTCTAAGATAAAAAGCATCCTGTTTGATATTCTAAGCAGGATCGAAAGAATGTCATCCTGTTGTAATGCTCAGTATACACTGGCAGCTCGATCCTCATTGAATTACCAAGTGGCCAGATGTGGTTAGGTGCCAAGAAATATCTTGAGAATTGTTCTTCACCTTCCTCACTTGAGGTGTTCACGTACGTTATTTGGTTTTAGGTAATTTTAAATACCTAAATACATTCCCTGCTTTTAATATAACTTCTAAATTGAAAGTATCTTTATAAGCTTAATTTGCTCTTTCCTCTCCTATCCAATCAAAGCTATCGCTGTGCTTCAGAATTGCAATAATGAAACTATGCAGAATTACAGCAGGTAGCCACTAGTAAACTAATGAACTATTGAACTATTGAACCATTGAACTATGAACTATTGAACTATTGTAACTAATGAAACTATTGCAGAATTGAAACTATGGAATAGCCTTGATTCTAAATTTTATAAAACAAAAGATTCCCATTTTCAAAAAAAAAAAATTAAAAATTTCACATGTCTCTTCTGTGATACGGTGTAAATTGGTACTCTCTATTTCAGTAACGGTATAAATTGTGGAGGTCTATATAAATCCTACTTTAATGCTCATTTACTACCTACCTATTTATGTCTATATATTGTCAACAAAAAAATATTCCTGGTAATTTTTCAGGTGGTAAAATATTGGTGTGTTAATAATTATTTAAAAAAATTGTTTGCTAAAACTTTTAAGTCAAGGATTTTTATTTACGAAACAAAAAATAAAAAATAGAATGGCAATCGCCAATTTAATTTTTTGAATTTAATTATACTAGGCAGTATAAACTTTTTGTATTTTATTATTATAACTATTATTAAACGTGTCGAGACAAATTAAACGAAGAAACAGATATATTTAATATGCGGTATAATATTGAATACCACTCATAATACTTGAGAAGGTGTCAGCAATTTTTTTGGACATGATCCATCATAAAGTGGACAAACATTTGTGTGATAAAGTAATAAATACTTTACAGACATTTCACCACAATCACAGCGAAATCATGGTTTATTGGTGACCTCAGTCAAGAGTTTAAATAATCCTGTAACCTGAAAAAGCTTTAAAAAGGAAATAGAATCATAAATTGGACCTAAACAAAACATATTTTTACAGTTGTGCTTAATGGTGTTGAGAGAGTTGTATAGTAAATCACGTGGTATTTGCTAAACCAATCTCCTGCTGCAAATTGAAAATCACATAAACAAGGTACAGTTAGTTAACTTTTCAAAAATCCAAGGTACCGTATATATTTCCTTGTGCACGCATATCATGTGCATAATGCAACAATAAACAGTCTAACCGTATTAAGAATAAAATACCCCCGTTGCAGAAGACCTGCATACTCAGCGAATTTCAAATGCAAAACAACATATTTCAATCCAACATAGCGAGATTTGACATGTTATGGTAAGCTCCATAAGAATAACATGGGGAATGAGTATGCAGGTTTGCTGCTACAGGTATATTCAAACTGGGTGGTTTTAATTCAATATTCAATAGATATGAACTAGAAGAAGCTATTTACCAAGTTTTATCAAGATATGTTGAGAAATAACCGAGATATAGAATATTACCTATTTCCCATAAGGTTAACATTGGGACAACGTACTGTGTTTACCACTTTCAATATCTCGGTAAACAATGGACATAGAGCAGTGATTCAAGATACTAATTTGTTTGTTTGAGCTAAATTCAATGGTGCCAACAAAAATTCGATAAATTTTATTTTCCTTTGTAAAAAACTAAAAAAAACCCATTTTGAGGGGTTTATCCCCCTTTACCCTCCCTTCTGGTGGTCCGATCGAGCTGGTTTACTAACTCGTCCGAGGGATTACCACTTTACATGTCTGTACCAAATTTTATTAAGATCGGACCATTTTTACGACACATATATATATAGATATATATATAAATTCGAACGAATGGTGTTTCCGGTGGCCCCAAAACGAAAAGTTATCATGGTCTCGGGCTTAGGTCTTACCATGAGACCTACGGTAATAGCTTCCTCCCTATAGGGGAAATTCGCTAAAAGATATGATTGATAGAGATTAATTGATGATTCATTAATTTACCCTCTTACTATATAATATTTTCTTTTGCAATGATTGCGAGTGGTTTACATTATTCTTAGTTTTAATTACATAGCTGGTGAACAAGAAGCACGTTAAGTTAACTGAAATAGCTTTCACTATAATAATAAGCCCCTCGCATCTTTTTGGATTCTTATATTCATGCTCATAATTATGAACAACTGGAAGAATGTATTGTTTTGTCTGGCAGATCCTGCCGCGTATGAGTGCCAACGCGTCGCCGTGCGATGACTTCCGGCAGTACGCGTGTGGCGGCTGGCTGCAGGCCCACCCTCGCCCGCCGCCGGACCGCTCGGACTGGAGTCTGCGGAGACAGCTGGAGTACGACGGTGAGTACGGCTGAGAATTGTGTTTAATCATAAGTTGGCAGGTTGAGAACTAGCAAGTCATGAAATGATATGAGACTTAAATTTTAGGGTACTATTATGATGCATCAGAAGACGTCGTAAGCCATTGTTCCCAGTGACTGTAAGTCAAAAGGGTGTCTCAGAGAGACTTGAAATGACTAATCTGTAATCTAAAGACTTTGGTAATTTATGGCCAAAATATGATCTTTTTGTTTCTACACATAACTGGTCCTTTGTAGCCTAAAGACATCTGAAGTGCCATATGAAGTTCAACATAATTTTATTTTCTTTGATTTGATTTTAAAGAGTCATTTTATGTTAGTTGATCCACCAACCACGATTTTAAAAATAATCAAGTGCATAATCAATCAATTGCCATTGTTGAAAACATGACTTATATTTTTCACCTGTACATGTAGTTCGAGACAGACTTAGGCAGCTGATCGTGACACAGCCTCATCCGACCTCCGCCAGCTCCTTCGCCTGGAAGACCAAGTACTTCTACGAGAGTTGCATGGCACTGGACAACATCGAGACGGCTAAGGACGTTATGTTGTCCACACACATTAACTCCCTCGGTAAGCATAAGTAGGTACATAATGACGAGATTTTTGGTATGAAATGAAGATATTGAGTGTGAGGTATGACTTAGGTAATGAGATACAGTGAAAAAAATCTAACCTAAGCCAGAAAAAATTCTGATAGAAAAAACTGATAGAACTCGGTATTGTTTGAATTTATAAAATCCATATTAATGTGCAATAGTAAATAGAAATATTTCTAGAGTAGAGAATCAGTATGATTTAAGCGGAACACATGATACATGGTTCCATGCGAGGTTGGCTCAAACAACTACAAAATATGCATTTAGATTTTAAACTTTATCTCATTAGGGAAAATTTATACTATTTGGAAAAGTATCATTCAGTTTAAAAAGTGATGTCTTTAATATTAAATATATTTTTTATAAACAAGGAATTTTCATTCCTCGATTTAGAAGTTTTGAGTTAATTTCAAGGACTGTCCAGAAAGTAACAGACGTTTTGTTCCTACATCTAGCCCAGTAGTCTCATCTCCTTGACTGATAGTGCGGCCTAAATGTCCACTCCTGGTCCCAATCTGAGACAAGTCTAGTTGCCAACCAACCACCCATTTCATTCTCACAAAGTTTCAAAATGGCGGTGTCGTTTGAAAATCCCGCAAAATTGATTTGACCTAATAACGATGCTTCTTTCAGTTCCTTACCATTTGCAAAGACTTTCCTGCCTAAAAATTCCCTTAACCTTGAAAAAGTTAATCACTTAAGACCAGGCATGCGTTATACAGGGTATTTTAGCAAATGTCTCACTTGATGCGGCAAAGTTCTGTGAAGTTGGTGCTGCTGCGTGGGGCGGGTGCTGCGTCGGGTGGGCGCTGCGTCGGCATGGATCAGCAACACCCTCGCCTACGATTGGATTTATCCATGTCGCATGTTTCAAATGGCATATCAAGCCTTCGTAGGGCCTCGCAATAGACTCAGGATTACTTTTTTTTTTCTCCTCTAGGCTGAAATTCAACACAGAATAAACTGTTTGGGCAGCAAAACACTACTGAAATCACATAACATAGCATTCGGCAGGATTTTCAGTTGACACCCCGCCTTTCTGAAACGCTGTAAGAATAAAATGCGTTGTCGGTCGGCAACAAGACTTGGCTCAGATGGGGACCAGGAGTGGAGGTTTAGGCCGCACTATCAGTCATGGAGATAGATGTAGGAACAAAACGTCTTTTACTTTCTGGACGGCCCTTGTAGTTCATCAGTTACAAAACTTGATGGCTTTTATTAATTTAATTTCAATGTTGTAGATATACAATGCATTCAGCCTGCTTCTTGGAATTCCCACAAAGGTACTTTTACATGTATCTTTCATTTGCCAGAAATGCATAAGAATAATATGCGGGCTTATCACAGTAAATCTATAGAATGTCAATTTACTGCCTTATTTATTTCAGGAGGTTGGCACGTGCTCAGAGAGTTTCAAGTTCATAGCTTTGACCTTCGAGACACGTTCACCAGATTGCAAGCTGACTTTGGCGTTCCTCTGTTCTTTAAAGTGGACGTCGTTCCAGATCCTTCCAGTGAACAAGACTTCATCATTCAGGTATTTTAATAAAATTGCCCCGTTCTTTTTTTGTGTTGTTTAAATGCTTTACAATATCAAAAGAGATTGAGATGAGTTTGTTTTGAAAACTAGTAAATTTTTATGACTTAAAAATGTTTACTCCTAATGAGGTTAGTCCTTTTTTTAGTATTAAAAATTTAACTATAAGGGAAACAATAACAATAGGTGCCTACTGTTTATGATGTTATACAGGACCACTAAATAAAAACAACTTTTGTTAATTTTCTTCTATAAAACCAATTGTGCAGTGTTTTAGCATAGCAGCCATATATTTAGGAGGAACAAATGGTTAAAGTAAACAGTTTAAGTAAACAAAAAGTGATGCCAATGCTACATCTACAAATAACTCTTTAAATAAACTGACGTTTCCTTAGCTGTCACAGAATGTAAATAAGTCAGTGTTCCTTTTTAAAGTCACAACTATTCTTGTTTTAAATTTTCTTGTTACAAAAGTTTTATTTATGTTTAAGAAAGATTGCTTTATTTTATAAATTATCCGTACTTGCACATTTTAGTATTTAATTGGTTAACATGTTTCAGATCTTGCCTGCTGACTTGGGATTGCCCCATAAAAGTTATTATTACAGAAGCTACAACTCAAAGGTAAATTTGTTTGTTTTTATTTTTTGCATTTTTGTATTCTTATCTATATATATAATTAGGGGTGGGCGAGTAGTGGATTTTGGATTCGAGTCGAGTCCAGTGAAGTATTAAGCCAACTACTCGAGTATCGAGTCGAGTCGAATTGAGTAGTTGCTTGTAAAAAGTAATGAAATTCTTTGTTTGAAATTCATTGTTGGTGATGGTGATTTTATATTTTGATTAGGATTTTTGCGGACATTTGCCATCACTGATTAGTAAAAAAACAAGTTTCACGACGTTTCGGGATCTGGAATCTGATCCCGTCTTCAGGTGGAAGAAAACCTAGAACATAACAAGATTAGTAACACATAGCCAGGAAAACCTGGAGAAAAACACAGCTAAAACAGAGAACTGTAAAAGCAGTCACGAAAACAATAAGCTGAAAAGAAAATAATACTTTTTTTAAATAATACACAAATACTTTTTTTTTGTGTATTGTTTTTCTTTTCAGCTTATTGTTTTCGTGACTGCTTTTACAGTTCTCTGTTTTAGCTGTGTTTTTCTCCAGGTTTTCCTGGCTATGTGTTACTAATCTTGTTATGTTCTAGGTTTTCTTCCACCTGAAGACGGGATCAGATTCCAGATCCCGAAACGTCGTGAAACTTGTTTTTTTACTAATCAGTGATGGCAAATGTCCGCAAAAATCCTAATCAAAATAAGTAATGAAATGTTAAATTTTTAAGTAATTATGTCTTTGAATTACAATTAATTAAAGTCTTTCATAAATTTTACTTCCCGAATTGGTCTACTTTTTTTAAGCTATTGTTTTTTTATTTTTCTTTAATATTCCAATACCTCTACATTGCATAAACCCTACTTTTACATAAGTTACTATACTAAATCACTTAAATTCAGTAACTTAATCACTTAAGTTACTATACTAAATCACAAATCCCTTAATGTAACAAGATCACAAAATAAATTTATGTAGAATAAAAAACTGTGAAATTTAAACTGTTATAAGATTTAGTTACTAGCCTATTACTTTAACTATCAACAACAGGATTATTTTCTTCCTGAAAATAATTTTAATTAAATCCTTAGCCAACAAGCCAAGAAATTAAAAGAAAATTATTCTGCAAGAAAGAATTAAAAACATGATCAGGGAGGAGAGCTATGTCCAGTTATTTGTTTACTTCTAAACTCAACCCCACCCCCTTGGCTGACCGCTGATCTATAGTTTTTTGACATCCAGTCACTCGAGCACTGAGTGACACAGCTAAGCCGTGACCAGATACGAATAAGATGTACCCCCAATACAAAAATTACAAAACCTAAACAAATTGTTTTTTGTAAACCAATTAGGTCCACAATTTTCTTCTCATTTTCACAAATAAAATTAGGCAGAAATGTGGGTTGGGTATAATTCAAAAGATAAACTGTGAATACAAATTTGAAGTTATAAATTGCAAGGTCAGAGCTAAATATAATTGTAAGTTTCCTGTTTTCGAATTCTGAGAGATAGTATTTCTAGATAACTGTCGAAATCCATCCTTTTATGAGTTAATGAATTATTGTTGAGGTTATTGTTATGAAAAACTCATGGACGGCAGCGAAAAACGATAGCACGTATCTGTCGGTTGCAGATAAACGGAAGATGTAGCTTTTCGAAAATCGTGATCTGTCGTGAAATACGATCGCGTGTATTTGCCGTTCGGCGATAATCGGAAAATGTAGCTTTGCAAACGTTGTGGTCGGCCGCAAAAAATGATCACGTGTATTTGCCGATCGTAATTAAACTAAATGCAACTTGCGAAACTAGCGATTGGCCGTAAAAAACGGTCGCGCGTATTTGCCTCCCACAAATGAACAGAAAATGCTGTTTTTTTGTGGAACTAGGGAGCGGCCTCGATAAAGAATCTCTCGATTGCGGATGGACGGCAGATGTAGCTTTGCATTAACTCGTGATCGGCTGTAAAATTTGATCGTACATAAGTAAATCGCACATAAATTTGATTGCCGGGTAAACTAACTTGCGGGAGTAACTAACTACTCGACTCGACCTCGAGTAGTAGCAAATGCTCGAGTAATTACTTGACTGTCGAGTACTTGCCCACTCCTGTACTTAATACAATAAGGGTTTTTTTCTGTTAGATCCCTTTTTCAGGCGTCCACCTAAACCGATTTTTAAGATTGAGGTGTCATTTTAAACATATAATGTAGCGCACCGGTGTTAGATAGTTAAAATGGGAATTTCTTTTATGTCTTTGAGCCGCAAGGCTTTGATTTATTTCTAGAGGGCTTTTTCAATGCTCCAGTGCTGACCAACTTGCGTTATAACGATATTAAAATGTGATTTTAATTAACAGCTGATTACCTTGAGACATATTTTTAACCAGTCACATTGTAAACAAAAATAGATTTTCTGAAACTGTAAGTAAGATCCAATACAGCTCAGAAAACAAAATTTGGGCCACTTTCATTGAAGATTTTTAATTAAATTTAGGCAGGTAAATCATTCTTTATGGTAAAGATGCATGATAGTTTAATTATAAATATGTTGTAAACTAAACACTAAAACAGAAAGAATAAGAAGGCATAGAGAATAACGAGTCAACGTGATTAAGGAAAAAATATGTGTAACCTTCGGCAAGAACAGAGAACTCCTGAGAGAAAAAGACTAATTGAACATCACAAATCATATTTGCGCAATTTGCACATGGGCTTCCTAGAAAAACGTCCATATCCTACTATTGTGTGGGAAGACAACCAAATTCAAAAACATAGTGTTTTGTTCATTTGTTCAATTGTGTGTGTAGCCTTTGTATATTTCATTTCATCTTTATTTACAATCTTCAAGATTACAAATAGTGTCAAATGAACTTAATCTATATACAATTCAGGTGAGATATATATTTAGGTGAGATCTTTAAAATTCAATTGAAAAGGTTAAGTTGATTAATAAAGGTGAGTTTGAAGCCATACAATTTATTATAACTGTAGGTGAGTTGCTTACAAACAGAAATAATATTAAAATGTGCAATTTGCGCATGGGACCCCTAATTGTTTCCTTAAAAGTTTTCTGAAGATCAAAATTGACTAATGAAAAATTTAATGCATAGGAGAAACTGCCTGCTTTACATAGCTATTGCATGTAAATTTGAAGGTTGAACCTGAAATCACCGAAAAGTTTTACTTAAAAGTAGGGGTGTGCGAATAGTGATTTTTTAACTCGAGCCGAGCCGAGCCGAGCTTTTTCAAAAGTTTTTGAGCTCGAGCTTTTTCGAGCCGAGCTTTTTAACAACCACAAAATGATGAAGCTTGATTTTAATTTTAAAAGATACAATAGACTAATGTTTGCATCCCTTAAGTTAACGTCAGTTCAAAACTAGAAAGCTTATCCCCGAAACAAGTTAATGATCTGATAGGTTCATCAATATTTAGTATTATGTTATATAAAATTGATCAAACTGGCTCAAAAAATAATTGATGTAGAAAAATAACCAATTTAAAATCTAAATTTATAATTTAACTCCCCAATTATTCCACAATAGTTTCACTTTAAAATAAATAGTTAAACTTACATAATCATTCTAGTTACATACTACAACATTTCTTTCAAGAGTAGAAAGGAGTTAATTGGAAAGGTTTTAAAATGGTTGTATCTTTAAAAAAATACCATATTTACATTTAGTCAAACTCAAACACAAGATTGATCTTCTTAATGTTCACAAAAGAAAGATGATTACAAATAGCAGTCCCAATTGTAGCATAATATTGATGGTTAAATTATTTCAGAATATGAATGAAATAATATAAAAATAAATTATTGTCATCCTAAAATTGATTGCATTCCTAAGCTTTTGTAGAGAAAATAACGTGGGTTAAGATAATCAGGAAGAAGAAAGAATCAGAAATTAGGACGGAGTAGAGAGAAAGAAAGAAACAGCTACCTCTCTCACTCTCCTTATCAGTGGCCAGAGAGGGGGGGGGGTGGAGGTTGTTTACAACAACTTTGTCCCGGTTTTTTGTCATTGTCTGACTCAGTGCGATCTGCGTGAGTTAATTAAGAGATAAGGAATCCCTGCTACAAAATCCGAAAATACAAACTACATGTCATACAATTATAAATTACGGCTTATATTTTTTGTCTAATTTTTATAAATAAAATGAAACCAAAATGAAGCTTGTACGATATACCGTTAAAGAGATAAGCCATGATAAAACAATAGACTTTCTTTCTGTATTTTGCTCTCCAAGGTCAACTAAATATAGCTCCGATTTCCGTCTAAATGGAGATGATATTTCTTGTTACCTGTCAATGTCCTTTCCTTATCACTAGAGAATATTTTTTGTTTGTATTTTTTGTGGGAGGGAAACGCTCTTCCGTTTGCCGTGTCCAAAAATAGATCGCAATAATTATCTTTCCGATAAGAACTCTCTTATCAAAAGTATTCGGCTCGGCTCGACTTTTTTCAAAAAAGCTCGACACTCGAGCCGAGCCGAATACTGAAAAGCTCGACCTAAAAGCTCGACCGGTCGAATACTCGCACACCCCTACTTAAAAGCTGGATTTTGGTTTTAAAACAGGTTTTAAATCAAAATAAGTAATTTTTCCTTAATGTTACCGAAGTTGAGTATTATATCAAAGAGGGAATTAAAATTTATTTCAGTTTCTTCATAAAAAAATGGAAAGAAATGAAGTGGAAATTGAGCACATGGAATTATCACATGGAGTACATTGATAGTTATTGAGTTTCATTGTGGCAGCCGGTGGAGACGTACAAGCGGTACCTGAAGGATGTGGCGCAGATGCTGGGCGCAACCAGCAGCGACGCGGCCGGCTTCAGCGACGACATGTTCTTCTTCGAGAAGCGACTCGCCGAAGTCACGCCCGACACGCGTGACCTGCGGCCGTTCCAGGCGGCTCACAGGATGAACGTCAGCGAGCTGAAGAACGTGGCGCCTTCGGTGAGCTATTATTTGTACTTCTTTGTTTGACGTTTACATTTACCAATCGCCAAGCAGCCACCACTGACCAGGCTTCTAGATAGGTCTTGTCGATAATAAAATTAAAAACAGTACACTACTTGAGAGAAAAAATCTACATTTCCCCTATATTTTGTGGCAGCCGGGTTCAGAGCACTAGGTATGTCATGGAATCCTTGAAGAAAAACTCCTCTGTTGAATAGATGCATCTTTCTAGAAGCCATTCCTTGAATTTCTTTAATTGCGCTGTTTCAAGTATTTTAACCCCAGGTGCAAATTTGTTTCACACCAATGGTTTTATTAAAGGTTATTAATAGAATAGGGAGCTTGTAAATACTTGGAATGGGTTTTATCACACATTAATTGAAAGTGAAAAGCAACCCTTTAGCCAGCCAGTTGTTTGTATGTTTGTTTAATTAAATTGTAGTTGATTTAAGATCTAATTAGGTAACTAATTAAATCAGATAATGACCGAAGTATTTCGGTAATTTTCGGTAATTTCGGTAATTGGGGGCGAATTATGCAATCAACCTGACAACATAGGTAGTATACCATTTGGTGGTGTTGTCTTGTCACGAAAAGGAGATCCAAAATTATAAAAAAGGACAGTAGCATATTTGATATAACTAAGTTTATATCAAATATGCTACTGTCCTTTTTTATAATTTTGGATCTCATTTTTGTGACAAGACAACACCACCAAATGGTATACTACCTATGTTGTCAGGTTGATTGCATAATTCGCCCCCAAAACCTAAGGGGGGGCTACTGAAACTTTAGTACATTTTCCTACTTTGGAGAACTACAAAAATCTCCCACTTCAACATCATTTCCTTAAGTATTTAGCTATAAGCTATATTGAAAATTTAAACAAAAATAAATGATAATAATTCTAGTTTAATTTCTTAAGGATAAACGTTTCATTGGGTTTTAAATGCTTAGGGGCCTATCAAATGGATTATTAAATGGAATTTATTGATGTGGGAAAAAATTAACAAAAACATATAATCAATGAGGATTTTATGTCCCAAGCTAAACTATAGCTAATATGTCTAATATTCATTATAATTTTAGTTGTCAAAGCGATGAATTTCTAATGCATGGTGTTGTTGATCCAGGTACCGTTTTATGATGTGTTGTTGAAAAAATTCCCAGAAGCGAACATTGATGACCACACCCAGGTCTTAGTGCCTTTCCCAGACCATCTGCGCAACATTTCCAACCTCATCTCAACTACAGACCGAATGTGAGGCTTATTTTACGTGATAAAATGATATGCAAAGTATAAAAGTTATCTTACTATTTCCTCATGCAAACATACCAATCCAATAATTTTAGCAGGTTTTATGTGTTTTTTGGATGGATTTTGAATTAGGTTACAATAATTAAAGATTAGGTAAATAAGTAAATTTCTTATAGATCTGGACAGCCTTACTGGCGGGTGAGTGAGTGCACTGTATTCGGAATTGGCGTGAAACATCTGTGTTGTATTGGCAATCAATCATACGATCACTTGTTTAAGTAAAGACGCACTTACAATATGAAAGTTTATGCTGCAAGCTTATATGCAATAAATATGAAATCTAAACAAGGTCCTGTTGAAATCTATTTCAAACATACATGTAAAATGACGGTAAAAGTTCTCGCAGAGCTTGCCGCAAGTCTAAGAAGAGGTTTTATTCTCATTATTAGTGGCAATACTTAATATTACGTTTCGTATTGCGCAAGACAACTTTCGGTAAAGAATTGCAAGACAAATTTTGGAGTGTTGATGTGCCTTAAAACATGAACAGTGTTTTGACAGATCGACACAATCATGAGTTTTAGCAGATGATTTGTAGAGTTTCCACATTTTCCCACCCGTAAGGCTGTCCAGAACTATAGTTGTTGAGCAGTATATTGACTGATGTCATGTTGTCTTCTTACACATAGGCTAAGTGCGTACCAAGCACAACGTTTTGAGTAAGCTGAAAAGCAAGTTGTATACTAAAGATATACTGTAAGGGAGACATAAAAAACTATGCAAACAAAATGTTTATGGGTTTGTTGTTCCTTTGGGGATTGATACAAATAAAGTTTTTTTATTTATATTAGTACTCATATTGAACTTTTAATCATAATTACCGTTAAGTATGGTAATGAGTTATATGAAATTACATTATTTATTTACAGAGCATTGAACAATTACATGATGTGGCGACTGACTGACTCATTCCTCCCATTCTTGAGTGAAAAGTTCAGAGACACCGTTGCTGTTTTCCGAAGAGATTTGTTTGGTAAATAAATTTGTAATTGATAAGGTTTAGTTATATATATTAAGGGCGGGTTTCGGAGCTCGGTACTAACTCTATTCTCGGACTAAAAACCAGTTCAAACCAGTTATTAGTCTACGACTAGAAAATTGAGTTTCGGAGCACGAGGACTACGCTAGTCAACGACTAAATCTAATCCAAGAACTAACTCAGGAAGGCTAAGTCCTAGACTTACTTTCATGGGTTTCGGAGTCACGGGCTACGTAATCTTCGAATTAAGTTTAGTTTTGTCGGGTTTCGGAGCCAAATATTTAGTCCACGACTGGGTGACAAAAACTAACTTGAGGAATTAATTTTAGCAATTTTTAGTCCTGGCGGGGGGCAGGACTAAGGTGTGGATCAACCGATTCTCTGCTGCAATTCAGTACAAGATTGGCTGTCAGACAGTGTGGATTGTTTGGTTTGTGATTTGTGTTTAATATGGATTATCTTGACTATTGTGAATATGTTAGGTTTGTACCTTCACCAGATCCGCTCAGGCGTAGACCAGTTATAAACCCTTTCAACGACTTAAGCGACGAGCAATTTAAAAATCGTTTTAGATTTCCCAAAGAGAGTGCTCAAGAACTTGTAAGATTGATTTCCCTTAGGCTTCCTGCTAACGACCAAAGAGCCGTCCATGGTATTCCACCGTGGAAGCAAGTACATATTGCAAGTACTTATCAAAAATTAAATTGATTTTGTTCCTTAAATTAATATACTAAGCTAACACATGTTTGAAAATTAATCACAAGAAGACAATGAAACTTTATTTACAAATTAGTCCTCCCGACAATAAAAATTAAATCCCAAAAACTGTTTATAGTATTTAGACTTAAAATACATAGAAAACAGTTTTATTCATCGTTTTCAATATATTTCCATGTTTTTCAATTAATTTATTAATATGAAAAATATCAAAACAAATTTAAAAACGGTTTCTATGAACAAAAAATCTCTTTACTATAGAAATTAAACTTGAAATTGATTCTCTAAAAAATGTTAAAAGTAGTTAAAACAATGATTAAAACGTAAATAAATGCCATTTCACAAAAATAAGATTGTTCTCTTTAACTTGTTTATTGCTTTAGCACGTTACTGAGCAACTTACAAGTTAAATCCTCGGTAGTCGGTGGCGGTTGGGTAAACGGAGGAAGTGCGCCCAAACTTATTACTGAAGAACGGTAATTTTCAGCAAAAGAGTTCTTTTTAATCCAAAACCTTTTCTCTTCCTTGAGTACTTCTATCTTTTTTAAGTGTTCAGTTTTTAAGAAAGACATTTTCGCACGGTGGAATTAGAGAGCACGGGTTAAAACTTTTTTTGTTGTTCTTTTACTACTTTTATTACCAGGAGTTTGGCTCGCGGTGGTCGTTTCAGTGACATCAGTTTCGGCTGCCAACACAACTCCTGTTTTGGATGAAGATTCAAGATGCAAATCTGTCAGCGACATGTTTTCAATATATTGATCGGATTCAGTATCATCTAAAAAACAATTGACTTGAATTTGTATATTTCTTAATTTAAATCTAAATATTATAGAGTACCATTAGCTTTCTCTGCTTTTTATTTATTACTTTTTCAAACCTTGGTTGACTCTGGCTACTCCTACTAATTCTCCATTATATTTTATACTTCCAAAAATCTTTCATAATACATAAGAAGAATCGGGGAATACAAATAAATATTTAAGGTGATAAATTATAATTACTGAGAGACCATTTAACCAACATTTTGTTTTAGTAATGCTAAGTTTTAAGTTGATTTGAATATGAATAATAATTATTTCTCTTTCATATTTTATTATCTTATAATATTCATTTGAAAATAGTTTTAACACCTCAAAATAGACATTGGAGTTTGCATTATCAAGGTTTACGAAATGTGGCTACGATTCTCGAATGTAAAAGCCAAGTATAGGTTTTTAACTTTTCATAAAAAATAACTTGAACAAAGTAAAAGCATGGGCTAATACTTTGCCACCTTATCCTTACTTTGGGTAATTCATCAAACTTACTAACAATTAATAAACTGTCAATATTTTTGTGTTGATTATTCACATTACTGGTTCATTTTGGCATACGTTTTTTACCTTATTTTCTTCTTTTAGTTAATCATGTTTCATTAAATAAATTGACAATAATTCCAAATAGAGCGACTTTTAACATAAAAAATATAAAAAACTAAATACTGAAATAGTTTGCTTTATTCTTTAAACGTTATCTAATATGTTAACGAGATTTATATTTCTTTCGATTATTTTGAATGACCTAACTGTTTTTTTTTTTTGAGAATTCATCATTCACACATATTCGCTCATAATGACAAGTCAAAATACAAACAATCAAAGTACCTGAAAACGTTGGAGTGTTATCTCCAGGCTCGTCATTATCGGGTATCCCTTCTAATGGCATCTGGTCAGTCATCAGCTCCAGCATCGCGTTCTCGTCTTCGTCTGGCTCATTCTGGGGCGAGGGTGGTCCTCCACCTGTTTTTAATTTACTTCTTCTTTCCGCAACCTTTTCTCCCTTCCACCCTTTCTTGATCCTTTTCCACGCTAGTTTTAACTGTTGAACCGATCTCTGGGTGACGTTTAATTCAGAGTTAAACTCCTTGGCTATGGTATTCCAAATTTCTTTTTTTATCAATTCATTTTTTATCATGTGGTTTTTTTCCAACTATTGGGTATTTTAAAACTAGTTGTTTTAACTTTTTCTAATTCAAATTTTGTGAAGTTTTCACCTCGCTTTCTCTTCTTTTTCTCTTCAATGTCACTGTTCTTCGACGTTCCTCCCTCACTTTCAAATAGGCCTATTTCATCCATATTTACTATTTTTTTAATTCTCTCAAAAGTATTTATAAATAATCACACACACAAACAATCATACACACTCACTTTAACAACTGATATCGAACAACACTCGCGTCCAATACCGGTACACCAGAAACTCAAGGAATCACTCTCTCATCTGATAGCAGATAAGGTCAAGATACCCAATGAATACAAACCAATGAATACACAAGCGTGTGTGTATTCATTATAAACACTAGGGGCGCTGAAAGTAAACAATTATGACACTACTGTGGCCTTGGGTCAGGTGTCGGCTGTACGTGGTCCATACCACTACCCAAAAACTAAAATTCCCCGTGATTCCTGCCTGACTCCAAGACTAACTAGTCCTTAAGTTGACAACTAAAATTAGTCGCCGACCTCGCTAGTCCATGGACTAGCAAGTTAGTTCACGAGCTCCGAAACCCTGATTTTTTTATTCAGTGACTAACTTTATACATCGATTTAGTAACTCCAGGACTACATATTCCCGAGCTCCGAAACCCGCCCTAAGACTTGAAGTAGAATTGCTATTTCTAATACTAATGTTTTTAACCAGTTGTCCATGCTAAATTAACAAAATTGATTGTCAATGTTGCTTCAAAAAGGAATCTCTGATCAGGCTTATCATTAAAAAATTTTTTTGCACATCTACTGAGTTATGACAAACTGTGATCATCTGTTGCAGGGGAGCAGCAGCAGTTGCAGCGGTGGGAGATGTGTATCAAAACAATGCAGAGGTTCATGGGGTTCGGGCTTGCTGTTCTGTTACAAAACCATGCCGAAGATTTCCAAAAAGACACACTCCTTGTAAGTTTAAATGTTTACAATTTAATATAAAAAACCCATCATGGAAGCAAATGTACTGCAGTATGAAATCTAATTCCACAATAACAGATACAATTAGATTTAATCAGCTGTTATTTTATATTTAATTTTTGAGGATTTAAAATTGTGTTTTGATTTTTCCTGTGACAGGTTGAAGAAATATTCCGAGACGTGATGAGGGAAGTGAAGCGGTCAGTGAGGAACTCTGGCTGGCTGCCCCAAGAGTTGCAGGAGCACATGAACGGAAAGGTATGATCTTTCCAGCACCTTAGTACAACAAAATTTACTAATTTCTTATCTATGAAGAAATAAAGGAAGTATTTGTGTTATTATAAGCTCTGAGCTTAAATTTTTCCCAATTTAGCTTTCTTATGATAGGAAAATATCCCCGTCGCAGCAGACCTGCGTACTCAGCGAATTTCCATAGGATTTATTTTGTATATATGAGCATTCACTTATTTGAAGGAAAGTATTGTTTGAATACGTTAAGTAAATAATATGCTAAAAACGTATATGTAATCATTCATGAGCTTTAAATATAAGGAAAATTAACAAGGAGACCACATTGGTTTTCATTTGTAACACATACACTTTTGTATTTTATATAATTCTTAGTCTTTCAATTAAAAAAAGTATTCTTTTTATAGTATACTAGTAAACCTGTTGCTCGAAATCGAGCAATTGTTATATTGATTTCAAAATAAAAATAATTATGGTTCAGTATTCTAGAACTATTTTATTAATTATATGGTTGAACTTCCTATACTGAAACTTTTTACAAAAGCTTTTTAAAACTAAATTTTTTGTGGATACTCAGTCATCTTCAAGGAGATGTCCATGTTTCACGCCCTAAGTAGCGTATGACACGTCTTAATCTCAAACCGAACTAAAATGGTTCAATAAATCTACTTATAATCAATGTTAAGTCTGTTTCTTTTTTATTTTATTTATATTTATATTTATAGAATTTATACATAAGAATTTATTTCTCCTTTTAGTATTTTTCTTTGGAATATAAACATATGTAAATATTAAGATCTTCACTCATGTGATTCAAAATAAATGTTTTTAAAACTGAATTCTGACCTTAAGTATGTTTTAGGATAATAATATTTACATCTTCCATCAACTGAAATGCCCCCAGCTCTGGCTCTACATGCAATGGTTTCAATTCCACTAACAACATATGGCTTTGCTGAAAAACTTTGTTTGCTCCAATCAGCTGCTTTATTTGAAATTTCTATTCCCGTGTTAAATCTTATGGACTAATACGAAACTTTAAGGGCGTCTAGGGCTCTTCCCTTTAGTCAAACCTTATTAAATTTTATTTCCTGCAAAACTTCACGCCAAGTTCTATCCAATGACACCAAAAACATGAAAATCGGTTCAGTAGTTTAGGAGGAGTCTTTGTAACAAAAAAACTGCTCGTGTATTAAATAAGTACTAGTAAACCTGTTGCTCGAAATCGAGCAATTGTTATGTATTGATTTCAAAATAAAAATAATTATGGTTCAGTATTCTAGAACTATTTTATTAATTATATGGTCAAACTTCCTGTTATACTGAAATTTTTTACAAAAGCTTTTTAAAACTAATTTTTTTGTGAATACTCTGTCATCTTTAAGGAGATGTCCATGTTTCGCGGCCCTAAGTAGCGTATGACCTGTCTTAATCTCAAACCGAACTAAAATGGTTCAATAAATCTACTTATAATCAATGTTAAGTCTGTTTCTTTTTTTATTTATATTTATATTTATAGAATTTATACATAAGAATTTATTTCTCCTTTTAGTATTTATCTTTGGAATATAAACATATGTAAATATTAAGATCTTCACTCATGTGATTCAAAATAAATGTTTTTAAAACTGAATTCTGACCTTAAGTATGTTTTAGGATAATAATATTTACATCTTCCATCAACTGAAATGCCCCCAGCTCTGGCTCTACATGCAATGGTTTCAATTCCACTAACAACATATGGCTTTGCTGAAAAACTTTGTTTGCTCCAATCAGCTGCTTTATTTGAAATTTCTATTCCCGTGTTAAATCTTATGGACTAATACGAAACTTTAAGGGCGTCTAGGGCTCTTCCCTTTCGTCAAATCTTTTTAAATTTTATTTCCTGCAAAACTTCATGCCAAGCTCTTTCCAATGACACCAAAAACATAAAAATCGGTTCGGTAGTTTAGGAGGAGTCTTTGTAACAAAAAAACTGCTCGCGTATTAAATAAGTATAGATAAATGTCAACAAACATATAATCAATGAATTCAAAACACTCAAAACAAATAAATAACTTAATCTCATTAAAAAATAAAATTCAATCATATGGTCAGTTTTATAATTTAACACCCCTGATGTAGCAGACCTACATCTCCAGCCAATTTCAATAAAACATATTATCAGTCCTCATCATTGTAAACATACCATATATTATGCTACATTTTCAGACAGTTTAGACCAAGACATCCCCCCTCCAAATGCTCATACATTTTTTATTAAATTTAAAATTAATTTGTATTTTTTGATTTAGTATATATTTTCTGCAAAATCTTGATCAATGAACTCTTAACTATTCAAAATAAACACAAATAAAATACTCATCACCTGAAAATTTAATCATATGTACAGAATTGTATTTTTTTAAATCTGTTGAATCAGTGTAACTATACTTTTTGGAGGGTAAAATTAAAAATAATATTGGACAACGTACTGCGTTTAGCTCTTTCAATATCTCAGCAACGGATTGATGTAGAATAATAATTCAAGATGCTACATTGTTCATTTTTTTAAGCTGAATCCAATGTAGACATTTAAATTTATAATTAAATAATATTAAGATAGTAAATCCTGAAAATAAATTTTATTTTGTCAAAAAACCCTCCTTAGAGTTAACTTATCGCGCTGGTTTTGGAACTCGAAATAATAAATTTCACTCTAGACGTATGTACCAAATTTCATCGTGATCGATCCTTTTTTACGAAAGTTATCGCGCCTACGGACAGGTATATATATATGAAAATGAACGAACGGTGTTTTTGGGGTCAGGGGGCATCAAAATGAAAAATTACGGTGGTCCCGTGCTTAAGTCTTAACATGCCGCCTTCGGTAATAGCTACTTCCCTCTAGGGGGAAATTCGCTAAAACTCGAGACTGGAACACTTTAAAAGGGAAAATTTGAAACATTTTAGGAAACAGAAATTTGAACTGTCACTCCTGAGTTTTGAGAGTGATTGCAAGTATTCAGTTGTGCTGCCTTATGAACTTGACCACGATTCAATTTGGTAACTAAGATAGTTCTTGTAATCTTCTCATTTTGTACTTAAAATTTGCTGATACTTACCTTTAATTAAGCAGCAACTTTTATGACTGAGTTTTGAGTTATGATATTGATGATATGCATGTGAATCAAAATATTAACACGTTCGCATAGAAGTATAAACATGGAACAGCGACTAAATGCCGCGAGAACGGTCCGGCGGCCGCTCCGCTCCCCCCACCACTACCAGGAACCGAGTACCGTTCTTATAACATGGGAGAGATTGGGAAAAATGCGATGCGCGCTGCTTCGAATTAGAATTGTTGCCAAACTTGGACACCTATGTGGTTCTCCGGTTGTTTATTTAAAGTACATTAGATTTCCTATCGAATGGTGTGATTTATTTCTACGAACAGTTATTTTTAATCTTTAATCACGAAGATCAAAGTTAGAATGGCTGTTCCGGTCTATGAACATGTGATTATTATAATTATGTTTGTGAACAAAATATGATGTACTTATCCAAATAAACAATTTATTCATGTTCCTTACGAGTTTCTCTAACAAAGAATAATATATTAAGTAATATTTATTCGGAATAATTTTAATAAAAATAATTTGCTGAAAGTTGTTAAGGAAAATCCACCAACATTAACTAAAATGCATCGAGCTGGGACGAAATAAATATTTAATTCGTATTTCTTACTATGTTCTTGTATTTTTACAAACTTATTTTGTTTTAGGAGAATTATGTGTTACATAAATAATAGGAAAACTAAAGAAATACTATAATCCGTTGTCACATTAATTATTCGTACAGTCTTTGTAGTAGAAATAAAGCAAACAAAAGTAAAGTAATTTCTTACCAACAGAATTCTCAAGCTTTTTAAACTATAACCAGCCATAATTGAGTGGTTTATCTATAAAAAATAGGTCAAAATAACTTAGAATAATCAACATAAAATGCTTATTTCATCAGGCTAGTTATAACTGATTATTAACAAAGGTTGCTAAGGAATACACAAATGAGAAGGTATATTATTTTAAGTCTGTGGATCTTAAGCTGACCGCTGGGTCACTGGGCGGGAGGAAGCCAGAGAGTACGGAGGGAAGTAAGAAGCTACCTACCATCGGCTACAGCAGCACTCCCACGCCACCGGATGCGACGTTGCAGCACGGAGGGAAAGAGTAGCATTCACGTTGCGATTTATGAAGGATGTTGACATATTTTCGTTCAGTTTTATTGATTTTCGAGTTAGATTAAAATGTGTTGATTATAAAGAGACATCCCTGAACGCTGTGTTGCTTTCAACTGTAGTAATGTTCCCGACAGAAAAAACTAGAATCTCAATAAATAAATAAATAAATAAATAAGAATTTTATTGTCATTAAGCTTTACAGCAATAGACAAAGTCATGACTAATGCTAAATTAAACCTAAGAGTCCAGTTATACTAATACAGCTTGTGATGTGACAAACTGTGTTTGAGGTGTGTTAATTAATAATAACACTTTATACTGCTTAATACACAAGTAGTATAAAGATATATGAATAAACGTGAATATGATTGAATAATCATAAAACTGGTTTATATTTATTGTTTAGGCCTACTTCATTGGCTAATGAGTAGAAGTTCTATTTGATTATCTTTCGTTCATTCTCTTATGAAATTTATCTCATGTAACGTTAGTTATATGGATCAACAAATACATTTAATTTATAAAATGAACATGTTTTGTTGATTATTAGCCTATTACCTTATCTCCTAATTAATTAAATTAATTAATTAATAAGAGTTTTGTTCAGAGACGTTAAAAAGTAGTTATTAACACATAATTAGGTCGTTAGAGGAAGCAAAACTGTAAATTTTTTATTTATCACTTGAATAGTTTTGATGTTTTTTTTTTTTTAATATATAGCTCAAATATTGCTTAATCTTATATTAAAAGTTTGAGTATTTATTGAGCAAGAAACCCCTTTACTTTTTATTCTTGTAATTTGATTACAATGGCTATAAGTGTAATTAAAGTGAACGCGAATTGTAATTTTCTCTTGAGTTTTCCTATTTCAAATTGTTTGCCCAAAACACAGATCTCTTAAAACATAAAAAAATGGTATTAAAAGTTCATGAAAATAATCAGGAATACAAAATAAATATTAATTTTACCATCTAAATTGCATTTTATATATTAACCTAATTTAGATAAGCTCGTCTAAAAATTTGTAAAAGTCAAAATAAAGTTTATTATACTTGTATTACAAATAATCTGATTGAATATGGTTTAATATATTATTTTTAGTTACAGAAAATCATACAGAACTTGAATAAATTGTTTATTTAGATAAGTACATTATATTTTGTTCACAAGCTTAGTCATAGTTATCGTATGTTCATTGACCGAAATAATCATTCCCACTTTGATCTTCTGTAATTAATATTAAAAAATACTATTCGTAGAAACAAATAACACCATTCGATAGGAAATTTAATTTACTTTAAAAACACAACCGGAGAACCACATAGGTGTCCAAGTTTGGTAGCAATTTTAATTCGAAGCAGCGCGCGTCGCGCTTTTCCAGTCTCTCCCACGTTATAAGGACGGTACCCGGTTCCTGGTAGTGGTGGGGGGAGCGAGCTCATTGCCGGCTCGTTTCTCGCCGCCCTGCCACAGTGAAGTCGGCCTTCCATAGTTATAGTTCTATGAACGTTCGCTGCTGGTTGCTAGATGTCATGATTGTGCCAAGATCAGAACTAGCGTTTGTGCCACTAACATTCCTGCAAAAAATACATTGAATTACGGTAAAAACAATAGTAGTTGTTATGGGACTGCAACGTTCAGCAATCTAACTGGTTTTGAACAAAGTACCGATTCTGATAGATGGTAGCACTACCTAGGTTGTTGTCAGTAAAATACTGTCCACATCTAGTGGGAAAGATGTGGGACAAGCTTTATTCAAAATGACCCTACCAGTAATTTCAGGAAACTTCTTTTTTTTTGTGAAAAAGGAATGCCCACAAGAGCTGCAGGGAAATATAGAATGCTTGTGACATGCTGGCTAATCTATTCCAACGTTCACAACAATGAACAGGGTCGTTCCGAAACATTCCTAGCTCTTAGTGCCATGTTCCCACTAACGCTCCGGAACGTTCGATGAAGCGAATGTGTCAATATATTTTTCATGTAAGGTGAACATGAAAATTTAGCAGGAGCATTTAGGTTTTGGGCTTCAGAATGATACTAATCCTTGTTCAGATAGAATAATCCTTGTTCAGGTTCCTAAAATATTTAGCTTTAGCAAAATCAAGTTTTGCCCAGAAATATTTTTAGATATACAGTAGCTTAAAAGGTAAGACAATTTTTTTACTTAAGTGACATAAATAAATATAGCTGTTTGATTATAGTAATTTCCAGATCGAACTTGTTGTAGGTATTGGATGTGATATACTCAGTGCTTGCTTTGCGGCGGAACGCGGTGGAACGGCGTTCCGGGACCTCTTTTTGCCGCAAGATCGTGTGTAATCGGCCGGAGTATTTTTTGCAAGAGACGATCGCGTGTTATCGGACGGATAATTTGCCGCAAAATGCAATCGCGTACAATCAGCCGAGAATTTGGCACGAAAGAGGATCGTATATAATCGGACGGACAATTTGCCTCACAAGACAATCGCGTTTAATCGGCCTGAGAATTTCCGTAAAAGACGATCGCGTATGATCGGCTGCAGAATTTGCCGCAAAAGACGATCGTGTATGATCGGCCGGAGAATCCGCTACAAGAGAGGATCATGTGTAACCCGTCGAAGTATTTGTGGGAGGAGACGATCGCGTGTACTCGACCGGATTAATCTTACCGAAAAACACGATCCCTTGAAATGTACGGAAATTACGCGAGGAGTTTTGTTCTGAAATTAGCGCTCTTCTGTCTAGTCTAGAGCTAAGCCGAATGTTGAAAACGCTAAAAAGACCTGAATAATCGCACAAGGCGTCTTAAAAATCTAGACTTTCTATGAACAATTTCTTTTTTAGTTAAATAATGCTTTGTAGTTTTTTATTTACTTATTAAATAATTAGAATTGTATAAAATGTGACTTTAAAATCGACCTAATTACTCACATAGACAAATAATAATTTGTTCAGGGGAAGAATGATAAGGGGGGGGGGGGGTTATGTACAAATTGGCAAACTACAGTTCCGGTACCTCAATTTTTACAAATCAAGCACTGGATATACTTCACCTTCACCTGGATACTTAACCTTCATTTTTCCCCTCTCAAACTAATTGAAACAAATTAGAGAAGAAAATGAGATGTACGAAAATACTTACTTGATCAGATTTAATGAACTGTGATTGCTTTTTTCCAGCTGATGTCCATGGTGATCGAGGTAGGGCTGCCTACCGGAGGCACATTCCTGTCGGACTCTAACCTGGAAGATGTTTATCGTCAATTGTTTGTCATCAACCGAGATTTCTTCCAGAATGTCAAATATGGCATCAGCTACTTACAGAAGCAACAGCAACTAAGGCTGAGCAAATTTGATGGAATATACCGGTGTGTGTTTGTGTGTAGATGGATTTTAATGCTATTGTGCTTTGTAGTTCCAAATTAGCCCTTTTTATCTCGAAAGATTGTGTTGTTAAAGTGTTGTTAAATTGAGAGTTGACTAAAACTAAATGTTAAAAATGATGGGTTCGGGTCGGGTAGTAGATTACTATCAATTTTCGGGTCGGGGTCGGGTTCGGATATTATAAGTGGAATAAAAATTCGGGTCGGGTCGGGTTCGGGTATGTAAGTTGAAAAAAAATTTGGGTCGGGTTCGGGTATTTTAGTTAACCCTTTTAGTGCCGGAAAAAAATTTAATGTAGGTGCAAGAAGTGCCGGACATTTTTTCATTGTTACCTGCAAGAAGTGCCAGGCCCTTTTTAGCAAAAATGTAAGGGTTTAGGAAAAAAAATCACCAAAAATTTATTTATTAACATTTTTTAACAAATATTTCTTTATTTGTTTCTAAATACTTCTATTATTTATAATAAATGACAAGAACAAAGACAAATTTTAAGTTTCTGGTAAAAATAAATGTTAATAAATTTAAAAAATTTTTCATCATACTAATTTTTTATGTTTACACTGAAAAAACTTGTTTCGGTTTTATTCTGATGCAATTTTTATTAGTTTTATGTGAAACTACGTAAAAAAACAAGTAAAAACCATGTATAAAACAGTAATTTACGGTAATAGGTTATGAATTAACAAAATAAAATGATAACCTTGCAACAATGCAGAGTTCAACAACGTCCCTAAGCAACCTACTTAAAACAGTATTCATATTCCATATTTACACTATAAACACCATTTAACATTTAAAAAGATCCACAATAACAAAATACAAACTATATTTTATTATAACCCTATAGGTAAAATAAAAACATAGCCTAAAAATTACACAAACGAAGTTGCATCACTGCCATAAGAAATGCATGGTTATTTGTCTGCCAACAGCTGTTTGCATTTCAGTATGTCTTTTCAGCTAACCATAAAGACAGATCAGGAGAAAAGTCACAAGAAACGAAAGATTTGATTATAGAAAGGCATTTGGCACGAATTCCAGCCAGTAAAAACTAAAAAATATATTTTATATGTATAAAAATGTAAACGTCTCGCTACGAGATCCTGGCATTCTATGCAGTTAGAGACAGGATCTCGCTAAGAGATCCCAGCACTAGCGGTAGTTAGTATGCGCGTCTCGCTACGAGATCCAGGCACTAAAAGGGTTAAAATTCGGGTCGGGTTCGGGAATCATTTGTCAGCAAAACATTGATTTAATTAAATTTTGATGGGACTACCAAGCAGTTACGAAGTAAAAATCTAACATAACATTCACATTACTTTCATGTATACATACAAGAAAAAATTACAGTTTGCAAGAAGAAAATAAGACTACACATGACCATGGGACAAGAAATATTGATGAATTGAAGCTAGACAATGAACAAGATACTCTAAAACACAAAGAACAATTACATACACAAATATGAAACTTCACAATAAGTTACCATCAAATATAAAAAATATAAGATTTTTATTAATGAAAAGAAAAAAATTAAAATTAAAGATTAATATTAATTAAAAAACCAATAATTTAAAAATTAGTTTTCTAAGGAAGAGCCAAGGGCTTGGTAGGTTTTAACTGAGGAAAGAGATAGACTTTCAGCTAGCTTACCTAAGAAATAATGTTCATGGTAGCAGCACATAGAAACACTAAAGGAGACACATTTATCACTAATATTTCGTCCTTCAGGAGGACTTCTTCCGAGTGAAGAGAGAATTAATAGTATTAACCCTTCAGCTAGCTTAATTCTTAGTAATAGTATAAACAACAAACTGGTGATTTTACATCAATAGTATTAACCACAAGCTTTGGTGATTTTACATGTATATACAATGATTAAGACATTTATTTTGAGTATTTAAGTGATCACAGTTGGCAACAGTGACAGTATACAGTTGAAATTTGAACTCAACAGCCATTCTCTCTTCACTCTGAAGAAGTCCTCCAGAAGGACGAAATATTGGCGATAAATGTACCTCCTTTAGTGTTTCTATGTGCTGCTACCATGAACATTATTTCTCAGGTAAGCCAGCTGAAAGTCTATCCCTTTCCTCACTTAAAGCCAATAATTTAAAAAGTACATGAAGACATTCTTTACAAATCATTGTATTTATGATACAAATGAATTTTTTAAGCTAAAATTTTAATAATGTTATATATAATGAAAATTTTGTAAAACATTGTTATGCACCAAATGGTACCATATACAATATGCAATAACCAATACAGTCAATAGATATTCATATTCATGACTTAAACTTATTATTTCATAATTTATCATTGAAATAGTATTTATATTTTATAACAACAATAATCAACAATAATTTATTTTCATCATAAAATTAGTTTTATTATAAAACTTCTATGAAGAAAATAATAGTTGGTTTAAGAAATATGGAAGAGCAGGCAGAAACCATAAATTACCAGAGTAGAGGAAGGGAGGAAAGAGAAGGGGGGGGGGGGAGAGAGAGCGAGCTAGAAAAAACAGCTTTCTCAGTCTCCTTATCATTGGGAAGGGGGGAAGTGGGGAGGTTTGTTTACTCATCAATTAGCCTGTCTGCCAGTCCGGTGTTATCTGCTTGCGTGCGTTCTGCTGCTACTACGAAATGCGAAAATCCAAACCATTTGTCCTACAACCACGTATGATGGCTCATACTTTTTGTCTAATTTTTTAAAATATATTGTGACAAAAAAGAAACTTTTATCTCTTGCCGTTCAAGAGAAAATCCATGATCAAACAAAAAACTGATGTATACTTTGTGGTTCTCCAAGGTCAACTGAATATAGCAGAAACTTTCCAAATTCCATCTAATTGGAGATATTTTTTCATTTCACCTGTCACCGTCCTTTCCTTATCACTTCATGGATAATTTTTTGTGTATGTTTTTCGTGGGAAGGACACGCTCTTCTGGTTTAACGTGTCCAAAAATAAATTGCAACAATTATCTTCTCGATAAGACCTCTCGTATCATAATCTCGGCTAGAAATTCCAGCTTATTCAAAGCTATTTAGTGTTGGATCCTACGACTATTTCATTGCGTCGGTTCCCTGGTCCTTTAAGTTGCTAAACAAGGATACGATATTAAGCAGTAAGCGTACAATAATTTTGAGCCGGCAAGGAGACGGCTGGTTGTCTGAGTTGAGACGTATGGTGACGATTGCTTCTAAGTTTGATATCACGATCGCGACCATATTTGTTCGTCACATTATAATATTGCGTGGACGCTGTAAGTCAAAAGCCTCGCGCAAATTAATTATTGTTGAACATTTTTAAAGTTTCGGATTTCTTTCGGGTAGTATGTCGGGTATCTTCAACCCGATTTCTTTCGGGTAGTAGGTACCCGCCCGACCCGACGTGTAATAAAAACCCGCCCAAATAAAACCCGAGACATGTCGAACCCGACCGAATCAAACTCGAGACGTGTCGAACCTGCCCGACCACTTGGGTTCACGTTATTACCCGAAGCTACCCGAATTTTCGGGCACCCGCAGACCTCTAGCGTTTTTGCCATTTTTGATTTTAGTATTTTTACTTCTTTGTGTGCTACGGCGAAGTACAATATCATATCAGAAAAAACAATTGCAGTAATATAATTTTTGCGGAAATAATTATCTCCTCAGTAGAGTATACAACATGTGCCTTGTTGTTGGGAGGATTGGTGATTCAAAATATTTTCTGGTGTTTCAAAAACAACCTTTATATGATGATATTTTTACTGAAGAATTTCTAGTTACTCTTGCTTATCACTATAGTTTTATTTATCAAACTCTTTTGATTAAAAATAGTAAAAACTTAAACTAAATATTAAATAGTTAATTGACCTAAACTTTTGGGTTTAAGTCATTTATGACTTTTCTACTGTTATTGCCCTGAAAATAAGGATGTAATTAGATTGTTTAGTAAGTAATGCACAAACTCATGTTTACAGGTGTAGTCGATAGGATTATATCAAGAACTCTGTTTGGATTCTTATAAAGACTTAGGATTGGTTGATAGGTTAAGAGAATGTCTAATGTACACTGAAGCCGACTTTTTGTATCTATTTGACATTAGTTTAAGAAGCTTTGGCACCTATCTAGGCAAAATATTCTAAATTATAAAAAATTGAAGATGTACAGTTCAGCGTTGGATTTGAGTGTTACAGCTCTCTGTGGTCTAGATTGAAATAATATATTTCATAAAAAGAGTGGAAAGTGATATTCAAGATCATACGTTTGAAGTGTGAGATTTATTGAGCATTTAAATTGGTTGAGAATATATAAACCTCTTTCACTCGTGTTTTGAAGGATTTTTCATTATGAAACTAATGAAACAATAAGAAAAAATTGTTTCATGTCGGATTTGTTTGTTTATGTCAGAAAAAATCCAAAAAAGTGTAACGTGTACTTTTGTATGTTAAAAAGTGTAATAATTAATTTTCGCTGATGATAAACAAATAACGAAAGCAGGTTATTTTACAGTAGTGTAGGGGAAATATGTGTAACATATTCACTACCGGACCAATCTGATTTTGTTAAATATACCTTATAACTGTGAGTTTGACAGCTAGTACATAAAAGAAGCAGTCATCCAAAAAGTTTAAAATTGAATTTGTTGGTTATTTTTAATATAATGGTAATATTCAAAAGTGTTATCTTTTACTATTATATCTTAGCCCATTAGGATGAATGTTATCACCAAGACCCATTCTTTCTTGTATTTAACTCTCACATAAACCTAACAAGATGTAGAGTCCTGATAATAATCTATAAATACTAATTTGGCTGTCCTTTGTTCTCTTTATTTTATCTGTTCAATACAACTACTAATAACCTGTATTTTTCTCTTGTGCAAACACTGTGTAGTCAATGTTTGGTAAGTAAATTTTACGATAAAATTTTAAAGTTAATTGCAAAACTGAAATACAATATGATTCAGGTTAAAGTTATTGTTTGGATATATCTAATAACTCAATAATAAACTGTCATTGAATCAATCAGATACAAAGCGTACCCTCTCAACTGTTGATTTAGTAATTACACTTCTGCTTAAGGTTTTCGTAGTTAGTTTAAAACTTAACCTTGTCAATCTAAGCAAAATAATACAATGAGCTCGAATGTTTGTGACTTAGATGGGTGGATGCAGTGTCACAACCTAACTTGAGAGTTCGCTATGTTGCTGCTGCCAACAGGGTGGTGGTTCCCCAGGCACTGCTTCGAGAACCTTACTTCCACCCGGACTATCCTATGTGAGTAAGATATAAGTTTTGCCTCATTCACTTCCGATTAGAGGTGTGCGGATATCCGAAAACTCGGATCGGATATCCGAATCCGATCCGAGGGTTTTATAACTATCCGGTAAGACTGACTAGATATCCGACTCTATCGGATAGACTGAATTTTTTGGGGTAAATTGTAAAGTAAGATCAAATTTTCAAGTAAGGAAAGTCTTCCAAACAAAAGAAGTCACTGCCGACGAAAGTACATTAGTGACAAAAAACATCGCGGAGCAAAAACGACGCTTTGAAATGCGACGGTTGCGATAGCGGCTAGAACAACGCCTCAACACAATGCGATTATGTAGTGGTATGCATCAAGCGATGTATTTCGGTTGCCGATATTGCGACTCATGATAAGATCGAGAATCGAGATCGTTGTATACGATCAGATTACTGCGCAATACCCGACACGATAACAAACATTTTCTTAAGATAAATTCTTATATCGTAGCATTAAATCAGTTAACAAATAGTAGTACAAACTGTAATAGTTCTGTCTCGATTAGTATCCGTTACCGACGAAACATCGATTGGTATGAGGGAGAATCGCAATCAAGACAAATCAGTGTTCGCCATTGACCGACAGTGTCGACAGTGTCCATCAGTCAGTCGTCTTGAATTTCCAAAACGGAATATCCCGTAAATACCCCATAAACAAATAGTCGTGTTGATGTTTCGTACGACTATTTCAGGCCGTAAATATCTTACGTGGCCTGTCGATACGATAAAATAAAAAGCCTACAATAATTTTGGGCTGTGAAAGTTTTGGCAAACCTGTTCATTCATTGTTTTTTCTTTCCAAATCACTTCATTTTGAATGTCGTCGTCTGCTTAAAAGCTGAATTAACTCAAGAACATTTTTCTTCTTACTTTATTTATCAATTAAACAATTACCTACCTAGAAATAGAAAGTTGAACGATCACAAATAAGTTTTTATTTTGCTGAAATATTTATCTTTGACGATTTAAGCCTAGTCAAAGCCGGCCGGCTGTATTTTCAATACGTGATTAAAATTTTAAAATGGACTTTGTTAGATAACAGTACAATGCGACTTGACTGCCTACGTCTATGAAAATAATTAATGAGTTAGCTTGTTGTTTGTGATATAAAACAAATAGACCTTTGTTCTAATTAAATGACCAAGCTTTAATACCGAAACTTAAACATTTGAAACTTATCTTGAAATTTAGGTTAAGTTTACTGCTCGGACTTAATTTGTTTTTTTAGTGTTATTGTAGTGAATAAAAATCTAGGTTGTCAGGCATTAGTGCATAAATAAAAATGTAAAGCTTTCTTCAAATATGAGGTGATTGGTGAATCAAGTTTTATATTTAATTCTTTTGTCTAGTCACATAGGCCTAGTTTCTGATCAAATAGGCTAAGGAAAAGAACAAAAAAGACAGAGGCCTAATAGTGAACAAATTTATGTTGCATTGGAAAAGGATTTTTTAAGTTGCAAATCCTGAAATTGATTTAGGCCTAATAAGCTTATTCAATTAATTATATACTACCAATGCTTAAGGGGAATCAACAACTTTCTAAATTCTCAACAGATATTTAGTTGAACCTTTGCATACTTTAATAATTGACATTTGGCCTATATTGGAAACTATATCACAACAATCAACGACTCAACCCTATCAAGGCAAATCTTACCTTACACATTAGGATGATATGGTAGTTCCTTGCAATTACCTTAGGCTTTTGAGAAAACTTAAATCTGCTCATTACGCCGCGCTGTAAATATCCGAATCCGGTATTATCCGATCCGAACCTGTTGTTATCCGATCCGAAACCGATCCGAACATAAGCTATCCGATCCGATCCAAAAAATCACTATCCGCACACCTCTACTTCCGATCTTTATGCAGTAATTATTGGGTTACTGAACCAATATAACCTGTATTTTGTAGACATGAGATCTAGATTGAAGCCAGTTTATAACATGCAGGAGGAAGAAGTAGTCAATTTTAAAGAATGCTCAATATTTGGTTTGTTAAAAATTGAACTTTATAATTTTCCTTTTCAAAGTTAAAGTCAATAGTTTATGATAATATCCGTTGTGTTATTTGTCTGAGACTGTAAGTGAACAAGAGTTACAGCTGATTATCAGCATAGACATTGTAAACAAGCTAGCCATTACATTTGACTTTTAACTAAGACCTCTTTTTACGTGGAAAAGCAAACGTTCCATCGGGGAGTGACCTGATTCTGACACAAAAGCAACGCTGATTCAACTGATTACAGAGCCGTTCTCTATGGTGGCCTGGGAGTGGAGATCAGTGCAGCTGTCGTGGAAGCCATCACCCCCTGGAATGTGTTGTACGCCGACGACGGGACATTGGTCGACAAGCAGCATCCCGCCGTTGATCAAGTGGATCGTGTGTTCCACCATCCCACCTCGTGTTTGCGCCAGTGGTGGGGGAAAGAAGGATTTGCCTCGTCTCGAGCCTCTGATACTACCATTTACGATGCTCTGATTAAACTGTCTGGGGTCAACATCGCTCTCAGAGTAAGAATTTCGCTGGTGTTTTCAAATAATATTTACTATTAATGATTAAGTTCTGTTGTGGGTTTCTTTGCTCCATAATAATGGGATGATTTCTTGGCCCATGTGGAATGATAAATAACTGTATGGTTAATTTATTAAACCATTGAGTGTCATTGGAGCACAAGGGCTCTAAGATGTTGTTAATATGATATTAGGACTACTTTGAAATTACTGGATAAAAACATCCTTGTCACAAGTGACATGCTAAACTATTCCAACTGCATTGATTGTCAAATAATGCTTCTCTAAACATGTCATAAAATGTATTTTAAATTATTATTTTAATATTTTATTTTCAGGATCATCAAAAATACAAATTGAACAGAGTCATCAATTAATAATATTTTTTCTGTTGATGAATTTCTGGATGAAAATCTGCCAATCAATAAAACAAAATAAAATTCCTTATAATTCTTAACCAAACAATTAAATACAGAATTAGTCCTGACATTTTCATTACAATTGATCAAACAGAACAGAAAAATCACATGTTTATGATCTCATAGTTGAAGATTATTTTTCTTTGGATTTACATTACTCATGTACAGTGATGAAAAAGGTTATCTTCCCGCTATTCATATTCTTCAGCAGATGTCCAAGTTTCCAGTTTAAAAACTTGAAATTATTCATTAATGTCATATCCACAGCCATATATTTTTTGAAATTCATATTTATGGAGCAACAAAATGAATATATAGATTGAGATAAGATACTTATACAGCAAAAATTATCTATTTGAGTTATTACAAAATTAAAAATATCAGATTCTGTTTAATATTTTTTTATAAATTTACTATGTAAACAATTAACAACTTTTACAAAACAAACATCGCAAAAGTAAAACATCAAGAAACAATAGACTTGGTTGACTATTATCAATTGATGTCTATATCATGCAAATATATATTTCAAAATCATTTTGCCTAGGTACAATTTAAATTTTTACCCACAAACAAATCTTTAAGGGACTGAAATTTCCTAAAAACTTACCAAAACTTTTAAAGCAAGAAAGCAATTTAAATAAATTCAAACCTTTTATTAAAGATTTTTTAATGTAAACCCCACTTTATTCATTCAATGAATTTAAGAATTCAAAATTTTAACTATTCATTTGAGTTTTAAATATACATATGCAACGGTATCAAACACTTTTTTCCTTGTAACTGATTTTAAAAAAGTAAGAAACATTGCCTTTTAATTTTAGATTTAAAAAAATTATTTGCTTATTATTTATAAGTAATATTATGATTTTAATAATTTTTACTCTTAGTTTACTGATGCTATCATTAAACTAATGGTAATGTACAGTAGAACCTCGTTTATCCGGATTAACTGGGACCGGACATGATCCGGATAAACGAACATCCGGATAAAACGGACATAATAGGAATATCAATAAAAACAATACATAATGGAAAAACTTACCATATTTATTTATCATAACAATGTCTAAAAACAGATTCACTTTAGTATTGTACATCAAACAATAGTAATGTACACACACGGGAGTAATGTACAGTACAGTATATTCAGTTTTTATTAAGGCCTGTAAAAAAATCGTCTATCTTCTTTACTCATACTGAGCCCCATACCGATAACACCTGTCGACGCGAAGAGTGAGGGATGCGTCGTCTTGGAGGGGGGGGGGTATTTTTAGCAAACAGGCGGGATAGGAGATGCCTCAAGGTCATTGCCTCCCGTGCAGGTATTGTTCGGTATCGAACATCGATGTTCGATGTTTTTACCATCAATGTTAGAAAGTCTATGTTTTTCTGCCATCGATGTTTTTGTATCGATGTGTTTTTAAGTGGAATTTTAAGACAGATTTCGTCTTTTTCCGACCTCTGAATATGGAAATTAAATAGGACTAACATTTCCATTTTTATTTTAGATACTGTATAATAATAAGCCTAATAATAACAACATTAATTTGCAAGGTTAATTTTTCCATTTTTTGAAAATGAATAACAATATATCGAGATTAAAAACTTTGATATCATTTAGTTGAAAACATCGACGTTTTTTGCTTAAAAACATCGATGTTTTAGAATCGATGTATTTGCAACATCGATGGTATTAGTTCGATGTTAAAATCGATGGTAACATCGTTGGTGAACTTTCGATGTCCGAACATTACGTGCAGGTGCAGTCGCTCGGCCCACAATGAGTCATCACGCATCGGCTGTGGCGGGTGGCTATAGCTTCACATACAGTACTCGCGTATTAGTCAACATACAAACACGGCACAAAACAAACTCAGTTATTATATAAAATACAACTATCCCGATTTACAGAACATTTGTATTTAAAGTTAATTGTAAAACAATGTGAATGCTGTGTCTAAAATTTTTATTTTTGTGTCGAAAAGTCTAATTTATTACGGTAATATTGGACAAGATTTTTGATTCGGATAAACTGGAGAGCCGGATAACCGAGGTCCGGATAAACGAGGTTCTACTGTACCACACCTTTTAATAAAGGAGATCTTGATTGACTTTGACTAAGTACGAGGATCGTCCAAAAAGTGAAGAACATTTTGTAAGAGTTAAGCTGTAAAATGGTGAATCACCAGACACTTATTAAATTGCTTAAAACAACTAAAACAGGTTTTTTTGTCCTTTATATAATGCTATAGAATTTTATTTAATTAATGGCTGTTATTTTTGGCTTATCTGATTAGTAAAGGATTCAATCAGTAATTAATAGAAAGCCTTCATGGTTACATGGTGTGTTACATGGTGTTTTGATATCACAGACGATGCTGGAGCACCTGTCACATCTGCCTCACACTCACCAGCCCGCCCTCGAGAACTACGATGATGGTCATCTCTTCTTTATCACATACGCTCAGGTCAGTGTTAACCTAATCGAAGATGGTCAGCAAAATAAAATGAGATTCGTCATATGTGACTGAATGGATATTTTCCTAATGACTGCCTGGTTATTTATTAGTTAATAGTCATTTATCCATTTAGTATGTTAGAAAACTGAATATTCAATTTTTTAGAGAACTTTTATTTTTAGTACGTTTTGGGAACTCATTTAATTTACATAGGTAAACTGACAACTCTTTATTTTCTGAGCTCTGCTGGCTATTTATTGCCCCCTTCCCTTATGTAATGAAATTTAGGCATTTTAAAGGCAAGTATTTATGGTTGAGGGACAGGAGAGGGGATTTGGGTATCCTTTCTACAGACAAAAGCAAGTTGTTTCTTTTTGTTGACATTAAGTATACCGCGGATCATCCATATTAATGTGGCACAACAGTAATCCCCATAGCAAAAAATATAGATAGTTAGAGTTAATTATAATATTGCCTCAATAGTCAGTGCCGATCATGAGCCCAGCCCCTGATATGTTAATTCTGCAATCGGTGCGCTGTACAAGCTGTTGTGTTTACTTTAACATATGATCATATAGTTGATTAACCCAAACAAATAATAAACAATTATTTCACCAGCAGCGCACTCACTCACCCACTATATTTCGTTCCCGCAATTATAATGCATGTATTGATTACTGCTAAGATTCCCAGTGGAAAACCAAAACACTTGTCCTTCAAAAATGCCATGATGTACTGTACAGGTAATGCAGTAACTTTAAAATTTTGTAATACCAGATGTGTACAGTGATGTATTGCATTTGTATCTTACTTTTAGGTGGTACTCTTCACAAGTAAAACTTGCTAAAATCACACTTTTATTGTGATTTTAATATTTTTATTTCACAATTAGGTTGGTTTGGATAAACCAGGATCCTGATAATGTGAGGTCGACTAACCCGAGGTGTGCTGTATTATTAACACCCTAATAATAATAGCAGTTTTGAACTGCTAGTGCCAAACATACTAAAAAGTCAAACTAACCTGAAACAGGTTAGTTGAGTGCTGCTGCACTGTTTGTTTTCTTTGTTGTTATGTCTCCTGGTGTGACAATGAAGTAACCAAACTTCCCCAAACACAGCTGAGACCAAATGTCCTAAATCGATGTAAAATAGAAAATTCAAGTGGTCCTTTATCTCCACTGATGTCCACCTTGGGAGTGACCATTGGTGGCCTTGACCTAGGAGTTGTCGGGTCCCGAAATTTCGGGAAATTTTCGGGAAAATTAAATTCCCGATTTTCGGGCAGGATTTTATTTACTTCGGGAAATTTTTCGGGATGGGATCGTTTTAGCGATCGCAAATTAACGGCGGGTGTAGCCGCGGAAAACAATCTCGTATATTTTCCGATCGCGAATGAACGGCAAATCCAGCTTTGCAAAACTTGCGATTGTCCGTTAAAAACTATCGTGCGTATTTGCCGATCGTAAATAAACGGCAAATGTGGCTTTGCAAATCTCTTGATCGGCCGTGAAAACCACTGCGCGTATTTGCCAGACGCGGATGAACGGCAAATATAGATTAGCGCTGTTTGCGAACGGCTGCGAAATACGCTAGCGCGTATCTGTCGATCGCGGATTAACTGCCGATGTAGCTTTAACAGAACTTGTGATCGGCCATGAAAAACGATCATGCGTATTTACCGATCACGAATAGACGGCAAATCTAGCTTTGCGGGATTTACGATCGGCCGCGTCTTTGCCAATCACGTATTAATGGCCGATGCTGCTTTACGAAACTTGCGATCGGCTGTGAAAAATGATAGTGCGTATTTGCTGATCGTTGATAAATAGCAAATGTAGGATTGCTAACTCGCAATTGGGTGTGAAAAGCACTTAGTTATTCCCTGATAGCGGTTAATAAACGGTAACAACTTGCTATAAGGCATGACAGTGATGATTGCTCATATTGGTCACATTGGTCTGCTACAAATTAATTGTGGTTTTGCCCATTGATTCAATTTTCTAAACTAATTCAGATGTCTTTGAATCCCAGCCGAAAGTATGATTATTTTTCATAAATAAGTAAAAAAAATTGATCAAAGGAAAATTTTAAAACTTTTTAGAAATTTTGAATACATAGGTAATTAATATTTTATGTAACTTAGGAAATATTATGTTTGGAAGTTGTGAATCTTGAAATTTTTAATTTTAAGCTTGGAAAAATTATTCTTTTGGTTGTAATCTTGAAACTAAATTTATTTTTAATTTTTTACCGTAGTTTAAAGTGCTGGAAAAATTATGAGTCATAGAATCATTTCCTAAAACAAGAACTCCAAAGCCCAAAGTTTATAAAAATACAATAACATGTTTACTGATTATACATGACAGACTGCATGTTCAACAGCTTAAAAACCGAGATTATTTTTTTTAGGGGGCACCCCCTCATTTTGTTCCTTGATGTAAAATAAGGCAGAAATAATTTTTTCAGATTTTTAAAAAATGTTTTAGGGGTCGCTACCAAGCTTTAAACTTTGGAATTATAGTCAAATTTTGTAAAGTTTCTCATAATACATTAAATTTTATTAAACAAAAATCAAATCAAACTGGCTTGGAAATCAGAATATTAAACTTTTTAAATAATATCAACTTTATTTATCATCCTTTGATAAGTACAGGGTACACCCAGAAGTCACGTTCAGACAGGAGTGATGCATGTTCCAACATGCGCTTGGCACTAACATGCAGAGACCAGCTTGAATTTCCTAGTTTCTTGTTGGACACTGTGCAGTAAAGAGTGTTTATGCTCGTACATTTGTGTGAACTTTTAACAGTGGTTTTAGATAAAATACATCTAGTGAATTTGGAAATTAAAATTTTAGTTTGTATTAGTAATAATATACAGTGAAAGATGTCGTGCGGGACTTGTTGTTTGAATTTGTGGGTTAAGTGTGAATTTAATTTATGTAATGTAAGTAATCAATGATCATTATTTCTTGTTAGCTTACAAGACTGCTACATCCACATTATCTTTACTGTCTCAAAATATTTAAGTATGGCATCCAGTAGTAAAGGTTCTGTTGTGACGAGAACATCTACAGATATTTGGTTGGTTGGACAAATGTCAAAATCACTAAACCAAACAAAGTTACCATCTAAAAAAGAAGTTTTGAGCCTGTTTTTTTCATTATAAAAATGAATTAAACCTAACTATTAAGGAGTCCGCTCACTGTGCAGCAAGTGATGTGCTTCTTATCTGGGAAAAAGCTAAGATTCCAACTCGTTTAAAAAAACATGTAGTTGAAAAAATTTTAGGATTATTCGATGAGTGGCAAAAGTTAAAAAGGAATAAGGAAAATAAAACCAAGCGCTCAGAGGCTTTAATTAAAAAGGAAAATGACTGGAGGATGGGGTTAGAAGACCTTTTTGATATTGCTCTTGCAAACGCCCTTAACATGATTTCCATTCAAGAAGATAAAGATTTTTTAATCGCTCAAAGACAAAAAGGTAGACCTGGTAAAATGGGAAGTGTAGATAAAAATTTTGTAAGAAAGGAAATAAAGTCCTTTGAAAAAAACAAACGGTTTGAAAAAATGAAAAAAACGTGAAGAGGAGAATAAACGATTGCTTTTTGAAAAAATTCCTATACCTCCCAATGAGGATGAAGATGAGAGTAGTTCCTCTAATAGCGAAAACGATTTTGTTTGTCTTGAAACAACTCGCAACTCACCTCCCAGGAAAAGAGGTAGAAAAACTATATTGGACAGTAATGTAGCAGCAAGCCTTGATATTGCAAAATTAAGTGACAGAAAAGCGGCTATTGTATTGTCTAACACTTTAAAGAGTGTAGGATGTGACCCTACTGAGTACAATGTGAACAAATCCTCTATCCGGCGCCTTAGAATTAAGAAAAGGCAGGAGAGGGCTCGAGATCTAAAAAGTGAGTTTTCATCAGATGTACCTTTAACTGTTCACTGGGATGGTAAAATTTTGGAAGACATTTCTGGCAGTGAAAAAATAGATAGATTGCCCATAATTGTGTCAGGAAAAGGTGTTGAACAATTACTCGCTGTTCCAAAACTACAATCTGGAACAGGGGAACATATAGCTTGTGCTGTAAATGAAACATTAGAGTCTTGGGGAATCACAGATCAAGTAAAATGTAGGGGTGTGCGAGTATTAGGTCGAGCTTTTCAGTATTCGGCTCGGCTCGACTTTTCTAAAAAGCTCGATACTCGAGCCGAGCTTTTGATAAGAGAGTTCTTATCGGAAAGATAATTATTGCGGTCTATTTTTGGACATTAAACCGGAAGAGCGTTTCCCTCCCACGAAAAACTAGCAAAAAACATTCCCTAGTGATAAGGAAAGGACATTGACAGGTAACAAGAAATATTATCTCCATTTAGACGGAAATCGGAGCTATATTTTGTTGACCTTGGGGAACGTGAAATACAGCATTTAAGTCTATTGTTTTATCAAGGCTTATCTCTTAAACGGTATATCGTACAAGTTTCATTTTTATCTCATTTGATTTATAAAAATGAGACAACAAATATGAGCCGTCATTTGTAGCTGTATGACAAGTAGTTTGTATTTTTGCATTTTGTAGTAAGGATTCCTTATCTCCTAATTAACTCACGCACTGATTCAGACAAGAGCAAAAAACAGGGAAGGGGCTTGAAGTAAACAACCTCCACCCCCCCCCCCTCTCCCTGGCCACTGATAAGGAAAGAGAGAGGGTTAGCTGTTTCTTTCTTTCTGTCTATTCCGTCCTTATTTATTTATGATATATCTTCTTCTTAATTGTACATTATTTTCTTCACAAAAGTTTAGAAATGTAACTAATTTTAGGATTACAATAAATTATTATTGTTATTAAATATTATTTCATTCATATATTATATTCTGAAATAATAAGTTTAGCCATGAATATTATGTCACAATTGGGACTGCTATTTAATTTTTTATCATCTTTACTTAGTGAACATAAAAAAATCAATCTTGTGTTTGACTAGGTGTATATGTGTGATTTTTTTGACTTGATATAACTATTTTAAAACCTTGCAACTACTTCTTTCTACTATTGCAATTAAATTTTGTAGTACCTATATGTAACCAGTCTAATTATGTAATTTTAACTATTTATTTTAAAGTAAAGTATTTTGGGATTGGTTATTACTTAAATATAATGTAGATAAATGTAGATTTTAAATTTTGTATTTTTCTTGATAAATTATTTGTTGAGTCAGTTTGATTAATTTTATGTAACAAAATACTGATGAACCTATGAGATAATTCACTTGTTTTGGGGATAAGCTTTCTATTTTTGAGCTGGCGGTCACTTAAGGTATGCAAACATTAGTCTATTGTATCTTTGAAGATTAAAATCAAGCTTCATAATTTCTTTTAATAATTTGGTGATTGTTAAAAAGCTCGGCTCGAAAAAGCTCGAGCTCGAAAACTTTTGAAAAAGCTCGGCTCGAGTTCAAAAATCACTATTCGCACACCCCTAGTAAAATGTATGAGCTTTGACACAACAGCTGTTAATGGTGGGATTCATAATGGAGCATGCATCCTTTTAGAGCAAAAAATGGAAAAAGAAATGCTCTGGTTGGCATGCCGTCACCATGTTCTTGAGATTATGTTAGAAGCTGTGGTTGTTAAATCAATAGGAGTTTCATCGGGACCTGAGATACTCATGTTTAAGCGATTTAAGGGGTTTTGGAAATCCATTGAACATAGTAATTTTAAAACTGCCCTATCTGATGACTTAGTTCACAAAAGTGTAACACAGGCAGCGCCTAATATTATCGAGTTTGCTAAGAAACAGCTGGAGAAGTATCAACCACAGGATGATTATAAGGAACTCTTAGAGCTTTCAATAATATTTCTTGGTGGAGTACCAGAAAGGGGTATCCGTTTTAAAATGCCTGGGGGATTACATCGAGCCCGATGGATGGCAAAGGCTATCTATTCGCTCAAGATATACTTATTTAGAGAACAGTTTGCCTTATCAAAACGAGAAGAGGCAGGTATTCGAAAAATTTGTTCATTTGTTGTTAAGGTTTATATTGACAGCTGGTTTCAAGCACCGTCAGCATGTAGCGCTCCCAGAAATGACCTTCAGCTTTTGAAAAATTTAAATGATTATGAAGCTGTTAACGAGGAAATATCAAAATGTGCAATGAAAAAAATCCTCCGGCATTTGTGGTATTTATCAGAGGAACTGGTTGCGCTTGCATTTTTTTACCAAAACGTCCCTGAAGAAACCAAGAGAAAAATGATGGATTCTTTAAAGTATGAAGAAAATCATGAACCAATGAAACGAGCCCTCATTGATCCAGCTGCAATTTACAACAAAGAACTGCAAGACTTTGTTACGAGCAACACACTACGATTCTTTAAAATCCTAGATTTACCGACAGACTTTTTACAAACAGATGTAAGTGAATGGAGTCAAAATGAATCGTACAAGAAAAGCAAGGAAATAGCCTCTTCGCTTAAAGTTGTCAATGATGTTGCCGAACGTGGAGTTGCACTAATGGAAGAGTACAACAAACTACATACGAAAGATGAAGATCAGAAACAGTACCTACTACTTTTGGTGAAGGAATACAGAAGAAAATATCCTGACTCAAAGAAATCAACTTTACTATCTTAAAGTAACATATTAAAATTATAATATTCATAATTTTTTATCTATAACCACTCGGAGCACACTGTAAAAATATGATTTCTTTTGTTATTTCTCAATAAATTTTTGTTTATTCCTACAGGCTTGAGTTTATTACTTCACAGTTTTTTCATTCCATCCTTAAAAATTTCATGTGTTCGTAGCGACCCCTAAAAATTAGTTTAAAAATCCCAAAAAATTACAGAAATTATCTTTTACATAGTAGAACAAAATAAATGGGTGCCCCAAGATAAATTATGAAAAAAAATTTTAACCCGTCTTTAAGGACCACCCTAATGACAGTACATTGTCAACATGCAATAATCACTCTAGTATTTTACTTTTGGCTTTTGGAAATCAAACAATAAAACAAAAAGCAGAAACTTAAAAACTATTGTGTTTCTATCAAACGTGAAAAAATGCATATTATATTTATTTATTTATTTTTAGCGAATTTCCCCTATAGGGAAGAAGCTATTACCGTAGGTCTCATGGTAAGACCTAAGCTCGGGACCACTATAACTTTTCGTTTTGGGGCCCCCAGAAGCAAAAAACACTATTCGTTCGAATTTTTATATATATATATATACATATCTATATATATATATGCATATCTATATATATATATGTGTCTGTAAGCACAACAGCGGCCGCAAAAGTGGTCCAATCTTTATGAAATTTGGTACGGACGTGTAAAGTGGTAATCAATTGAACGAGTTCGTGAACCAGCCAGATCGGACCACCGGAAGGGGGGGTAAAGGGGAATAAACCCCCCCAAAAATGGGTTTTTTGAGTTTTTTACATCGAAAAATAAAATTTATCGAATTTTTGTGGGCACCATTGAATTCAGCTCGAAAAAACAAACAATATAGTATTTTCAATCACTGCTCTAAGTCCATTGGTTACCGAGATATTGAAAGTGGTAAACACAGCTGACTCTAGCTGCCATTGGTTGTTGGGCTATTAATTAACAATCCTGTCTAAGGAACATGCCAACCTTAGTCAGTAACAAGGCTACAAGATCGCGCCACTATCATCACGATCATCACACTCATCCTTCACTCATATTCAGGGTAACGTCCTCAATGAGGTACCTGTCTTATTAAAGTGATAAAGTGACAGTACGTTGTCCCAATGTTAACCTTATGGGAAATAAGTAAAATTCTATATCTCGGTTATTTCTCAACATATCTTGTTAAAACTTGGTAAATAGCTTCTTCTAGTTCAGATCTACTAAATATTGAATTAAAACCACCCAGTTTTAATATACCTGTAGCAGCAAACCTGCATACTCATTCCCCATGTTATTCTTATGGAGCTTACCAAAACATGTCAAATCTTGCTATGTTTGATTGAAATATGTTGTTTTGCATTTGAAATTCGCTGAGTATGCAGGTCTGCTGCAACGGGGGCATTTTATATTATCTCTATTTTTCAATGCAATCAAATTAGAAAGAATAAAAATTCAAATTTAATGAAAAATAATAATAAATAAACAATACATTTTATTTACCATTTTTATATAAGTTTTTATTTTATTTATAATTAACAATTTCATTGTTACTATTTTTTTATGTGTTTCTAATGTTTGCTATTTTGTCAATTGCATATAAGTTAGTATTTTTTCACTTAAATTTATTTCGTGAAATTGTTGAGTTGGGACGGTATAAACATTTATATATGGCATTGTTTTTAACCTAATGCCATTATTGTAATAAAGAAAATAAATTTGTGAACGAGCATTTCCCGAAGCTTTAGGGAAGACAAAAATCCTGTCCCGTCCCATCCCGAATTTAAGAGGGAAGAAAAAAAATCCCGTCCCATCCCATCTTGAACTGAAAATCCAATCCCGTCCATCCCTACCTTGAACCTTTAAGGAAGTGCGCCAAAAGATATAACAGAGATCTTAATGAAGCATTGCATTGCTGCTGAGTGCATGTCTACTAAAATAGAGAGGTTTAAGGTTAGCAGATGTAATTTTTTCCCTTTAAAATGATTAACAAAGTATCTTTTAACATTTTTGTTTCAGTCCGTATGTTCAGTGAAGTCTCACGAGCAGAAAGATTTGGATGAAACTTTGGATATCAGTCTGGATGATAAGTCTTTGTAAGTTTTTTGGCGTTTTATGTACTTACCTTATCTGTTAGGATTAATCCCAAATTAAGCTAGGCCTAATCCTAGGATTAGCCAAGTACTTATTTATGCATCTAAGATTTATGTTTTTGGTCAAAGATTTGATTTCTTCAGTGAAGTGGTTGTGCTATTTTACTGTAGACCATGAAATAATTCAGAGATTTGTATAAATAATATTAGTAATTAAATAATAAAACTTAGTAATTTGGATGTTTGATTAAAAACAAAAATATTGTCTGTTTCACTTCTTGTTTTTGATTCGCAAGAGCAGATTTAAAAAAAATTTCCTCTAATCATGTCATATTTCACCCATTAATTGCATAATTTCACTGATCTCAAAGACATCATTCAAGCATCACAAATGCACCAGATAAGTAATATTGTAATTACTTTGAAATACATCATGGCATTAAGTGTTTTGCTGTGCTTTTGTGTGTATAATTTATCTTTAAATGTTGTTATTATTTCACCTAAAGAACATTGTGATAATTCTGTCTCAGAAGAAATAAGGACATGATTTTTACTGGTCTCCTGTATACTCTTCTCGCTATATTTTTTCATTTTAATTTGTTACGTTGATTTTTTTCTTGTAGCAAATATTTTTTTCATTTTAATATGTGAAGCTAATTTGTATTTTCAGCTGTTCTTACCATTGAAAACATTTTTTTCAGGCTATCTGTTGTACTATCACAAGTGAAAGACTTCGCAAAATTATTCTCATGTACAGCTGCAAACGTTCTTTACTCCGAGATCCCTTGTGAAAATGTTATTTAAAATAAATCAAGATGTTTCATAAGGTAATGTGAAGAAAATTACATATGAACAGTTACAAAATCATTGAAGAACATATGACCCAACACCAAATTTAAACTGATTCTGTTAATTTTGGGTTATTTTTATGACACAGTAGTATATTAATTTTAAGCCCAAAGTGAAGAGGAGTTATGATCTGATTTTAGTACTTGAGGACAAAAGATGTAATTTTACTTTTATTTGTGTACATATACCCTGATTTTCGAAAGAAGGTGAGCGGCGCGGCGGCGGCGGAGCGAGCGCGCGGCAGTAAAAACATTCTTATTCATAACGCTGTATAAACGTAAAAAACGCTGTTAAAAATTTGCAGTCCACTTTATTCCAATGACCAGTTTATTACCTTATTAGCACTGTTTTCAAATAATTTTCAACGTATATCGTTTAGTTTATACTGTGAGTTATATTACTGAAAACACGATTTACGAATTAAAAAAGTCAGTTCTTTGTTTTTGATTTATTATAACTCTGCTTAGAAGCATCGGGGAAAAAATTCCTATAGAGAACCTCTAGTCGACTTTCTTGGGAACAATATATCAAAATTTGAGAGTCTTGTGATTAATATTTACGTCGTTATTAATTTATTTCTAAATTTATTTATTAATTTATTTCTAAAGAACAAATAAATTAATTTCTAAACAAATTAATTTATTTGTTAACAACTGTTAACTCTTTTGTTAATTGAGATTTTCATTTCATTTTTCCTTAAATGACATTAGATAGTTTCCAAAATCAATATTCAGTTAATAAAATACTTCAATACTACTAGATAAATCCGTAATCAGTTGATAATTGAAATTAATTATCAACATTGCTCGGGCGAGCGCGGTTTAGACGAGGTACAGCAACTGGCCAACAACAACGGAGCACAAGCTTCCAAAACAGACAGCACATGCAGTTCGCAGGAACTGAAAGGTTCCTTATTGTTCAATGTTGGTAAATCGGCATTGTTTTTACAATAAATTCTACATCTGGAAGCAGGCGTTGTTTGTAAGAGAAAAATTGAGACATGCATTGACGCGCGAATAAAATGGGTCCACTAGGTCCAGACTGTACTTCAACAGTCATTGTTGCGCTCTGCCTCGCAGTGATACAATCGTTTATATATTAATCGATTATGAGAAACCAATCCAATAAAAATATGAAACTGCGGCGGAATCAGCCTATATTTCATTCAAAGACATTGTTTACTGAATTTCATTCACCAAAATAGTTTAATAGCTGAGATAACAGTACTTTAGAAATAAATTAATAACGACGTAAATATTAATCACAAGACTCTCAAATTTTGATATATTGTTCCCAAGAAAGTCGACTAAAGGTTCTCTATAGGAATTTTTTCCCCGATGCCTCTCAGCAGAGTTATCATAAATCAAACAGAAAGAACTGACTTTTTTAATTCGTAAATCGTGTTGTTAGTAATATAACTCACAGTATAACCTAAACTATATATGTTAAAAATTATTTGAAAAAAGTGCTGGTAACCTAATTAACTGGTCATTGGAATAAAGTGGACTGCAAATTTTTAACAGCGTTTGTTACGTTTCTACAGCGTTATGAATAAGAATGTTTTTACTGCCGCGCGCTTGCTCCGCCGCCGCCGCGCCGCTCACCTTCTTTCGATAATCAGGGTATAAGTGACCTGTTTAACAAACTTAAAAGCATCCAGTTTATGTACTGTACCTATAATTAATATAGGAAGTGTAATGAAATGTTTTATGGGATTGTACAGATTCCAATGTCAATGTGGAAAATTGTTTTAAGTAATATAGATGGTCACTTCTTACTCTGAAATCAGAACATAAACATGATAAACTTAATCATGATTTCAAGAACTGAGATTAAATATTAACAAGAAATACGTGTATATTTGTCAATGTTAACTGACTGGCTTTATTGAAAAAAATTGAAGTAAATAATTTCAACCTAATAGATTAGGTTTTATCGGAAATTTTTGATAATCCATTGTACTTAATTAAATGTTACAACAGAGGGTTCTTTTTTGTATTTTTATATTTTCTCAATATAATCAATTAGGTTATATCACAGGTTTTTCATAATTCATTGTATTGATTGAATGTTAAAATGGCGGGTTCGTGTTTTTTATATTTTAACTCTTATAAAGTAATATTTTTAGCTTAAGCGTTGCAAGTTTTATCTCTCAGTTTTATGACCATAAAAAGCGATGTCATATTTAGGCCGAAAAGTGATTTTATTAGAGAGAATAGAGTAGACCAGAACTTACTTCCCACCTGCTTACAGACAAGACAGTTGCAGTAGTTGTGAATCATTAAGGGGTTACACTCAAGAAAAATGTAAAAAAAAAATTATTTATCACATGGCATATTTGATAGCAAAATTTTAATTCATTTTAAGATTTTATTATTTCATTAGTTATATATTTCTGATGTAGAGTACAGTAGAGACAGTAGAGTCTCACAAACTCAACACAATGTGGATTTGGTTCAGGTTTGGGAAACGTCAAGCTTTCCAGAATACATTGGGGATAAAGTTAACCCTAGAAACAGCTTTAAATTTATAGATTTTAATTTCAATTGTATACTGGTTTCCAGTCAAATTTATAAATGGTTATAATCAGGGCATATTTAAACATGAAATAACTACAAAACATAATTAATGTCTTGAAAGGGCATTTCGGATACATACTATATTGTCCTTGATGCTATAAGTTGCAGCGCTTAGTTAAAATGAGAAGTCAAGTTTCCGGGAATTGACTTTGTGATACTCTGCTGTATATGAGATTAACTTATTCTCAGTATTCAGTGTTTTTAGTAGTAATAATAAGATAATAATAATAATCTGATGAACTGTGCACTCTGTTTGGTATTGTGGTTTAGGTTTAAAATGGAAGCCCTGGCACCCAACAGAGAGTCTACATAGAAATACAAAAATTATTATTGTTGGGCTGATGATTTTAGATATGATAAACAAATTTTAACGCTGGAGAGGATATTAAGTTTATGCTTATGCAAAGGATGCAAAGCCCATCAAACAACCTAAATATATCTGGCAATAATTAGGGGGATACAATTTAATGTTAACATTTTTGCTAGATCATATTCATTCATTCATCTAGCAGAAGATTATACTTCTTTTTTTATTGCATTTATATTATATATACCTAAAAACAAGACAATTTTTTAATGACATTTCAAAATGATTTTTACCGTAGTTCAAAAGTTATATAATTTGAAAATATGTACATTTTGATATATGTCTTTGTAAATACCAAATTTGAGATACTCTTCACAATTTTTGTGATGTGTGTTCAAAATTGTAAAATTTAAAGTTTGTATATAATATAAATTAATTGTGTATTTCGATCTTTGTTTGTTAGAGGAATCTTTAAATTTGAATAATTTTTATTTATTTATTATGAAGTGACAAATATTTTGTTGTTAGAGATTTTAGAATCTGTTCTATTTCTATATTATGATCTTATTTGTAAATAGTTAATTTTTAATTATTCATTATTGTATATATGATAATATATATTTAGAGTTAATATAAAGGTTAGTAATGTGTTCTTTGTTCCTTATTAATGTATATGCAAGTACATTAATTTTGAAATAGTTTTAAGTTACTGTACTTAAGTTTTCATACAAAAGAGTCTTCAGAGAGAAAGCAATAATAAGCGTACCGGTTGTTTTATTGGTTTACACTAAGTATTTTTATAATCACATTTTTTACAGAAAACATTACCCCCATTACAGGTTAAAATAAATCTGAAAAGGCTTAATTAACATAATATTACCTTGTAAGTTCATTTTACAGTTTTTGATGAGAAGTAGCCTTTCAAATAACACAGCCATCCAATTTAAAAAAATGGTTATAATGTCAGTTATATTAATCTTCGACATTAAACACAATAATTTTAACGTTATCTTTCACATTTCATGTTATTTAATATAACTCTCTCTTAATTATTAAATTATTAATGTCATATGAATGAGGTTGAATTATTTTTAAATACATTAGAAGCCTTTGTCCCGGTAATTCAGTGTTACTATCCAAAAGTATTTTAAACATATTTTGTGATCCAAAAAAATGATATTTTATTTTATATTCTAATATTTCTAATAACTAAATGAAAACCATAAGATCAAATCATATATTTAATAAAAAATTTATATGGTAAAATAATTGTAAAATTTTACAGGGTGTTTTTTTTTAACGCAACCCATTTTTAAGATTGAATGATGTACTTATAAATTTGATATGAGTTTTCTTTTATTGACCTTTAAATTTAATACAACCTATTGCTTAAGTTTGATCACATTTAATATGTGCTCAAACAATCCGCCATTGGCATTTGTATAAAGTTTGTGCTTCCTTCATCAAATTCCCGTACACTTGTCGAAAGGCACCTCTTTGAATTTCTTGCATAAAATTTGTTATGTTTGTTTTGAGGTGCTGAATATCCTGTGAATTGTTTTCGTAGACCTTAATTTTTATGTATCCCCAAAGAAAATAATATAGTGGGGCCAAATCCGGGGATCTTTGGGGGAAACAATCCTTCCCTGGTAAAATAAAGTTTTGGGTTACGTTAAAAAAAACACCCTGTATTATAAAAGTAATTTTGAAAGTGGAAATTCAACATAAGTAATTCAACACCCTGGTAATTTCTTTTTTGATGTTAGAGGAAGATTCAGTCAGCTTAAGGCATGAGGCACCTTGATTTTTATCTCGTATTCATTCGCGTTTACCTCAACCTGCATTCGAAAAATTTGGAAACTACTTAAGATATCAAGTACAAAACTATGATTTTAATTTAGTGTTGAAGAAAAATGTTTTGGTATTTTTTATCACATAGACCTAATGGTATTTGATTTTTTTTATTAAGTAACAGCAAAGATAGTCTTTTTGCACTGTAATAGTTTAAGCGTTAGTAATAATTTGTAATAATTCGTTGATTTTCTCAGCATTTGTAGAAAGTAGTAAGACATACAACTTTTACATTGGAAATACATTTTGTAAATAAAGTAGCTCAAAATACTTCTTTTGTTTTTTTACAATATTTTCCTTTGCATTTTTATCAAGTTATTGGGAAACAGTGCTATGACAGCTAATTTTTGAAATGAATAATGAGTAGAGGTCTTTATGCACCCAAATGTTTTTGGTCAGGTCAGGTCAGGAGCTAGCCTAAGATATTTTTTCAAATGATTAACTGTTCGAACCATTTGGGTCAGGCCAAATCATAAATAATAATTTCCTTATTTCAAATAAAACACCTTAATATCTATTGTAGCGGTCTTTATGCACCCAAATGTTTTTGGTCAGGTCAGGTCAGGAGCTAGCCTAAGATATTTTTTCAAATGATTAACTGTTCGAACCATTTGGGTCAGGCCAAATCATAAATAATAGTTTCCTTATTTCAAATAAAACACCTTAATATCTATTGTAGCAGATAAAATACAATTTGTCGAAGTTAAGAATAAATAAACTAAATTAAAATTTAACGAACAAATGATCACTACGTCTATACCAAGCGTCTTGAAATTGCTTTAATAGCCGATTCCCTAATATAATTAATATTGCAAATCGCCAGTTGAAGTAAATTTGATCATTGTGGTTTCATGGCGCCTAGTATGAGTCAAAGACTTTAATGGTAAAGCAAAGGAGCAGCCAGTACTTTTACCACTTGCCAGTCACTTTAACTTAAACTCAAATGACTAATAGTGTAAAAAAAAAGAAGTACCTATAGACATTTACGTTTATCCATGGTAAGTGTGCATGAAATGGGGCGGACGGTAAAAACAGTAAACTCATCAAATTGTCTGCTAAACCTCAGCTGAAGGCTGAAACATGACTAAAAAAAATGATTTTGATGATCTGTCAAAACTGCTTATGTTTTTCGAGGCATTTCATGTGTAAATTTGTGTTTACTTTAACGATCATATAGTTGATCAATTCCACTTCAGATAATAAACGATAGTTTTCGCCAACAGCACACTCACTCATGTCACCTATTTGGGGCCCGCAGTAAGGCCCTGTTCACTCTGGGCCACCACGGTGACGAAACCGGTGGCGCCACCATGGTGGCCAGTCAAATGTATATGAGCCACCAGCTCAGCCACCAGTGCACGATCCTCACAATTCAATCATGGACGTTGAAGAAGCAGGTGCTTTAGCTTATATATTTTTGAAATTGCGTAATCATCTGAAAAAACGTAGTTTTTGGGTTCGTCCTTTTTTAAGAGATAGAAGTAACAGAAGGACTTTTTTCACTCTCTACCAAGACCTTAGAAATAACCCTGACAAGTTTTACATTTACTCAAGAATAAGTGTATTAGTATTAAGTTTTGACGAGATCCTGGGACTTATTTTCTTCTCCGATAAGGATGTCTACAATTTCCGTCCACACCTTTGCATCCCTGTCTGAGTACACATTGGATGTTATGTCCCATATTGCAGGTCTATTTTCAATTTCAAATATAAATCGCTCCATGTCTACTTTATCGGTACTCATGATATTGCACGAACTCGCAAACATTCGACCGGAGAGGACTGACTAGCGACTGGTGGCGCTGCTAGTCGCTCCAATGTGAACAGTCCAATATAAGAAAGCATGGCACGACGGGTCGCGCCACCACACTGTTGGCTTTGAAAATCGCAACCCCGAGCCACCGCATTTCTGGTTGCGCGTCATGCCACCAACGCTCAGTGTGAAGATGTCCCAAATTAATCAATGCTAATGTATACATAGCCACCATGGTGGCGCCACTGGTGTCGCCATCGTGGTGGCCCATTGTGAAAAGGGCCTAAAGCAAGGCCACATTGAAAAAAATTATTTGTAGTGCGGCCTTTGGTAAAGAAGTATTATTCTATTAGTTGCTGCAAAACACAATTCATTTGAATTTAATGCTGTATCTATATTATTAAAAGAATTTCTGGGATTTTGTCCAGAGCAAATCGACCCCTAGAAATAAATTTTGCTATGCATATTTGGTATCAAATTAAAGCAATTACTCTCTAGATGTGCCTTTTGCGGGTTTGGAAAATATCCCATGAAAAGCCTACACTCAAGAGGCTTTTAAAATTTCAGCGAAAGTGCTACTATCTGTGTTAGAACCTGTGAACTTTTCCCAATTCACATTTGTTTGTAACAAAACAGATGATGAAGATTTCAAATAGTTCCAGATATATCCCCCAGAATACAGGTCAAACAAAAGTCAGTCAACATTAATCCATATCAATGTATACAGAGGGTTCTGTATACAGTGTCCACATTGTGATTTTGATTTCTTAAAATGTTGATGTTTTTTAAGACTACAGAAAATAAGGAAGAGTATTTGCCCTATTGAAACTACAGTAGAGCGCCGATTATCTGAACGTCGATTATCCGAACCGTCGGTTCGGAACGCCGTAATAATTCATATTTTGAACATGATTCTCAAGAAATTCAAAGTCGCGCGCCAACCGAAACTCCCGTTGCGCCGGGATATCAATGTATTCTGATAGATTTCATAATAAAATTATGTGAATAATTTTTGTTTGATAATTTTTTAGCCTTTTTACTATTGAGAATTACATTACATATATAATTTTCAAATGTTGTATTTTCATGTTCGATTATCCAAATATTCAGTTATCCGAACAACCCTTGTCCCCAATTAGTTTGGATAATCGGCGCTCTACTGTAATATCATCAGTCTGTAATCATCTAAATTTACTGTGTTTATTTTCTTAAAAGGGGAACTTAAAAAGGAACACAAGTACCTCAGGAGGTGCTCTGGAGGCGGGAATTTCTTACAAACTATTGACAGTGAATACACATTGACACATGTAATGTTTCAACACATTGATGAATGTTCATTGTTTATAGTTTTAAATAGCAATATTAGTTAAATATTAACCTAAAAAAATAAAGTTTTAAAACGCACTAACCTGTATTTTGTAAATGTACATGGAATGGGATATTGAAGTTTTAACGGTTAGCCTGTGTATTTGGTTTGATTTTCAAATGTACCAATAACAACATGCCTATTTAATGAAGACGTTTCATTGAAAGTTATATTATTTGCCTAGGCCTTGGTACAAATTTGCCAAACATGTATTTAAGATGTGAAACAAAGAAGCGGGCCAATTTGAAAATTTAATTCCTTGGCTGTTTTGAGCGTTGAATAATTTTGTTTTTACGGGAATGGCTATTTTATAAATGTTATTTAGAGATCAGTTCATTGGTAGATCAGTTTGTCCATCTTCTTACCATTTGTTGTTAAGACATAACAAAGATGATTGTAAGAAACTGACGCGTTGTTGTTGTCGTGTTGGGTAGAATTAACATAAAGATTCAATACTCAAGAAAACTCTAAAACAGAGACATGAAGATGCACCAAGCAATGAAGATCCATATAAACTAAACCCCTTTTAGTGCAAAATGAACGTTGTTGCACTATCGAAATTTTAAAGAGTAGAACTTATACATAAACACTTTTAAAGACGATAAAATTAATGAACTTCACAAATTCTCTGAGGAATTTCTTTCCCATATTGAAGTTTAAAGTCTAAGGTAATTAGTTATTTTTTATTTTAAAGTTTGCCCCAACGAGAAGTTCAATTACTGGCAGGGCCGTACTCAGGCCGGATTTTCCGGACAATTTTACCGGGGCCCCGCCAAACATAAACTTCAAGAGTTGGATAAGACGGACGGAGGTGATAAGTCTGATAGCTATAATGATAAATTAATTACGAATAATTTATGTCGGAAGATTTACTTGTAAAAGTAAATCAGTAAAAGACAAAATATATTGAATTTATTCATACTTTGTAACCGTGATTAAATTATACGCCCGTTTGTTTTCTTTGCTTGGCTTAGGTAAATGTTCTAGAGTTAGTTACCTCCGTCCTTTTTCCGGGATTGATGAAGACTACGCGATCGCGTCAAGCCTAATTACCGCCTAGCGTGCCACTGCCGCGCTGAATACCCGCGAACGGTAAATTTGCGCGATCGAATTAAACGGCCATTTGCTTATTTTACAAAGTTGTTCCTATGACGGTAAATTTCATGGCTGTTAACTTTTTTGCAAAGTTATTCCTGCAGTTACCTGCGATTTATACGTTTCATCGATCCGCAGTTGGTAAACACACGTGAGATCGTCGTTCGCATAATTCCTCCCACAGATTTCACGCAATCGAATTTAAGGGAATTTACGCCTTAAGCAAAGTTTAACCTGTTTTTTTACTCAGGATTTGGGAACATTATCCTTCCCAATAGCATGTCGGATTGAGCGGAATTTCGGATTACTGGATTTTGGATTTTCGGGACTCTTCTGTAAAATTCAAATTAAAACAGCACATTTTGCAGAGATTTTTTCAGTCATTTAAAAACCTAAATATAAATAATTTGTTTTCAAAAAAGACTATTCATTTGTTTGTCCAAAATTATTATGTAGGCTTCAAAACATGTTGTAAAAGTGAAAGTTAAGTTTTTTCAAGAAATTTTTTTTGATGTTAAATCATGACGACATCCAACAATCAGAATAATTCATTGCTAAACTTCTTTGCTGTCAAATGTTTTTTTTCTAGAATTTTATATTGAAACTTTAATAGTAGTTTCCAGTTAATAAAATTAACTATTTCAATGAGGATGAGTGTAAAATGAGAAAATATATGTTAAAGTAAATTATGATTGTACAGATGATTTTTCAGAATTCACACAGTTTGGTTGAGGATGCTTGTCACTAAAATTTTTCCAACTATCTCTCAGGAATTTTTAAAGATTTTCTAAATTGCATAGTTCTTGTTTAGGGTTCCTTATGAACCAAAATGAAGTCCATTGATTGGTATGGGCTTTTACTCGAGGTATAAAAAACCCGAGATTTTTGTTACGTTCTTTATAGATTTTTAGTTGTATACAGATTGCACAATTAACAAACCAACAAAGTGTTTGTAGAATTTATGAATTTGATTCAAAACAAACCTTAAATAGCCCAATGAAAACTAGTTTTCTCATTTACTTAAGCAAAATATAGATACCCATCTTACTACATTAAAAGATAGTAAAATTTGTCTGGAATAAACCATCACAGAGGGAGGGGTTCGCAGCGGTATAAGGCGATCGGGAACGGATGCAGTACCAGGACATGAGGGGCCCGGCCTAATATATTTACCGGGGCCCGCCAAAGCTGGCCAAAGCTGGCCCTGATTAGTGGCAACATTATTTCAGTGCTATGACACAAGGAATCGGTCTAGAAAATTAAAAAAAATCACAAAAATTCACACACTTCCTCTTTGAAAGGTATTTTGCACTGCAAAACTCCATACATAATCAACATGAAACTAAAGCCTATTTTACCAAGTTGTTTTTAAGTCACGAAGTGACGCGGGCTGTAGACAATCTGTAGAAATAATTTTTCTTTCCAAATATTTTAGTTTAATTTATCTTTCCTCTCTTATTTTTAATAATTATTAGACTGTCTACTTGAATTCAGGTGCTTGAGAAATAAACTTGTAAACTCAAAATACAAGAAATTCATTATATTTCAAACATAAAAACTCACATGACCTTCCTTATACAGTTCCAGGTGTGCACTATGCTCCCGGCAGGACAAGAAAAGACACTGCTTCAAATTCTACCTCAGCTTTTACACTTAACCATAGACTACCCCCCACATTGAGTGACCTATGACCTATGACTTGCATCTTGAACTATTTAGCTGTACATCCTGCTCAAACAAACTAAGACCTGTCTGCGAATTCTGACTCTACATTTATTAAAATATTATTTTTTTGTGACATTATGAAATTTTATATATTTTTTATAATTACAAAATTGCTACTAGATTTCTCCCTCAAAAAAAGTATAAAATACGATCATAACAAATTCTTCTTGAATTGGTCTTCATATAACAAAAATACATAATCTATTAAAAGTTTTTAATTTTCACACTGGAGCGAGAAGGCACCAGGTGTGAAGTGATAAGTGTGTAGGATGACCAAGTCCTCTGAGATAGCAGGGAGCAAAGTTGACTTCCTCCAACTGCATGGATTGGGACTGGGTCCAAGGTCAGGTTTTCCTTCAAGCCCTCTCAAGGTTCCAAGGTCGAGCCCTCCTTATCTACAACACTCACAGCACAAGTCTTAACATAAAATTCAACAAAGTTGGTTTCTATTTCTCACATAATAATTCTTGTTGAGACTATTTTATAACTTGAAAAGAAAGAAACTAATTAAGACTTTGTTTTCAAAACAAAATATTCCCACATTACTGATTATAATCCGTTTAGTCTATTCTCTATCATTTATTTTTTTATTTATTTTTTTACTGGCCATTATGTTTTAAAGAAATTTATCTTTATTTCTTCCTTACATTTATCTCTAAGATTTTTGTCTCTTTTTATCAAACAGAAAATATCATTCCATCATCTTAATAAATTTATCAAATATATCGCTGGTTTTTCCAAATACAAGATTATATCGCAATAAAAGGACAACTTCCTCCTTTTTTGTCTAGTACAGTACAGTCTTCTAGTAAGTAAAGTTTAGTAAAGTAAATTGTCAGTAATTAGTAGTTCTCTGGTTGTCAGTCATTGGCGTGCACTATTTGTAAGTCAAAAGTGAAAAGTTAGTGTAAAGTAAAGTACAGTAAAGTGAGGAGTTCCCTTTAATTCCTTGGATTACCAAATATGATAAATTATCTCACACCTCCTCGTACCTTTGATACATCAATGATCATTTTACAATTTTTTAACTGAAGTACATGTACATGTTTAGTCAATAAATGTTTTCTTAAATCTAAAACAAAACCTTAACCTATATTTACAAAATTATTCTACAACACATTTTATCTCTTATTTTTTATGCGGCAAAGTCATTATTTGACTATCAATATTTACATTCAATAATGACATTTTAGCCTAACTTCAGTTGGCTGATGTGAACCCTTTTTACATTATTTAAATCATTTTCTTTTTGTATTATGCATACAACATCATTCAAAAAATATATTATTTTATATGCTCCTGTATACCTTAAAGCTAATTTTCCTTGAAATTTATTCGCCTTGTCACTGATCGGATGAGATTTTAAATATACTTTACATCCTACCTTGAAAGGATGTTTTACTCTTTGTGGTGAATACCTCTGACCTGCTTTATTTCTCATTACAGACCGTTTTACATTAATAATAGCCTTTTTAATATTTTCACACAATTCTTCCCTACTCAACTGACTTTCCACTAACTCATTAAGCTTCCACAAGTTACTAAGACCATGGTTAGGGCTGTGCATAAACATCTAGCTAAATGGCTTATTATTTATACTATCATTGCGAGATGTATCTATATATTAATACATAAGCGGTTTTCTTTTCACAGTCCAACCGCAATAACGGCTTGACCGATATAACGTTTGAGGGATCAAATTAAAGGGAATTTTATGTAGATTTGTCAACAGGTCTCAGAATTTTAAAAAAGGGTGTCACTAAAGTACAGTAAAGGGCTGAAGTTTTGGAACAGTGGCGCTTTCATCGACATTTGATCAAACTCAGTTTACTTTATTTACAAACTGAACATATTGCCAAGCTTTGAAATAGTTCTACAGGTAAACCACAGACAGCAGCAATTAATTATAATTAATTATTCGAAAAGAGCAGTTTTTACAGCTGGTTTGGCTTTGTTTTCCACAGTTTTCTTTTTTAAAAGATTTATTATGTAATTTAGGTTATGTTATGAAGTTTTGAAAGCTCTTAAACATTACAGTTACCAGTTTTACAATGTAGTTTATCTACGACCATTGCAATAAGCACCAATTATGGTATTACAATAAACATTATAATGATATACATTAAAACACCAAAAACCAAGCAGTACTCTAATGACGACTTTAGAGTACTGGAGTCACTTTAGAGTACTGGTTCTAGACCAATGAGAGCTCGGCATTTGACGGAAGTAGTGTCATAATAACAATTACGCAATTCGCACATCAGCTGATTGTTGCATTACGATTCATGTTTGAGTTTACTTATCCCATCAGCTGATTGTTCCACAACGATTCATGGTTCAGTCTGCTTATTTGCCTAACCTCAAATTTTAGTTGACCTATCCCATCATTATTAAAAGTCATGAGTTTTGTTTAACTTCGAGGAAATTTTGTTGTTTATTGTTGGTCGTAGATAAAATAGTGTATGCAACGATTGTATTATGCCTTTAAGCCACTCGTGAGATATTTAGAACACTCGCTTCGCTCGTGTTCTAACTTACATCTCACTCGTGGCTTAAAGACATTCATTATACAATCGTTGCATAAACTACTATTACGATATCCCATAGTGTTTTTTAAAGTGATATCAACCTGAGCAAATCAATTTTTTTATTTGGTGCATTTATAATGCCACCAATAAGAAGAAGACGAACACTGATCGGTCAGAGGAGTAGGAAAGAACCGCTGGCATCGCCCTCCCGATGTAACATTTGATCAAGGCGACACTAAAAAAACTGTTTTTTTAGTGTCGCCTTGATTTGATGCTCCTTCCAACCCCAGACCAATGAACTAAAAATGTTTTCATTGCGGTGGGTTGCATTTCAAGAATGAAAAGACTGGTAGAGTGCGTCATTTACGCGTTTTTGCCACATAGGAAATGTTGTCTATAAAGACAGCCGATCCCTACAATTTCTGTTTTGGCGATAATTATCGACATCGGAAAGCACTGTGTGAGACATCTCCTTTGTATCCCTTTATCTATGCCAAAACTCACAACTACCCGACCTTTTGTACACCATAATGCCCATAATGTTTTACTGCACTATTATGGTGGGTTGATGGCTTGTAATATTAAAAGCATTTATTTATTAGAAATGTGCTGAGTGTGCGAGTTTGCTTCGCCGTTGGTGGGGGGGATTATTATTCCTTTTCCAATGCTGATTAGGATAAAAAAGGTGGATAAACGGATCAAAAAGATATTTTTCTAATTTTTAATCTAACATCAAATTTAAATAATCTTCATTTTTTGCTTCAAAACTAACATGGATTTGCATGCTTACGTATGTTCTTTATTCTATGACCAAAGTTAGTTTGATGTACATTTCTATTAGTCTCTTCACTTAACTAACTTATCGTCTGCAAATGTTTTCAGTTCATAAGTCAAAGCAGAGGTTATGTTCATGATTTTGTCTAACACTAACCTCCAATCCAACATTTATGTCTGGTTCACGATAGCAGATAACTGGTAATTGATTTTAGATGTTGGTTACAGGATATGACTTACCAAGGCATATTTGATATGTTTATAGATCTGTTATAGAGTTTATATTCAGTTAATCCTTCTATATTGAAGCAAATTGCAGGGCTGTTTTTTTGTTTTAAGCATGGTGTAAATAAAAAAGAAAGGTGTGTGCACAGTTAGCTGGTATGATGCAGTTGGGCTCGAGAAACTAGCAGACCTAGGGGTTTGACTGCATAACTGAGAACGTACACCTAATACTGTATTTTGATTGAGTTGTATTAATTGGTTTGTATTGTAGTTGTCAGTGCTAGTTGCATGAGCCCAACTGTCATATCAGCTGACCCTGCACATATCTTTCTTTTTTCCTTACGCCATGGCTTTTAAGTAAGGTGACCAGATTTTGGGACAGCCAAAACGGGACGCCGACCTCCGGGGGGGTAAGGGGAGAATGGAATACTCCTCCCCCCACAAACAGAGGGGCGTCCGGTGGTCCTCCCCCGGAAAAATTTGAAAAGTTAGGAGTACTTTGGAGCGTTTTTAGGCACTTTCTGATTGAAAATATGAGCTAGACTCTATTTTATCATTACCATTAATTTTAAGTTAGGCTACTAGGAAACTACAAAAGAACCGAAAAAACGTATTAAGAGTTTTTTACATTAAAACATATTTCCATACCCCCCTAAAAGAAAGGGGGTCCACCCTCGGAAACTTTTTAAAAGTTAGGAGCATTTTGGTGGGTTTTTAGACACTTTCAGATTGTTAATATGTGGTATATTCTAGTTCATATTAACCATTAATTTTAAGTTACTAGGAAACTACAAAAGAACCGGAAAATTTTAGAGTTTTTTTAAGCATTAAAATGTATTTTAAAGTAGTTCTCTTACCAATAACGCCAAAACGGGACAAATGGGCGTCCCGAGAGAGTTCGTCGGGACAACGGGACATGTCGCTAAAAAACATGACTGTCCCGATCAAAACGGGACGTCTGGTCACCTTATTTTTAAGGCTCCCGGGGCCCCGGGTGAAATTCATAACGAGGCCCCCACAGACTCGTCAAAAGTGGTGACTTTTTTATTTATTTTTTGCTAATCAATAACGTTTGGAAGACTTATTATGTTTCTGTTTCACTCTGAATCCCTTATTTACGAGCATACGCGCCACTGGACTCCGTTTCCACCCAGCGATTTTTTTTCATATACTGTTTTTGCCTTGGGGCTCTTTTATGACGGAGGCCTTGGGCGCTCGCCCCTTGCGCCCCTTAGGTAAATACGAATTGTTGGTTCTGGCAAATTGAGATTTTGGCCCGGTTTTTTAGGACAGGTCCAGTTGGTTTGCTTAATAATTTTCTATACTCCAAGCCAAATCCAAAATTCCTATACATCCTAGGATTAAATGTTGGATCCCCAAAAAGCCTGCAGCTAAAATTAAGATTTCTATATTTTTTTCTTTTTGCTGGACACACTTAATGTAAGCCAGTAGGATGGGGGAAAGAAACAACAAATCTGATGGTCGAACCAAGATAAGGTGAATAAAACCCATCCACTGCAATTCCGTAAGCGGTATACATTTTAATGATTGGAAACATCAAACTCTTACCAATATATCAATTAAAAATATATCAAACTTATAGGCCTAATCTCTTTTTATATAATATGAAATTGACTAACCAGTAATAAATGAAATAACTTAATCAGGTTAAGTTCCAAATTAAACAGATTTAAAATGATTTGGTGTTTTAGGCTACTGTGTAATGTTTGGCTTGATCAAGTTCATCATTAAAATGTATAACTTAACATAACTGAAAACTAATAATAAGTTAGGGCCTATTGTAATAATTTAACTACCAATACTACGGTACCTATCTCAACCATAATCAAACTTCACAGAGCTTGCCATTTTTAATCAGTGCCATGATAAAAATGGCAGTAAACAGTAAACGCAGAAAATCAAAAACCAAAACTATACTCGGTTCCATGTTCACCTTTCAGTACCGTTCATATGGGAGATAGCTATTCAATTACCTTTGCTGGTTGTTTTTGTTTGTAAACATCCATAGGTATCAACATGTTATAAAATCATCAGCTGATTATAACATAATTCCCAAAACAATGCAAAATTGCAAAAATCAAACCACTTTTCAAAAAAAATGATGAAAGTGACGTGGGGAACTGTCGTCCGATCTCGCTCCTCCCAGCAATCTCAAAAATTTTTGAAAAAGTTGTTTGCGAACAAGTCACAGAACATCTCGAACACGAGAAATTGCTGTGTGAGAGACAGTATGGCTTTCGCAAGCAAAAATCAACAAAACTCTCCCTGATTGATTTTATCAATAAATGTATCACATCAGTTGAGGCAGGTGACATGGTCATTGGCTGTTTTGCCATCCTGTCAAAAGCCTTTGACTGTGTTGATACACAAATTCTCTTGGAAAAACTTGCAGCAATTGGCATCACACAAACAGCATTGAAATGGTTCACCTCACACCTGACCGACAGGTACCAGGTGACAGAAATTCAACACGAAACAAAATTCAAAATTAAATCGACAATTTCTTCAAAAAAATTGGTCCAGTCCGGAGTTTCGCAAGGCTCAGTACTGGGACCTGTACTGTTTCTGGTTTATATCAATAATATAACAGATGCAGTACCAATTGAAAATGTCTTTCTTTTCGCTGATGACACCACTCTTGTTGCAAATGGGAGGGATGTCGAAAAACTAGAAATTGAATCTTGTCAAAAAGTGAACGACCTAGCCCAGTATTTCTCAAGCAATCGCCTTATGGTAAATGCAGAGAAAACTGGCTATGTTTGTTTTCAAACCGCTCAAAAAAAAATTCCAAAAACAACAAAATTCCAAATCTTTTCCTCGGCGAAAGCAACCTTGAAATTCTGAAATCGGCAAGATTTTTAGGAGTACAGATCGACGATAGCTTCACATGGAATGAACAACTCTCCAAACTCGAAAAAGGGCTTGCAAAAGGACTGTTTGTCCTCAGGAGGATTAGTAAATTGAACAACATTCCCTTATCAAAAGTTGTATATCATGGCCTACTTGAGCAGCTAATTAGCTAGTCAATAGTCTTGTGGGGGGGGGGCAAAAAAGGAAATCTTGACAAAATTTTTGCATGGCAAAAAAAGGCAATCAGGACGATTCTCCATCTGCCTCCGAGAACCAGCTGTAGGGAGGGTTTTGTACAGCTAGGCCTTCTCACCGTCCCAAGCCTATACATGATGGAATTGAGCAGAAGCCTGAGTACGCTGGCCTAAAACTCATTCAAACACTTCCACAGAAATCAGAACACTTGAAAATTTGAACAAGTTCAAAAAAGAACTGAAAGTGTATCTGGTTAAAAATTGTTTTTATGAAGTAGAAAGTTTTATAAGGCCAATTAAATAAATTCTTTTTTTTCTAAATTTTCTCAAACTTTGTTTGATTTGAAAGGGATGCACTCTAGAGGGTATTCTTTGCTTTTACCGTGACCTATTACAGGCACATTGACCTGTCCAACATCCCGCAAGGAGTCTACGGACGGAACATCCAAGTAGCAAGTAAGTAATAATTTGGCTAATACAACTTTAAATGCCATATGAAATACACAGCTTATGGAAATTCCATACTGAAAGGTAAATGTGGAACTGAGTATAGTACAAAATGGTGGATGATGTAAAATAAGACATGCCTTGTTAGTAATCTTGGTACAGTTATCGTGCCATTCACGCCAGCCTCTAAGCTATCTAAAATCTGACTGCTATGTCGTAGGTTGACTTCTGAAATCTGAATTCCAGACCTACCTGAAGAGAATACTATACTGCTATGTCGTAGGTTGACTTCTAAAATCTGACTGCTATGTCGTAGGTTGACTTCTGAAATCTGAATTCCAGACCTACCTGAAGAGATCCAACGAGATCGAAACATGGCAAGTATTGAATACTATTCCCGCGTGGCCTGAAAAGGTTGGAGTGGCTATTTGGGTCTAACCAACTCCCCACCTACTCAGGTGGAGTATCGAACGGAGCTCAATACACGCAGTTTCCACTTGCCAAACAGGGAATCGAATACGGCTTTGCGGCCTTCCCGGCCAATGCACCACTACTCAGAAGAGCGTGGGGAATACAAAGTACCCAAAGCAGCTGGTAGTGTGTTCGCGCCGTTCTACCAACAGCTTATGCCGATTCCTGTTCGTTTTGACTTCAGGACAGTTGATCGTCCTAGTCTCATCAGGTGTGCAATTGAGCACACTACGATGTAGATTGATCTCTGTAAGTTCCGGAGGCACTCTGGATACATTTGAAGTTCCACATAGTTGTTTGAAGTTCTGACATAGCTGTCAGATTTTAGATAGCTTAGAGGCTGACGTGAATGGCACCAGGGGTGGATTTACATATGGGCTTAAAGGGCTATAGCCCAGGGCGGCAGAATTCGGGGGGGCGGCAAAATAGTGAGAGAAATCACAATCGGCCTCAGAAACCGTAGAAATAGCCTTGCTCAGGGTCCGTAACAGGCAAAAACGGTCCTAAAGGGCCACAACGGGGCAAAAAAGCACACCGCGCGAGTAAAAAATAAAAAAAAAGGTCACCACTTTTGCCGAGGCGTGAATCCTGCCGTCGGCCGGCCTACTCCTATTTAGCCCAGGGGCGGCAAATTTTCAAATCCGCGTCTGAATGGCACAATAACTGTACCAAGATAAAACATCCGCCACAAGAAAACACATGGAACTTCAAACGTATCCAGTGTGCCTCTGGAACTTACAGAGATCAATCTACATCGTAGTGTGCTCAATTGCACACCTGTGAGACATGGACGATCAACTGTCCTGAAGTCGAAACGAACAGGAATCGGCATAAGCTGTTGGTAGAACGGCGCGAACACACTAGCTGCTTTGGGTACTTTGTATTCCCCACGCTCTTCTGAGTAGTGGTGCATTGGCCGGGAAGGCCGCAAAGCCGTAATCGATTCCCTGTTTGGCACGTGGAAACTGCGTGTATTGAGCTCCGTTCGATACTCCACCTGAGTAGGTGGGGAGTTGGTTAGACCCAAATAGCCACTCCAACCTTTTCAGGCCACGCGGGAATGGTATTCAATACTTGCCATGTTTTGATCTCGTTGGATCTCTTCAGGTAGGTGTGGACTTCAGATTTCAGAAGTCAACCTATGACATAGCTGTCAGATTTTAGATAGCTTAGAGGCTGGCGTGAATGGCACAATAACTGTACCAAGATGAAAACATCTGCCACAAGAAAACACATGGAACTTGTTAGTAATATTTGAATTTAAAAATGAGTTATTAATATTATTATTATTATTATTTTTATATTGTTAAGTTTAGATTTTTAAAATTCAATCCATGTTATACAGTTGTAAAATATTTAGGTTATTAGATAACCTATTGACGTTTTGTTGTGTTCTTGATGCAATTGAATAATCTTGATTTTGGTTATTCATGTATCCAGTGCCGGACTGGCTGCTCTGTAGGCCCTCGGCCAAAATTTATCGTGGGCTCCCCCCCACTTGCGAATGTTTTACACCCCATGTAATATAAAAAACTTTTTTGAAACTCATTATTCTCTATACATTTAGCATACATTTATTAATATTAACATAAGGCCAACGAAATGTGGAAAATAACTACCCGTTGACACTAGGAAATTAGGTTATAAAATGGTAATGCGTATATAATTTCATAGAAATATATTTATTAAAGGTTATTTAAAAACAATAATTCTATGTTAATATATTAGTACCTGGTGGACCGAGCCTTGCTCGGTGTTATTTCATGTTTACCAGTTCATCCAGTTACTATAAAATATCTCAATGTCATAAAATGTATCAATATAAACCTTTTTTATTACTCCATGGACTCTTCATCCCACCTGCTGTATTTTCCCTTGATAGCTGTAGATTCCAAACAGCTGTTATTATTACTTCATTTGTTTACACTTTCCTTGTTTATTTTCGTTGCTATCACGGCAACCCATAAGGCCAATGTTAAAATTTTACAACTTTAAAATTCGATTTATTACGTTATTAGATTTTCTCTGGCCAAGTAATCTGCGTAAAAGACGTTTTTGAGTCATAAATTACTTATTTCCAGACTTTGAAAGAAATCCTCGGAGCCGTTTTTGAGATAAATGTGCAAGCATACAAGCAAGCATACAAGCAAGCACGCACGGCCGGACGATAACATTGCTCATATAAGAGTATAGGATTAGACAAAATGTTGATGTGTGTCAATTTCTTACAAACACATATAAGATTATATCTTAAAGACCATAATTATGATGTACATTGTACACTACTAGTTTCTTCGAAAACATAAATATTTTCAAAAAACCAGTATACGATTATTTTTAAGTGCATAACATAACAATATGATTACATTATCAATATGTTGATTGTTGAATGTAGGCTATCTAACGGCGACATAAAGAGTCTCAACCCATGGTCATAACTAACTAAATCACACTATTAACATTTTCTTAAGCTCTTCACTTGAGCAAGCTATTTCGTTGATTATTATAGCCTTTCTACGTTCTTAAACTAGTCCCTCTCGCAGTTCATCAGAATTAAATTAATTAGAAGATCTTGGGCCAAAGAATTTATTAACTTATTTTTTACAATTTTAAGTTTTGAAAAACTCTTTCACATGAAACCTGAGTGCATGATATTGTAAGCAGGTATTTGTAAACAGAGTACAAATTGTTAAATAGGCCTGTTTGAGATGACAGATGGTACAATATAGCAAAGGCACACGATAAACATTGGGCACACCGTAACTTCTCTTCGGTCTTACATTGATGTTTCTCGTCATCATTACTAAGCAATTGATCATCAAAATTACTGGTACTATTTTTATCTAAAGAAAGCTTAAATACATCGTAGTTTGCAGCAAACTGTTGCAGTTCCGTAATCAGTTTGGACTTGTCAACTTTTGCCACACATGCTACAGTAGTTAATGCATCAGACTCAGACTCAGCAATGTATTGATTGATGTTTCGCAATTGTTTGAAGTTTTTAGGATCCAAAACAGCACAATTCTGTGATAAGTTCTCATTGTTTACAAAGCGTTCTTCAATGCTGTTTGCAGCACAATCTAAAATATTGAAGTACAGAGTTTTAAACTCAGGGCCGCCGAGAGGGGGGGGGCAAAGGGGGCAGATTGCCCCGGGCCACAAAAGGAAGGGGGCCACATTTTGAGCTGAGAATATTTTTGAGGATTATTAAATATTAGAGTTTTTTTAAAAAAGAGACCAAAATTAAATTATTAGAAGATATATAAAAAAACTTAATATTTTAAAAACGTATATAATTAAAATTACCTAACTGTTTATTTGTCTTATTTTGATACAATTTCATTTGGTTTTCGGGCGTCGCGTCTGGGCCCCCCGAGGTAATAGGCCTGCACCAGACCTCACATTAACTAAATCCGTACCAAGCTCAGCAATCGTCCAATACCAATCGTTTGCACCCTAAATTCATCACAAAACTGTTTTTGTACAGCTAACTAAATGGTGTATATTTTACAAAAGAATAATAGTACTGTAATAACAATAAAATTCACGACTCGAGACGTGACATTATGTTTTTCCAATGATCAAAAACTTCAGCTTCGTTTCTCCTCTGAGTTTATGAGTTCAGCTACGTATGAACACAGATAAACGAATACATAAACGAACGTATTCGTTTATGTGTGGTATGAACCAAGGTCCAAAGAAATTCAGGTTTCCACATACAAAAATTTAAGCAGCTCATGATGCCTTCAGCAGACCGAAAGAATGCGCTCGTCTGTAGCCTCAAGCTGGCACAATAAAGTATCTTAGCCAGTCAGAGAGTAGAGTTATTACTACATCTTCGACTTAAGCTATACTTTTACCAAAGGGCCAAGGGGGCCTTTTGCTAGGGCTAGGATACAACCGGTAAAATGGTGTCCTGGTGACGTCACACGCACCACAGGCATTATGGGAGTTGGAAAACGGAAGGAAAACAAGTAAAGTAGTTTATAGTAGTTAAGTAGTCCGTGAATAATTTGTATAATAACTTAAAACTGTTTCTTAAATCCTTTTTACCCCCAGGTACAGGCTTATTAGAAACATAAATATTTTTATTCAGTAGCCGTATCAAAAAGGATTTTACCATCTTTTACTGCTTGTATAATGTTCTGTTTAAATTAACAAATCAAAAGTTTAGTAAAGACCTGTGATGTAGTTGTTTTGTATTGAACAAATTAAGATATTCAACATTTTTAGATCAAAAACTTTGTAATCAGCAGATTTTACAAATGTTGCTATTTGACAGACAAAGGTATTTTTTATTTACGATGTTTTGTATTGAGGGGCCTCACTCCCAAACTTTGCCCCGGGCCTCAAAATGTCTGTCGGCGGCCCTGTTTAAACTTTTGGGTAGCTGTCATGGAATCAGATTCATCCTCGGCAAGTTCTCCTGACATTTCCTTTTTTTCCTCATTATTTTTTTTTTGGGAAAATCCACTTCCACTCTAATTTTTCCATCCTTCTAATCCATTTCCTTCCATGTTTTCACTAATACATGAAGTATACATTTTACACTCTCTTAGTATATCATCAAAATGACTGTCTTCTCTCATGCATTTCCCGGATTTGTTGAAGTAAGCTTTTCACCAATCTCCATGCAACAGAATAATCCATATTTTTACCATTTGGCCTAGACTGTTTATTCATTGTAAGCAATCACACACAGCACACTATTTCACTATTGTATTGTTACTATTTTACTAAGCACTATATTAACCTATAAACTCTTGATCGTGAAGTAAAGAGAGCATCGGCAATAGTAAACCTCTAATAAACACCATGCAGACGACAACCACGCGCCCACTGTTCGCGATCGCGACGTCAACGCCTCACAGCTGATCCTGGTGGCAGGGGCGTCTAAGCAGACAGCTCACGTGGTGATAACGAATAAACAAATACAAAATGTGTTGCCTGTGCTAAACATAGACAAATGTGTGCTGTACAGTAATCTTATAATGTTCATTAGTCAAATTTATCAGCTATCATTTGACAAATAAAATCAAAAATCTCATTTTCAAATAAAAATATTGTGGATTTAATTTTTAAGATCGAAAAAACTGTATTTAAGTAATGTTGTATTTTTGAGGCCCGTGGGCCCCTTGGGGCCGTGGGCCCTCGGCATTTGCCGACCTGCCGACCTGGCCAGTCCGGCACTGCATGTATCGGAGTTTAAGTTAGATGTTTTCAATCATATGAGTGTAGACCGATTAACTGCAGCCGCAACAACTACTTCGTAACTAACTAATAGGCTTAGCTCTTGCTCAAAACTCAAAAAATAAGTTATTTATTTCATCATTAAGTTTATTAAACAAAAGCTAGGCGCACCTGTCTCCCTGAACGTTAATTACTAGGCATACATTCTTAGCCGGAGATAAATCTAGTAAAAATTAAGTTAACAAGAACCAGTCTGTAGCCATAACTTGTCTTGCCACTAACTTAATTGGTTGATAAGTTGCCTTAGTTGTTACTCACTGAAGACACAGTTAAAAAGGATTGTTTGTACATTAGAAAGTTGTGTTACAGATACTTTCCAGTGACGAAAATCAGACTCATTATAATATACTCTTCATACTTTAGCCTATCCCTTTAATTGAAATGGTGACCTACCCTGGTAGGTATTTTAAGCCAATTATGAATGAGAGGTGAGTAGAATGACTGTGGTATGATCCCGTAGTTTTGATACTGACGAAAGCTGACATACTTAGACAAAACTGTAAATAGCCCATAGCCAATGGAAACTAAGGGACCAGACCTACAGTTTAACTTGGGATGCGAAATACAATTTCAACAACGAATTATGGACTCGTCTAAGTATGAGGATGGTCTTTTGGTTGGACGTAGTTTATTCATTGTTAATCCCCACCAGGGAATATTGCACCCACAAGTTGATCGCTTATAACTATCCACAATCTGTGACCTTCAAGTAGCTGGATTGCAGGACATGCCACCGTCCCTGTATCTGTTAGTTCACATCCTCAAAGTCAAACACAAAAGCAAATAACTAGCCTGGTACCTAACCAAAACTTGGCAAGTGTCAAAACAGTATTTTTTTTAGGAAATGCTAGAGCAAATACTTATTTGAAACGTTTTATTCACCCGAATCTCATCTTAGTGCCATTGACTCCCCCTCATTTGGAACTGGATAAAATGAAATTGGCTGGGTTGGATAGCTGCTTGGAAGTCAGTCTTCGTCGAAAATCTGCCTGCAGAAGAGTTTCTCCTGGAATCAAAGTAAACATCAAAGTAAATTCTTTAGTTACATCTTGTCCAAAACTAATCAAAAAACCAAAATAGCATTTGGTTAAAAACATGTTTTTATTAAAGAAAACACCTCAGTTCAGAGATGACAACTATGTTCGTGCAGTGGCGGTTTGTGCATTGGAGCACAAGAGCACATGAACCCCCTATGAAAAATCATAAATAATAATATAATGCTTTTACACCTACGCAAAACAAAATAGATTATCTCAAATAATTTAAAATTACAGAAACATGAGGAATAGGGAAGAGCGAGAGACGCATCAATTAATATGTTATCAATTAATCAGGTTGATATGTATATCATTTTAAAGAGGTACCGTAATAAAGCATAATTTAATGCCGCAAACCGCATCTCGAAAGGACGCTTAGAATGTCTGAAATCAAATTTTTAAGGAGGTTAAAAATAGCAGTTGAGGAAAGTTTAAACATCTGCCATTTTGAATGAGGAGATCCAATAGGGATCAAATTTGCGGCATTGCATTCTACTCAAAAAGAGCTTTAATTTGATGTTCATATCAACCTATGCTTACATTTAAGATTTTCTTCTGACTCCTTGTGGGCCGTCCCCCTGAGGAGTGAGGGTCACTGAACGTGTCGTGCTAAAACAGTATTTTGTGTCAAAGAGACATGTTATAAGTTTCGTAGGTCAATATTTAATATTAAAAAAGTTATGAAGCTGATCCGGGACTTTTTGAACACGCGATACCATACAATTTATTTATACATGTTGTAGGCTATAGGCTCCAAAGCTGTTTTTGATTAAATAAAAACAGGTTATATTTGTCTTCAGCTTTGATAAATCTGATGCAGGACTACTATGGTTCCAGAAACACCTTTCTTCAGTTACGATTTCTTAAAGCCAAACAGTTTGTCGTCAAGAATTTTATAATAACACATAACGCTTATTACAAAAATGAACATTTTTTTTGTAGGGGGGATTTGGTAGTTGGGTTTCTCCACCCCACAGGAAAATCCTGTGAGGGCACTTCAGCCATTATTTTGGCTTTTTGTACCGCTACCGGAAAGGAGTCTTCCCTTCTATTATCCCTTAGGCTCACAGCCTTTAGTAGATTAATACAAGGGAAGCTAAAGGAGCAGGGGAAAGGTAGATGCAATAGGTTCGGCCAAGCTTAGACTGGGTGGGCATACCTTTGACCCAGAGGTATACCTCTGGTAGGTAGAGGTATACCTTTGTCCAGTGGATGCTGGAACAGGGCCTCAAGGGCCCTCATACTGGGCCCAGTATCAGGTGGTCCTCATACTGGGCCCTCTTCTAACTTAAAGAGGTGGTTATCCATAATGTACTTATAAGTTTTATTGAATACAATTGTGATTAGATTTAGCTTTATATGTATTCATTTGTTTGTACAATAAGCACTGTTAAAAAACTTCACAATGTAAAGAATTGTAATCGTTACTATGTGCATTATGGAAATAAAGAATTTATTTATTTATTTATTTATTTTATTTCTTCTTGGTCACCAGTACACCCCCGCCCACCCTGCCATTGAGCTCAGCCTCCACCGGTGGGGAACTGACGTTGTTCACTGAAAGACAGCTACAGCACCGCCTCCAATTGTGACAACTTCCGTTACTGTACCCAGTATTGATACCTAAACTAGCAAAAGCCAGTTACGATCCCACGGGGTGTAAAAAAATGAACATTTAAAAGAAGTCCACTGACACTTATCGGCCAATAGATGAATGCCGACTCAATTGTGTTAGTGCACTTAGTTATGTTTCAAGTGTTGATTTTTGTAATAAATGTTATGTGTTATCTTAAAATTTAGAATAGAAAATGTTAGTTTATCTAAGGAGATCATACCTGGAAATAGTAACATCGTTTTTCTGATAACATGGTAGTATTGCGTCAGATTTATCACAGCTGAAGAGGAAGGTAATATAACCTATTTTATTATCATTTATAGTAATGAGAATTTTTATATCATTTATGCTAATTTGAGAAAAAAAGGCATATCAACATATTTTTATCAGCAGACTAAAATGTCCATTAACTTGATGAAATCTAAGATTTTATGATTCCAAAATAAAAATTGGAATTGCCCAACACTTAACTCTGAATAACTTGATAGCAAGAATCTTTTTAATCAATACAGATAAGGCTGACAGTTGTGAACTCAGAACACTAGACTGTTTGTTGCTGTGTTGAATGAGTTCAGTGGTCTATTTGGAAGTTAAGTGTGCAGATTTGTCTTGTTAAAAAAACTAATTAAAAACATTGTAAGTTTTAAGAAGATAGTGTTTTTTATATAATTAACATTCCTGAGTAATTTTCTCCGGTGGAAAGAGCTTGGCATGAAATTTTACAGGAAACATTTGTGGCGGTTGTACTTAAGAGGAGAGCCCTAGATACCCCTAGAGCTTAAGGTGGGTTGACACGGTATAATTAATCTCGGACTGAGTGATCATTTCTCGCTACTCGGATAGTGCAAGAATACATCTGAATGAATAGCTCTTGTATAAACAACTCGGTCTGTGTCAGTTGGATGGAGGTATTTTCTCTGATATCAGTTTTGATTTGAAATGGATATAACATAGGATACATTTAAAAATTCAATCCAAGTGCACTAGCTAGCTCATGATTCTTCAATTATAATCGGGTCGAGTAGACGTGGACCGAGTGAAAACAAGTTAGGTCCGAGATTAATTGGACCGTGTCAACCCGCCTGAAGTTTTTCTTCATAGGCTAAGATTTAATTTTGGAATATAAATTTCAAACTAAACAGCAGATTGTAGTAAATACAGTTCTGCCAGCAAAGTCTCGTTTTATTAGGTACTGGAGTTGTGAATGTCATAGCAAGCGAAAATAATAGTTATCTGTATCCCCTCAAAGCCTGAAGGTCTCTATTGAGAGGAGAAAAAATTGGAGTTTTGGAATTTTCCAAGGCTCGCATTACAGTTATATATTTAATGGGTAAAAGATCTTTTTTTTAAAGATTTGATTTGATCAATCAAAATTCAAGTTTCTATTTTGAAAGTCAGCTGTAACTCAACCTCTTATAAAATATTGGATGAAATATTTGATAGTTTGATTCCAGCTTAAGTAAGTAGCTAAGCTCAAGCTGTAAGAACTGCAATTCGGTACTTTCATAAAAAACTTAAACCTGACCCTGTATGCCTGCAGGTAGACAGGATGAAGCTGATGACGTCGCTGTTGTCCCACTCGAAGGGCTTTGTGAACGGGGAGTGGGTGGATGCGCTGTCAGGTCGAACATTCACTGTGACTTCCCCGTCGACCGGAGAGGTGCTGACTAGTGTCCCGGACATGGTTGCCGTCGACTGTGAGCTGGCCATAGCGGCTGCAGATAATGCGTTCAAGGGCTGGTCTTCTCTCACTGCTAAGGTTAATAGTGCTTATTTAAGTTAATATTGCTATTACTATTGCTTCTAAGCAGTGACAGATTCACCACCAGGCCAAAAAGGCCTAGACTTTTTGGTTATACTTTTAATAATTTTACTTTTAATGGCGAACTACCCAAGGAGGTATTTTAAGCCTGAGAGATGACTGTGGCATGATCTTGTAGTCTTGTTATTGACTAAGGCCAATATGTTCCTTAGACAGCACTAATAGCCCAAAATAGGTTTAGTAGTCCAAAAGCCAATGGAAACTAAGGAACTACAGTTTAATGTGGAATCTAAACCACAATTTCACCAATGAATTACGAACTGGTCTAATTATGAGTTGGTCTTATGGATGAATCCATAAGATGGATAATATCCATAGAAGTCTTATGGATAGTATCCATGGATGCTGATGTTCATTCCACCAGGGAATATCACCCCAAAGACCATCGCTTATAACAATCCGTGACCTCCAAGTAGGATTTCAGGATACGCCACAGTCCCAGTGGGTAATATATGCCAAAAAGGTCTAACCTGGATTTCAGACTTTTTTGCTCCCAACATATGCTCAAGAGAATTATTCAAAACTTTAGGTAAAGGTTTAACTGGTGTGAGATTGTAAGATGTTGAAAAAGAAGCAAACTCTTATATATGTTCTATTTGATGTAATCAGTAAAAAATACTTTTTAATATAGAAAAATATCAACTGTGTGGAGAATAACTTAAAAAAGATGCCAGATTCTCAAAGCTAGTGATGCCTTGTTGCTGTTCTGTATGATATTAGTAAGGCATGTTTATAAATTGCTCCCGCTGAAACGACAAAATCGTGCTATTTACACTAAAAACTAGACATTGTCCCATATTCAATTTTTTGAAAATTAATGATTATAGAACACTGTTTTTTTTTTTTATTAAAAATACGTATTATATGTTATTGACAGGAGAGAGCCTCGATGTTGAGACGATGGTTCAATGTGTTGGACGAGCACAGCAAGGACCTAGCACACATTATGACAGCCGAGTCGGGCAAGCCTTTGGCCGAGGCGATGGGAGAGGTGGCTTACGGAAACTCATTTGTTGAATGGTTTTCTGAAGAAGCGAGGAGAATAAATGTAAGTAATACAGATCAGTTAGGAAAAATTAGTATCGATGATTCTAAGCAAAAGATTTATCAAGTTAACTTTGTCTTATTTTTTCAAGGTCTGTTACGAGAAAGTCGTCTATAAAGCTAGTTTCAAAGCTTTTGTAATATCATTTGTAATATCATTTCAAAGCTTTTGTAACACTCAACACAGACAATGCCAGACTTGCAGACCATCACCACTACAACACCAGAAACGGACAAAACTTTGCTCTATAAACACACCGTCTCAGTTTGTTTGAAAAAAAACCCTCTTATCGAGGAGCGAGGTTTTTTAACCTGCTTCCAGAAGAACTAAGAAGCCACACACCAAATCATTTCAAGAAAGCAATGACAGAGTGGTTACTGGAGCATTCCTTCTAGAGGAATTCTACAACTGGAAAACCTGAAACTGGAATAACTGAAGAACAACCAAGGCATAACATCACACCAGCATTCTTTTTTCTATTAATTTTGATTTTTAGATACAAACCATGTTTGTAGATTCTTTTAACTTACAGAACACACTGTTGTATTGACCCTATTGTATTTCTCCAAGAAATTTCAATAAAGAATATTGACTATTGACTGTTGACTATTTACTCTACAGTCTCTCTCATTAATTTTCGTGAATATCAAGAATTACTTTAAGAAACCTTACTGGTGCCGGCGTCTTATTTGGATTTAATAAAGTAAAACTTGACTTGTTTTGTGTTATTGTATGTTTTTTGTACTGTGATACAAAATCTATAATTGAGTGTATGAAATAGAGTTTCTAATTTGAAAGACCAACATGTTGTCACATACAGTCTTGATGTGCCGTTTGCAGCATCAATTTAGCAGGTATGTGATCGCTATTTATGAGATATTGTAATGACCTCGGATTACCCGGATTTTTTGCTATCGGGATCGGTGTTCCGCCACATTTAATCCGCATAATCCGAGGTGTACTTTACTTTTATGCCAGCCACCAGGATTGCTTACCGTGGACACTTTTTTCATCCAAGTGATGAGACTATTTATTTTTAGACAGTGGATAGTGGAACAACATGTGATTTGCTTGTGGACATAGAAATTATTGTGCTTGCGTGCCATAAGGGTTGTGTAGGGGGGACATCTTTTGTGACTAACTGACGGGACTGTATTTTTTCTTAGACTGTGCTCAAAATGTAAATAATAAATAATAACTATCACCCATATTTTAAACTAACTGTCATATGACTTATGAGATGATTTTAGAAGTTTGTATTAAATTATTCAAATATTGTCATCTTTATAGGGAGAAGTGGTGCCCAGTCCAGCCAACAAACAGTTAGTCTTCATCAAACAGCCGATAGGAGTGGTGTCACTGATCACACCGGTAAGACCTGCCATTTTATGTTCGAGATATGATATTTAATTTAGGTTTTATTCACCAAAGTCCTTCCCAATAACACAATTATTAATTCAAATAAAAAATTCATAAGATTTAGTGGTTTCTCATACTTAAGGTCAAGTACAAGTTCTTGTCCTGTCAGGTTATTGATTTTCTGAAAAGATAGTTTTATTCAATTAAAAGATCCAACCTAAACCTAGACCCCTATATCTAATTAACCTAGATTTCTTAAAATTAAAAGATATTTTCTAATTATTATCAAAGGAATAACACTGGGTTGTGATTGGCAGTGGAACTTCCCGCACGCCATGATCACTCGGAAGGCGGCGGCGGCGCTGGCGGCCGGGTGCACGTGCATCGTCAAGCCGGCCGAGGACACGCCCCTCACCGCGCTGGCTCTGGCCCACACCGTCCAGCTGGCCGGTAACTTGCGTTTGTGTGAAACAATGAGCTGGTACTCACTCATGATAAGCATAATGTGTTTGAAATATGTAGGCTTGTACAGGCAGTATCATTTATAAGGTAGTGGTCTATAGTTTCAGGGGAAATATGGAGCTTCAATACTATAAGGAAGTTGGGCAAATCTTTTTACAAGAGGGGCATTAAACAACTCTTTAAATCAAACTTTTCCAAGATTTCTTATGAATGTTAAGTACATATTCCTTTTACATATTAGCCTAGAAATCAATTTGAAGGATCTTAAGGAATTATCTTTAGCCTATGTTTGTTTGTCAAGCTGAAGCTAATAAAGGACGGTTTAAATTGGTCGAGTCACTCTGCCAAGTTGCTAGGGTCAGCCCATCCCCATAGTTTAAAATTGTCAACTCGCCTACCAACTCACCTCACCCATTTGTTAAGATCGGTTTACATTGGTCGAATTGACAGCCAAGTACTCCTACTTGACCAATGTAAACCGGCCTTAAATAAATAATTGTGTAATTAGATCTGAGAAAATCGATAAGTATATTTGGAGAATCTGGTGTGTATCTTTACTTTTGCTGTAATGTTAAAGGCTTTCCAAAAGGTGTGTTCAACGTTGTGACGTGTGCTAGAGCCAGTGCTGCGGAAGTTGGGAAGGTCATGTGTCAAAGCCCTTCTGTTGCCGGGCTGTCGTTTACAGGTTTGTCCCAAATGATAATTTTCTTAGTCCATTATTGAGATGTCTAAAAAATCTCTGACAAGATAAATAAAATCAATTTCATCATTCATGGAGTTTTACTGTATTGAAAACTGGTTCAAAAACTGATAACACTAATATAAATACTCTACATTTAAACACATGGAACATAATCACCTACAGCGTTGAAGACAGGATGGTAAAAACACAACATTCCTCCCTTCTTATTTGCCCTGTCTATTCCAATTGGTTTCTTTTGTTCCTCATAACTGATCTATGTGTCTCCGGTGGACTTCATTGTCAACTTCCACAAGGTAATATATTTTCCTAATTTTCTTATTATCATTGCAAACTTCCACTGTTGATAAAAACCATAAAAGCGAAAACTGACCTTGTCTCCCACTTAAAATTCTCTGACTGCTCTTTTAATTCAGTTTTTTTTTTGGTTCTTTTTTACATTTTCTGGTTTCAGTAGGTCTAGTCACCAGAAAAAAAATCACCAGATAAAATCTTTGTTATCTCCCAATAAACAATTTAGACGGCGAGCATCCTGTTGACATCTGTGGCGTTCGTCTGTAGGCAAATAGAAAGGTAATAAGCGCTTGGTGAGTGTTACTATTATTAATAAGAGCGATTTTCAAAGCATTTTAGGTTTGCAAACACCTTTTGCAAGACCATTTGTGGACGGGGGATATGGAGCTGTTAATCTCTGTTTAATCCCACTGCCCTCGCATAATTCAGTAAACTCCTTGCTAATAAATGGAGCTCCATTATCAGAAACCAACCCTCACGATAACCCATAGGATGCAAAGAACTTCATTAGACATTGTTTCGTGACTGTAGATGTTGTGGAAGACACAAGACATACTTCCACCCATTTGATATGAGCATCCACGGCCACAAGGAAATAGCTTCCAACCCTAAACTTATTTAACAATTGTCTAAAATACTGGTCCCAAGTGCAATTTGCATCTTCAAGGGTTGGCATCTTAGTTGGCTACCAGTTACCCGCATTCTGTTCATCGGGCCTGATGCTCATTTCTGGTTCTAGCTGTCTTTTAGGCATTTAAGCTGACTGTTTTAATCTTCGTCGCCAGTAAAAAATCTCTGATAAATAAAATACAATTTCATCATTCATGAAATTTAACTGTATTGAAAATAAGTTCAAAACAAACACTGACAACACATATATAAATACTCTACATTTAAACTTATCATAATTATCTGGAGCGTTGAGGACAGGGTGGTAAAAACACAACAATATCAAGGCTAATTCTTTGAGAAATTAAAAACTGAACATTTTGTATGAAAAGTCAGGTTTTAGCATTATATTGAACTTTCAAGAGTTTTACATGTTCAGAGTATATCAAAACTTGCCACACCCAGTCAAACTCAATGCTGTTTCTCTTACCCCTGTTGTCAAGATGGGTTTTGTCGTAGGATCAACGGAGGTGGGGAAGCTGCTGTACAACCAGTGCGCGCTGGGAGTGAAGCGAGTCAGTCTAGAGCTCGGCGGCAATGCTCCATTCATCGTGTTCAACAGTGCAGACATCGACCGAGCGGTGGAGTGTGCAATGGCGGCCAAGTTCCGCAACTGCGGTCAGGTGAGAGAACTCAGCACAAAATTTCAGGGGTCTCGGTCAAGTATTTTTGGCTGAGTGATAGCACATCAGTCAGTGAGTTGCAATATTTGGCAGATATACAATATACCAGCAGTTACCCATGGCTTCATTTGCTTAAAGAGAAAAATGTTTTTAAAGGAATAATTTAGTGCAGTATGCAATTTTTTAAATTTGCAAGTGAGCTCATTCTTTTACTTAGATGTGTTATCTAAATATTATTTGAAACATTTTCAAGTTTTCAATCAATCAATGTGTTGCAAGTGGTGCTTCCATCCCACATTAAAATGATAGGAAGGCTAATTTTGTGTATTTGCTTCAATTTTCCAACCAATTTCTATGTAGTTTAGCCATAAAAATACCATAATTTCCTGATTATCGATTTTTGAACTTTACTATTCAGTTCTTTTCAGGTTTTTAATAGAAAAAATTTCAGTCTCTCTTCAGGGATTTGAATTTTAACCTTTATATCGTACTGACCATTTGTGTTAATCCTGTCAGAAAATATGACTCTTAAGAAGATATGACATAACCTAGGATTCAAAATATAATATAAACGGTGACAAGAAATAGTGTCAAGTATAGGTTCTCGACTTCACACATCAATAGCCCAATTTGTAAAATAGCACAAAAACGAATTTATAAAACAATAAATATATGGAGGGAAAATGAGCATATTTTAATTCCAAAAAATGTCTTTTGAAGACATTGAAGACTAGACCACTTACTTAACCCATTGGGAAAAATAATGTCTGGTGTCAGTATTGAAAAAGCTTTATGTCCTTCTTTAAGTTTGGGGATTAGCTCTTTCATATTTTGTTATGTTCCATCTCATTTGCCACACTAGAGGCCAAGTTAAATTTTTAATTTGGTGTATTTTTAGGCTTGCATCAGTCCAAATAGATTTTTCATCCATAATGATGTGTTTGATACATTTGTGGAGAAGATGGTGCAAAGGATTCAAAAAGATATCAAACTTGGGGATGGGTTCGATCCCAGCACTACCACAGGCCCACTGATCAATGACGCTCAAGTTGCTAAGGTAATTTTTGAGGAATATTTATCTAGAGACAGTATTGCGTTAAATGTTGGTTTTCTGTCAAACTGGGAAACTAAAAATTCATTGATTTTTGGAAATCAATTTAATATTACATGGAATATCCCTACTTATAGTTAAGGGAAGGGGGATAAAGCAAATACTGAGTTCGTAAAAAATACCAGTTCTAGATGTGCCTTAGAGCTGTCTTATTGTTTTTAATACAAGAAGTAGCAAGGTTTGGCATTTTTAAAATTTATTTTCATCATAATTTATAATGTTTGCCAAGGAATTCGGAAAAACCCACATTGAGTCCCGTACAGTAGAGAACGTTGTGGTGCAGCCGTCACTCGGGGCTAGGGGCAGAAGTGGTAATGTCTCCCATTTTGTGGTTTTGTGAATCTTGTTGCTTCTAACCACAAATGATTGCACTATTAAGATAAAGACTGAGTCTTAACACGTTAAGGTGGTTTTTATTAAATTAACTTTCTGAAACAATTTATAATAAGGTCCTAATTTGATATCAGAATTTTTTTGTTTAGTGTCATTGTCTACAAAATATTGTTTTAAATATATTGTAACCTTTAATGTTGTCAGCAATAACAACCATTACATCGTACTACTCGGAAACATCTGTTTTCTGTTCTTTACCCCAGGCAGGAAAGTTACACTCTGTGCTGATAACTGCACGGAAAAAGTTCAGTTCTAGTAAAGTGCATGGAAATTTTTCATGCACCAGGAAACAGAAGTAAACAATAAAATTTTTTAATCAGCCACACAAAACAACAACAAAGGATTGCAAGAGAACCACATTTAATTCATATTTATAGGTTACTGTAGAGGAATAGAACAATGTAGTGGCAGCACTGGTAGCAGTAGCAAATAAATGTAAAAATTCTTTAAACGCATATTTACATGAATAGAACAATGTAGAGATAGCAGCCATTTAAAAATTCTTCTGATTAGAAACATGTAAGTAAACAGCTGACAGCCGATTGCAGCAGTACCACGTTAAATGATGACATGTTATTTATTTTAGGTTAGGTTCGAAAAATTGAGAAACTGTACTAGTGTATGCAGAAATGCATTATGATTGAGAATTGTGTATTCTCTGAGTAGTACGATGTAATGTATCACACGTAAAATGCCTGGTGAGTTTTACTGTACTCATATAAAAATCCCACACTCGCCTCCAACTTGGCGGGAACCATCATGCTTGCGCGGCAAACGGTACTCACCAGGCTAGTAAATTAATATTCTTGTTCATTATTCACCTCCTGAATTGATGCAATCTATCGAAATAAGGTTACATACCTTTAAACTGTCGTCAATTCGTAGTAATCAATTAATGATTTACTCGAGTTTTGGCATACGAGATGCCATTTTCGAAATCCACATACAAGAACAAACTCTTCAGTCGTCATTAGGGATGTGTCGATTCCGATTCTCGATTCCACCAATTCTTTGACAAAGAATCGGAATCGAGAATCGATCGGCAAGAATCGAGAATCGATTCCTTAGAAACCGCCGAAATTATTCGCGTAATTATTATTGTAACAGAAATAAGTTTTTAAATCTCGTGTGTTGAGCAACGAAAAGATCACAAGCCTACTATTATCTGCGTTGTCTAGCTTCACGAGCGATAAAAATAAACATCGGTCGCCGTATAACAACAATATTTGAACTGATAAGAGAAAGGATGTTGACAGGTTTCAATAAAAAACGATTTCTCAGAATTCGGTAGGGGTGTGCGAGTATTCGACCGGTCGAGCTTTTCAGTATTCGGCTTGGCTCGACTTTTTTCAAAAAAGCTTGACACTTGAGCTGAGCTTTTGATAAGAGAGTTTCTTATCGGAAAGATAATTATTGCATCTATTTTTGGGGACTGTAAACCGGAAGAGCGTTTCCCTCCCAAGAAAAACATAAGCAAAACATATTGCCTAGTGATAAGGAAAGGACATTGACAGGTAACAAGAAATATTATCTCCATTTAGAAGGAAATCGGAGCTATATTTTGTTGATCATGGAGAGCAAAATACAGCAATAAAGTCTATTGTTTTATCATGGCTTATCTCTATAACGGTATATTGTACAAGTTTCATTTTGGTCTCATTTGATTTATAAAAATAAGACAACAAATATAAGCCGTTATTTATAGTTGTAGGACAATTGGTTTGTATTTTTGCATTTTGTAGGAGAAGGATTCCTTATCTCCTAATTAACTCACGCTCGCTCACACTGAGTCAGACAATGACAAAAAAACCGGGACAGGGGCAGGGGTGGATTTACATATGGGCTTAAAGGGCTATAGCCCAGGGTGGCAGAACTTGGGGGGGCGGCAAATTAGAGAGAGAAGTCACAAACCCCCCTGAAATCGTAGAAATAGCCTTAAAACGGGTCCAAAAGGACCACAACGGGTTAAAAAAGCACACGCGGGAGGAAAAAAAAAAGGTCACCACTTTTGCCGAGCCGGAAATCCCGCTGCCGGCCGCCCTACTCCCCCTGTATAGCCCAGGGGCGGCAAATTTCCAAATCCGCCTCTGGACAGGGGTTGGAGTAAACAACCTCCACCCCCCCCCTCCCTGGCCACTTATAAGGAGAGTGAGAGAGGTAGCTGTTTCTTTCTTTCTCTCTATTCCATCCTAATTTCTAATCCTTCTTCTTTCTAATTTTTTTTTAACCGTACATTATTTTCTTCACAAAAGCTTAGAAGCTTAGAAGCCGTACATTATTAAATAAATTATATAATTAAATATAACTAGTGGCTTGTAGGGGCAAAAGCCCCTAAAGATAAAATACAAATGCTGGATATTTAATGTTTCCTTCATACTTACAACTCGGTAACAGTTTGATAGAATTGAACATTTAAAGTGTAATGTTAAAGATATTTTGACATTTGCTAGTGCTTTGACATTTGAACTGCCATAACTTTTGATAGGATTGACATAGAGACCTCTAGTTTGCGCCTTCTTTTTCTTTGATTATGATCTTTAAAATTAAGGGTTTACATCTAAATATTTCGACTTACCCCCGATCTACCCCTTATGGGGGGAAAGGGGCGAACATTTACATACATCAAAAACTTCTTTTTTGATCACATAATATTATTCTTATTATTATTCTTTTTTGATTCCCTTAATATTATATGTACTTTTATCTCTATTAATAAAAAAAAATAACAGGGGGGTGGGACTTTTGGGACGCACGGTATATTGCCAATATTAAGCTCATCACAGAAGAACTGCCTTTTAGTATTTGTTTATTATTTTGAGAAAGGCCAAAGCCAAACATACTTTTTCCTAGAGGTTTGTGTAAAAACACATATCTTTCATTTTCTTGACTGTTTATAATTTTAATTTAATTTCTAACATGATTTATTTTGTCATTTGTTTTTAAAAAAGATAAATAAAAACATTATACAGTCCACTAATATCGAAAAACATGTCTTATTATTTTTTACTCTTAATTTGCATTTTAATTTCATTCACATTAATAACTAAACATTTTTGGTCCTTGAAAACCGGTATTGAAACAGTATCAACTAAATAGTACATTGTATCAAAGAATAGTAACATATAAAAAAAATGGAATCACTAATAAAAAAAAGAAGTACACTAAAGGCACAACTGACACGATTTGGACAATTTTTGGAAAACCACACACATAATCCTGGAATTAAAGGTCAGGTTACCCAAAGCAGAGGAACTCATCGAAAAATTTGAACAAATCCAACAGGACATCGAATTGGAGGACGACAGCAGCAACCAGCAGGTAGAAAGAGAGACCTTTGAGGCAAACTACTACAAAATCATGGGTAAGACCAAATCATTTTCCAATTTTAAGCAAGGAAATCATTCTTTACAGTTGCAAAATCCAAATCAAAGCTCAGGGCCTAGATTAAACCTGCCAGTCCTAAAACTACCATCCTTTGATGGGTCATTTGATAGTTGGTTTCCATTTTTTGACATGTTTACAGTCATGATTCACAATAATGAATCTTTAACCGATATTGAAAAATTGCATTACCTTAAATCTTGTTTGCAAAAAGAAGCTTTTAACGTAATTTCATCTTTGGAATTAACATCTACAAACTATACTGTAGCTTGGAACCTCATTCAAGAGAGGTACAATAACAAAACTCTTATCATTCAGAAACATGTCAATTCACTTTTCAATCTACCTAAGTTAGGTAATGAATCAGTTCAGTCTTTGAGAGAACTAATCAATAGTTCCAACAAACATATCCGTGCACTAAATGCACTTGGAGAACCCACTGACAAATGGGATACTCTCCTTATCCATTTGATTTCTTCCAAATTCGATCCCATCACATTCAGGAATTGGCAAGATACTCTCAAGCCAAATAGCCTTCCAACAATGCAAGATTTGAACGATTTCTTAAATCATAGGTTTCATACACTAGATTCAATTCAACACTCTAATAGTATGTCACCCATTGCTTCATTGCCTAACCACAATGATAGTAATTTTGTAAAACATAAAACTAATGGCTCTCAAAACAAGTCATGGACAATTACACAGCAGCTAGGCTTGTCATCCTTTGAGCCTAAATGTGAACTGTGTCAATCTGCACATTTTTTGTTCCAATGTGAACAATTTCTCAACCTAACAATACCTGATAGAATTAATAAGGTGAAGGGTTTCAATCTTTGTGTCAACTGCCTAAAGTATCACAAAACAAATCAGTGTAAAAGTAAGAGTGTTTGTAAATCTTGCGGAAGAAAACACAACACTTTACTTTGTTTAAAATCAGTATCAAAAACTAAAGACAATCAACCATACCCACACAACAAACAGGTTCATTCTGCTGGCGCTTCAATCAATGATCAATCATCTACCAGAGCAACTCAAACCATCCTCTCAACAGCAATTGTTGATGTCATCAGTCCTAGAGGTAAGGTTGTTTCATGTAAAGCATTACTTGACTGTGGATCACAATCAAACTTCATCTCAGAATCGCTCTGTAAACGATTACAACTGAACAAGAGACAGGCTTCGGTATCGATAACAGGCATTAATTGTAGTTCAACTTCAGTCAGTCATGTAGTCAATGTTACAGTTAATTCTAGGGTATCAGAATACAGTACGCAAATGGACTTTCTTGTCCTTAACAAACTTACAGAGAAGTTACCAGGGAGTGTTTTATTCAATTGTTCGGATCAGGTTCCCCCTAATGTCGTTCTTGCAGATCCTTCATACTACATTCCTTCAAAAATCGACATGATTCTCGGAGCCCAAGCGTTTTGGGAATTACTTTGTGACGGATCAATGAGTTTATCAGGTAATGGTCCAACCCTAAGGGAAACTAAGTTAGGATGGGTAGTTACTGGTAATATTGAAGTGAACAAACATATTTCCAATGACAATCATACATATTTTGTTTCATCTTTAGACACTCTGAACAGTAATATTCAACGTTTCTGGGAATTGGAAGACTGTCAATATCAATCTAAGTTAACTGGTGAGGATCTTCTATGTGAACAACATTACCAGGCTACAACCAAGCGCGACCTTAATGGCAGGTACATCGTGGAACTTCCTCTTAAGGAGAATATTTCCGACCTTGGTGATAGTAAAAAAATGGCTTTCAAACGGTTTTTATCTCTAGAAAATAGACTAATAAAAAATCCTAAGCTGTACGATGACTATAGGGACTTTATGTCAGAGTATGAAAAATTAGGTCACATGCAATGCATTGGTGAGCTAAATTCAGCAACTCAACCTCATGAAGGTTCGCCACAGTCATACTTTATTCCTCATCATGCTGTCATAAAGGAATCATCAACCACCACAAAACTGTGTGTAGTTTTTGATGCTTCTGCGAAATCTTCAAGCGGTATCTCACTTAATGACGTTTCCATGAACGGTCCAAGAGTCCAAGATGAACTGTTTTCTATCATTTCTCGATTCAGAATGCACAAGTATGTTTTCACTGCTGATATTGAGAAAATGTATCGACAGATACATGTTACCTCTTCACAACATAGTCTCCAATCCATTTTGTAGAGATCACACAAAACTGAACCAATTAAAATCTTTCACCTAAAAACAGTCACTTATGGAACCAAAAGCGCTCCTTTTCTTGCAACTCGAACACTCCAACAACTCGCTTTAGATGAAGTTTCAAATTTCCCAAATGCATGCAAGGCATTGCACAATGATTTCTATGTCGATGACGTTCTCAGCGGAGCACACACAATCGAATCAGCATTAAACCTTCAAAGGGACCTCATTGAACTATTAACAAAGGGAGGTTTTCATTTAAGGAAGTGGTCATCTAATCATGCCGCCCTACTAAAAAACATTCCTCAGTCAGATATCGAAGCTCATCCTGAACATAATTTCAATACGAATAACACAATAGTGAAAACTTTGGGTTTGATGTGGGATACTGCTCATGATGTATTCAAATATTCAATATCACAAGATATTCCTCCTCAAAATATTACGAAACGACAAGTTCTCTCAGAAATAGCAAAGATATTTGATCCGTTGGGATTGATTGGACCTGTCATTCTTTCAGCAAAACTGATAATGCAACAACTATGGAAAGAAAACCTAAATTGGAACGACAAACTTCCTTCACTTTTAAGCAATCAATGGTGTGATTTTTATACATCATTAACTCATTTGAATGAACTTTCAATAAAAAGATATGTACTGTCTTCAAATGAACCTGCACTTATAGAACTTCATGGATTTTGTGATGGATCAATGGCTGCTTATGGAGCTTGTGTTTATCTTCGGTGTGAAGATGTAAAAGGACAAACAACTGTGACATTAATTTCATCAAAGTCTCGTGTTGCTCCTTTAAAGGTGACTTCAATTCCAAGACTACAACTCTGCGGTGCTTTACTTCTTTGTAATTTGATGCAATCTCTTACCAAGTCATTAAAGATTGATGCAAGCAATGTTTACTATTATTCTGATTCAACTATTGTTCTTTCTTGGATCAATTCCCCATCATCTCACTACAGCACTTTTGTTGCAAACAGAATCTCAACAATTCAATCTCTAACAGACATAACACGTTGGAATCATGTCATTGGAACTGAAAATCCCGCAGACCTAATTTCTCGTGGTTCCCCGGTTCAACCTCTTTTATCCTCACCCCTCTGGTGGAATGGGCCACAATGGTTATCTGGGGGGCATCAATTTTGGAAGGAAGGTTCAAACTTTCAACCTGATACAACTCTCAAGTCACTCCCAGAGTTGCGTAAGATAACTAATGTAACAGCAGTCTCATTTCAGGTTCATGGTCATGATATATTTAATAAATATTCATCATTGCAAAAACTAGTAAGAGTTGTAGCTTATTGTCTAAGGTTTTACAAAAATACAAAATCCAAAGATTTTCTTTCGGGTTCCCTTTCGTCTATTGAATTAAAAGAATCAAGACTTTCTCTTTTGAAACTAGCTCAATCTCAATCCTTTCCTCATGAATTGAAGGCTTTGACAGAAAACAGTTCTGTTAACAAATCAAGTAAACTTTTACAACTAAATCCTTTCCTTGATGATCAAGGACTGATCAGAGTCGGTGGTCGATTGAAGCATTCAAATTTAAGTGATGATATGAAACATCCAATTGTCCTAGATCATAAACATCAGCTTACCCGATTAATTGCTGAAGACTTACATGTTCAGTTACTTCATGCAGGACCTCAACTTTTACTCAGTTCTCTTCGAGAAACATACTGGCCATTAAATGGTAGAAGTTTAGTGAGAAGTATAGTTCACAGATGTCTAAAATGCTTCAGGGCTAAACCTAAGGCTACGAATCAACTAATGGGTCAATTACCTCAAAATAGAGTTCAACCATCTAGACCTTTCTCATATTGTGGCTTAGATTACTTTGGACCTGTCTATATTCATGCTAGTAATAATAAAAGGACTAAAGTTACAAAGGCTTACGTTTCCCTTTTTGTATGTTTCACTACCAAGGCTATTCACCTCGAACTAGTTGAAGATTTAACGACAGATTCGTTTCTTGCTGCCTTAAAACGGTTTGTATCTCGGAGAGGTAAACCATACAAAATTTACTCGGACAATGCCAAAACATTTGTTGGAGCAGACAAGGAACTGCAAGAGTTAAGAGATTTTTGGAATTCAGAATGTCACAACGACCAATTTAAATCAACTCTAGCTGCACAAGGCATTACTTGGAGTTTCATCCCACCTCAATCGCCAAATTTTGGAGGATTATGGGAAGCTGGAGTGAGAGTAGTGAAATACCGCCTCAAGCGAGTAGTTCAAAACACGAAATTAACGTTCAATGAAATGTACACTTTATTGGTACAAATAGAAGCTTGTGTCAATTCACGCCCTTTAACAGCGTTATCCAGCGATCCAAATGATCTCACTGCTTTAACACCAACTCATTTCCTAATCGGAACTTCATTCACAAGTACACCAGAACCTAGTCTAACAGATTTGAAAATAAATAGACTTTCTCGTTGGCAACATGTTCAACAATTGTCGCAACATTTCTGGAACAGATGGAGCAAGGAATATTTGAGCCAATTTCAAAAAATGTCCAAGTGGAATACGGAAAAACCTAACATAAAGATTGGTGATGTAATGTTAATCGAAGACATAAATTTACCTCCTTGCACTTGGAAACTTGGTCGAGTGACAGAAGTACACCCCGGACAAGACGGTCATGTGCGCGTAGTTTCAATTAAAACGAAAGACGGACTTGTGAAACGATGTGTATCGAAATTGTGTCCATTACCCAATCAAGACAGGAATGAATTACTTTGAATTTACATTGTTTGAAGGGGCCAGAATGTGTAAAAACACATATCTTTCATTTTCTTGACTGTTTATAATTTTAATTTAATTTCTAACATATGATTTATTTTGTCATTTGTTTTTAAAAAAGATAAATAAAAACATTATACAGTCCACTAATATCGAAAAACATGTCTTATTATTTTTTACTCTTAATTTGCATTTTAATTTCCTTCACATTAATAACTAAACAAGGTTAATTTGTAATAAATAAGCCTGGGGCTCTTATGTTTCATATACTGTAAGCTGATTACCCTACATTTACATTATTGTGAATTATGTTTACGTATGTTATGGCTATTTGAAATGAGATTGGTCGGTTTGTCTGAGGTCCTGATTACCTGAGGTTTTTTTACCTTTGAAAGTATGAAAGTAAATACAAATGAAATCATCATAGGCATAGGAAAGAATATTTCTTTCCAAATATGATGTTGGCTGAGTGTTATTTGAATGATATTGATAAATTTTTGCTATTTTAAAAGATTTTTATAAATTCCCACTTTTTGACAAAATTTCCGGGCCTGGGAAATATTCCCATTTTATAAGTTCCTTCCCATTGGGAATATTTCCGGCCCACATCACTACCCTACGTTCAACACTTTTTATGGTTGCCCGTGAGTAAATACTGCTATGTCTTGGTAGGTTCAAGATTAAATATACTATTGATTGGCCAAATTTAAAGGTGAACCTTTTTGGTGGGATCAAATTTAATGTTGCACTCAATAGCTCTTAGTGCAGCACTCTCTGTTGTTCCTCGGTCAAAATTATGATGACTTCCGACCGCACATAAAACTGGTATAGTGCTGGGCCTTAAAATGATGATTGAAGTCTTCTCTGTACCTATAGCATGCGCTTATTCGATTGTGTAAATCTTACAATGTTTAAAATGTTTGTGTAAATCACTTGGCTTTAAATCAGCATCAACTGGTACTACATGATACAATGTAAAATTAACGTATTTGATGCCTCGTGCTTTTTACGGTTAGAGTCCCTAAATTATAAAAACAGAAAATTTAAAAGTAAAAAAACCGTCATTTGTAATAGTATTTCAACCTATTTTGCTGGATTTTAAAGAAACCCACAGACCAAGAAAAAATAGACTTTTTCTATGGTCTATGAATAAACCATGTATCAACATCTAGAATGTGTTTTTAAATCAAGTATAAGCAACACATGTTTTAATGTAAACAAAGCAGACGTTTTTAGGTTACAATAATTTTTAAAGGGCAGATATTTAACGTTATATCTTACTTTCTGGTAAACTTTAAGAAATTTAAGAAAACTTTAAAGATTCCCTGGCATCAAGACCTTCTATTTGAGCCCTCTCCCATTATCCTGCGACTTACCAAACGCCCTTAATTTCGCTTATATATGATCATTTGGCATTAAATCTGCATCGTTAAAACGTAATCGAAACAAACACACTTAACTCTTTATAATTTTAAATTATAGATAAATACTCAAAGCCGTAATTATAAAGTCTGAAAATCTTAAAGTTAAAATATATATTTGTTTTAGTACATTGAACGGAGTAAGCTGCCTTTTGAAAAAAACTATGTCAACATCTAGCATATGGCTTTGAATAGAGCATCAGCACCACATGTTTGAATGTAAACAAAGCAGACGTTTTTTGATTCCAATGCTTTTAAAATGGCAGATATTTTACGTTAGTTTTCATTTTCTGGTGAATTTCAAGCAATTTCAGTATTTTTCCCGCCATCTCGGAATAGAGACCTTAAATTTTAGCCCTCTCCCATCTTTTTACGACTTGCCAGATGCCCACAATTTTGACGCAAAGAATCGCCTTACGAAATTAAAAGTATGATTGATACTTATTGTTTTTGTAAAAATTTTCGAATTTGAGTTGTTAGTGGATATATTCGTTTTAGTGCTCCCTGAATCCAAAAAAGTGGTTTTCGGCGTGGTGTCTGTGTGTGTGTGTGTGTGTGTGTGTGTGTGTGTGTGTGTGTGTGTGTGTGTGTGTGTGTTTGTGTTTGTGTTTGTGTGTGTGTGTGTGTGTGTGTGTGTGTGTGTGTGTGTGTGTGTGTGTGTGTGTGTGTGTGTGTGTTTTCATTAAAACCAATAAAAAATGACAAAAATCCAAAATTCTCAAAAACGGCTCTAACGATTTTGATAAAAATTTCATGGTTTTTAGTGCTTAATATGACAAACAAAATGACACCACCCGCATGTTTGTAAAAATTCAGGTTCAGAAGTTATGGGGGTTTAAGTGTTAAAAAATTCATGTTTTTCAAATTTCACAAAATCTGCAACTTCCAAAGATAATATACTTGCAACCATTAAATTTGACTTTAAAAACTAAATAATTCAGTATTTTCAATCATTAGTTTACGTCAACTGGTTGCGGAGATAATTGATATTTTAGTTTGGCGGTAAACGCAGTACGTTGTCCAATGTTATTCTTATGGAAAATATTTAAAAACCGATATCTTCGTTATTTAATAACCGAATAGGATATAATTTGGTATGCATTTGTGTGATGATTTTTTACTTCACTTAATAAGTTTTCTGGTTTTAAATGACTTTTAGGGAGAAAGTATGTGTCAGTTTCCTGATACCGTTTATTTTAAATTGCAGACATTGGTTTAGTAATATTTTATTTCATACAAACTAAATAAAAAAAATTCGAGAATTGATTTTTTCAGAATCGGAATTGGAATCGAGAACCGAAATTTCTGGAATCGACCATCACTAGTCGTCATTATTTAAAATTTGGTTATTTAACATTTGTTCTTGTATGTGGATTTTGAAAATGGCATCTCGTATGCCGAAACTCGAGTAAATCATTAATTGATTACTATGAATTGACGACAGTTTAAAGGTACATAACCTTATTTTGATTAATATTCTGTTTCTCTTTGTAATTAACTATGAAGCTTTGGAATTTTATTTGAATTTAAATTCCAACTTGGGCCAACAAGTTTTAACTCAGTTACCTAATACTACAGTTATATTTAGTTTTACTTTTATTTATAACAACAAATATATAGAAAAATGATAAAATCTGCCAGTGTAAAGAAATTTGTCAGTCCAAAATATGATTATGTTTTCCATTATTATAGGTAACCCGTATTGTGGAAGATGCAATTGCGAAAGGGGCCAAGGTCAATATTGGGGGCAAACGAGCCGTTGAAATAGGTGATAAATTCTTCCATCCCACACTACTGACTAATGTGTCATCCGATATGTGTTGCACCAGGGAGGAGATTTTCGGCCCTGTCGTTGTTTGTATGAGGTTAGAAATTTATATTATTAAGATGCAGTGAAAAAGATCTCATGAGATATTACAAACATGAGAAATTAATAAATATAATCAACTTTGATTAGATTAAAGGAAAAAAATAGTAAAAGAATAATGAACATTCTTTTTCATGTTTTATTATGATTATGATATACCAACAGCTTGTGCTATTGGTATATGTTGGTTGGACTTTCATTTGCCTGATTTTACCAAAACACATTTATAACATAACATATTTTGCCTGAGTCACATCTTGACTTGATGGAATGTAAGAATGTCTCTTATATATTATTGAAATTTCAATCAAAGAAACTTGTAATGAGCTATTTTGTTCACCGGAATGAGTATTTAATTGTTTTAAAATCGATGCACTATTGTGTGGATCATAGTTTTGGGCTATAAGTTTTTATTATGCTTTTATTTGGTTGTAACACCTACAAGAACCAATAAATCATCGATTTTACAGATTCTCCACTGAAGCAGAAGCAGTGCAGCAAGCCAACAACACCTCCCGAGGTCTGGCAGGTTACTTCTTCACCAATGACGTCTCACAGGCATGGAGAGTCGCCAAGAACCTGGAGGTGGGGATGGTGGGGATAAACGAATCTCTGATCTCCTCGGCAGAAATCGCCTTCGGAGGAATCAAGGAGTCTGGACTGGGCAGGGAAGGTTCACATCACGGCATCGAGGAGTTCACATACATAAAGTCTCTCTGTTTTGGCAATGCCTGACATCAGCCAACAAGTAGCAATAGGAGCTCTTGGTCTATTATTTAGGGCTGTAACTTGGATCTGTGATAAAAAAGTATTTGTAGGTAAGCTGTTTATTATTATTTAATCCTGTTTGATCCTTAGAATTAAATTATTTATTTATTACAAGATTTTATATGACAGCTACAGAACAAAGTTCCAATACAGCTATCTTAACTAAATTAATATTAAAGAGAACATAAATGGTACTCCTAAATGAAAACAATATGCTGACAGCTAAAACTAAAACAGAAATTATAATTATAATTTATTTTACAGTACCGTAACTCAGTTGTAACAAACTCCCTCCTAACTCCCTCTTATAACAAACTTAACTTAAAACAAAACAATCTTCAACTATAAATTAAACTGAAAGGCTGCTCCCTTCATTTCCTGAAAAATACACCTAACTTATCATTAAAAATGTTCAAATCGGATGCATGACATTCGAGTAATCTTAGTGATTTTAACAAAGGAAAATTAAAATGAGACAATGTTCTACATCGAGGCAAAAAAAATTAATTATCTGACGTTACGACTTGGTGCATAAAAAGAAATATTTTCCAACAAAACCTCACTATCTACAGAACTGTTACCTATTTTATATATCAAGGATAATGTTGGGGTGATATTTAAATTCAAAGGAAGCAGTCAATTATTAGGTAAAGAATTATATTAAGTTTTAATTTGTTGCTTTTAGTACCTGTGAAGAAGTAGGTGCATAAAAACTAAGGCAAAAATAGCTACATCTTCCATCACACCGTTGGGCTGCTGGTGTTAAATAGACGGATTATGCCTATCTTACTAGCATTACAGCAAATGAAGTAGAGGCCGCCATCTTGTCTAGGTATAGAAACATAAAACGGTGTTTAGAACCGCGTAATATATAGGTGCTCATGTTTCAAGTAACTCGCAGTTTATACCGTTTAGTATAGGCAAGAGGTTGAAATTTTGTACGTGAGGAGTCCTTCAGTTTTGAACGGCTGCTGTGTGAAAATGGGTCTTCGATGCACCCTGTTATGTACTTGTGTATTGCTAAAGAATCACACATAGTTAGCAGGGTAAATGTACATGAAGTATATGTTAACAATAAATATATCCTTAATTTTACCTCGTCTTATTATTAAATTTAATTTAAATACATACAAATACAAATATTTATAAAAAATTCATATTTTACAACATACTCAAAAACCGTAGTTTTTACCACTAAAAGTGTAATAATCTTTGTCATAGATAATGATTAGACCTTTCAAATAAGATGTCAAATGTCACAATCGGTTATGTGCTTTCCGATATGTGCGACATTATTAGTTAGCTGAGCGGCCATATTGATAACATCACTGTCCGAGATGTAATTATTTTTAAGCTTGCTTCCCGGCTGATTTTCACTCTTCTATATGTATTTAGTCAATTCCCAAAGTATGGTGCTGGTTTCAGTAAGTGAAAGATTTCTATGTAATATGTTGTTTGTTCCACACGCTATCATGACGTGCATACTTAAATGGTAATGAATTAACCTTTTGTCTGTTATTGTTTTGATTTTGATTTTATCAGATGACAGAAACCCACTTTTTGCACTCATTGGTGTTTCTACGTCTAATCTTTCTCTACAAAAAGTAGCAGCGTGTGATATTAGCTACATATGATGACATTTGTTTACATTTTGTTGTTATTCCATCACTAACATAGCAAGTCACAAGGCCAATTATTTTAAATTCAATTTTCTTCTTTTAAAAGACTAACTTAAATTTCAGTGGGATTGTGCACCATGGTGTAAAGAAAAAAGAAAGGTGTGTGCAGAGTGAGCTGGTGTGACGTAGTTGGGCTCTCACAACTAGTGCTTACGACGACTACAATATAAATCAGTTAAATACATTGAAATGTAAGGTAAAATAATCAATTTACATAAAAAGTATTAAATTATTACTCCATAAACACATTGTTATAAAAATAACCACATTATTGCTTAGTTTTTAAAGCTGTTTCGTATGTGTTTACACTTCCACTTGGACCTGTTGCCCCTGTGGCCGTTAAGGCCTTGCTAATTCATCAACAATTTGCTTTAGCACAAATAGATCTGCCTCAGCTGCACTCTGAGGGTAAGTGGGAGGGATTGAAAAATCAAAACAAGCACTTTTGATGCTGCCTTAGGCAAAACCATGTCATTCAATAGAAAAACTTCTAAGTGTAAAATATTGATTTGTATCCTTTCCAAAAACTTACTCACAGGTAAAAATCGCCAGAATAAATAATATAAAACCTTTTCACCGCTCAACTTTTCCACGTAAAGAAAATGAAATGGCAAGTTTTTGATTTTTAAAACTATTGTTCAATAAAAATTCTAAAAAAATCACCTATATGGGACTCAAAATTAAGGTGAGGTATTCTTTGTATATATGCAATTTACAGTGTGTAAAAATATGTTAATTTTTAATAAATTATCTTTATACATACAACCTTTTCGGTCAACTTTGGTAAGGTGATAGTTTTGTTCATTACTCCAAAATTTCAAAATTGTACCAACTCTAATTTGTTTAGGATGTGTTGAATTGAAATAGTGAGTGAAATAAAAGTTTGATTGGAAGAACCAAGAGTGAATCACGACCTCAACAAAGCCATCTCTTTATTCAGCCATAGCTGGAAATGGTAAAATAGCTAAGCCACCTGTTCATCAGACAAAGATGATGGTTTGCTTTCATTACTCTACGGCTATCACTGAGTCTTAACTTGTCACAGAAGAGGAGCAAGGCTTTGCCAAAGAGGGAAGAGATGTTATGTAAATTTTACAATGTTAGAAGTTTTATGATGAAAAATCCTTGATATTTAACTACAACTGGGGTGCATTCTCTCTAGTCAAGGTTTTTTATCTAATAGAACTCTCTGTTTAAGAGGGCTCTAAAGGTCAGTGGCCACAGAGGAGTACAATCTATGTCCACCAAAGCTCCACGTAGTTTCAATTTTCACCAGTGGCCGCGCTAGGTAAGCTACCCTCAGACCGGTTTTACGCATTGCTACCAACTGTTAGGGAGTCCATGAATTCATGGGGAAGTTGAACGAACAACGCCAATTCCCGATACCGCTAGTGGCAGGCTGTTGTCTTGCTTTCACCTCATTGCTTCTATATTCCTTCGAAATTCTCTTTGAGAATCTGAATTTAGTCCCGAACTCAAACTGGTTATCACGACCACTTTGAATGTATAAAAATTTATAAACTCTATTATACTTTGTATTATAATGTTTGAATGCATTATGTTTAAGGGATGAAAAAAAAACAAATTATTGTGAAGTAAAAACCCGACTGTATTACATATAGATTTTGTACTCAGTGTACAGTAAAATGGTACAGAATTTTCCATATTAGACTACAACATTTTAACTTAACTGTTAACATGAAACATGAAAAGTAACCCGAGTGTAACAATCAATAAAAAACATATAACTAAATACACACCAATTTTTCACACATGTATACAATAAAAGAGAAATACATTTACAAACAAGCATGAATTACTGATTAACTACTGTAGCATATACTCTTTAACGAATATAATATGATATAAATGACGTAGAAATGCCAACAAAATTACCTATAAATTTTACGAATCTTTAAAAGTCGAAAAGCTCATCTCTAGAACGTACTAAAAGCAAGCATCAGATATGTACAAAAAATAAGGCAATGTTTAAAACCGGGCTGCAATATAGTTAAAAAATACTTAAAATCAGTTAAAAAACATTGTAGATGAAAAAATAAAAAACGACTTATTTTGAAACGTTGTACGGAAACAAATATTATATGTTTTAAAATGGAAAAGGGACATTGATTGGCTAAAATGAGTAAACAAAGCTCGAAATATATAACATAAAGAAAAACAATTAAGAGATAATCTCATTACAAGAGCAAACAATTCAGTAAAGCATGAACTATGTACAAAGAATACAGCAATGTTTAAAACCGGGCTATAATATAGGAAAAAATACTAAATAAAAAATATTGTAGATGAAAAATAATTAATAATATAACGACTTATTTGAAAAGCTGTCGAGAAACAAATTCATTTTTAAATCTACAAAAAGGGCACTGACTGGCCAAAATGGTGACACAATGCTCGAAATACAACATAAGGAAAAACAATTAAGAGGTAATCTCATTGCAAGAGCATATTAAGTATAGCATCATCTATGTACAAAGAATACAGCATTGTTTAAAACCGGGCTAGGATATAGAAAAAAATACTAAATAAAAATATTGTAGATGAAAAGTAATTAATAATATAACGATTTATTTGAAAAGTTGTCGGCAAATTCATTTTTAAATCTACAAAAAGAGCACTGACTGGCCAAAATGGTGACACAATGCTCGAAATATACAACATAAAGAAAAACAAAGAAGCAACTAAACCTCATCGCTAGAGCGTACAGTTGAAGCATCAAATGTGTACAACAAAATAAAGTAATATTTCAAAGCGGGCATAATATAAATTAAAATTTACTGAATTAATAACATATTATAGATAACAAGTCATTAAACAATTAAAATTGGATCATTGAAGAACACTTATATTCTGTCCAGTTCAAGTTGGCCGGTGGACCCGGGACTACGAGGGCACCCCTGTAATCCCTCGCCACGTCCGGCGGGGCTGTCTGCTGCCTAGACGATGAATCACCAACAACAATGGTACACAACAATGGCTGTGTTTATACAATGGTGCACAACAGAATAATAATTTAAATTTTTTTTAAATCATATTGGAAATCTACTAAAAAAGTAATGAAAAGTCATATAAAATTCGACCTAAGTATTATAGCATTTGATCTAATGTTTATAAATGAACAAATCTGGTAATAAGTCCAGTCTGGGTCAAATTTTATATAACTTTTTTAGTATATTTCAAGTATGCTTTTAAAAATTTTAAATTATTATTCTGTTAAAAAAAGTGTACCATTTTATAAACACAGCCAATAGGTGACTCATCGCCTAGGCAGCGGACAGCCCGCCGGACGTGGCGAGGGATTATAGGGGTGGCCTCAGGTAGTCCTGGGTCCACCGGTCAACTTGAACTGGACAGAATAAAATAAAACTGTCTAAATAAATACAACTGTAAATAATTTAAAAAATAGCGGTCGCAAAAATGGTCCGATTGGAATGAAAATTGATCTAGATGACATCTAATGTATAGTAGTCTAAAATCCCCAATATGTCTATTTTTGTGGAAGCAAACCTGCATATTCATTCCCCATGTTAACCCTATGGGAAATAAAAAAAATCGATGTCTTTCTTATTTCTTAACATATATTGATAAAACTTGGAATATGACTTCTTCTAGTTCATATCTATTAAATATTTAATTAAAACCACCCAGTTAACATACCTGTTACAGCAAACCTGCATACTCATTCTCCATGTTATTCTTATGGAGCTTACAAAAAACTTGTCATGGATTTAAATGTGTTATTTTGTATTTGAAATTCACTGAGTATGCAGGTCTGCTGCAACGGGGGTATTTATATTAATAACAGATATGTAAGTGTCTTCGTTTCATGACCATCTAATTTAAACCTGCGGACAGGCTATTAGTGCAGTATGCATTGATCGTTTGCGCAAAACGAGTATGCCCGTCAGCCTTGCCAACTACAAAATATGAGCGCGACAGTGCGGTGTGGCCAGGGGAGGCAGGGGCAGCGCGTGTCAAAAGGATTATTACAATGCCGAGAAGCTTTTGAGTGACGGGTTGTAAAACTGCACCGCTCGACTATAAACAATTTGTATCTATATTTGAACTAAGTATCTTTCTTGCCTAAAATCGATATTTTTGAGTTGTAATTGAAGTAAACATTCTAATTCGCCAACATTTTGGAAATTTATTTACAATTTATTGGCCGTAACAATGTCAATTATGTTTTACATTAAAATGTAGATTGTTTTGGTGTATTTTTTATCCAGGAATAGTGTGTAAAATAATATTCCCATCTGTGCTTATACTTACATTTCGCGCTGGTTAAAAGAATCAGCAAAAATGGTCGTGATCGTGATTATGCGACTTTCCTTAAATTACAATGTTATATCATAGATAAAATATGTAAAATATAGCAGGGTATATTTTATCAATGGTTATATCCTCCAAATTATTCGGGGGGCAGCCGCCCCTCTCTTTGCCGTATTACGCCCATGGAAAACCTCTAATACAGTAATGACTTTGAATAGCTCTGTAACAACCTATAAGTTACGATAACGCAGAAACTATCCATAGCACCTCAATAGTGATTGCAAACTATAAAATCCTGTGATTATTGAAGTTATACTTTTTGTTGTAAAATTAACTGGCTTAAACAAATTATTGTTAAGGAAGGACTAATTTGGTTCAAATTTTGGTGTATTCCAATCAATTAGGTTTAATCATTTTTGATGATATCATATTCTCTGTATGGTTAAAGCCCGGATATAATGACATATGAAATTTGATTTAGCTATATATCAAGAATGACGATATGGTGCGATGGACAAATATTGCATCTTTAGAGTCATTGGATTCAAGGACACAGACACAGGGAACCCTCCCCGCTCCCTCCCCTTTCTAGGGATTCACGCCTATATTTTGAAAGTATAAGAAAGAAATGTTATTTAATAGCTTTACAAAAAAAATGATAAAAACATAGGATTAAAAAAAAATAAAAAAAGAATACAATTTAAACTTAAATGTCCCAATGGGCAGAGAAACAGGTTGGCGACACTGACGAATGTCTTCTCGGCGGTCGTAGTTCCGTCAACGCTCACCAGGGCGTCCTCTGTACGGGGGTGTTTTGAGAAGCACTTTTCAGAAACAACCCTCACAAATTACTCGATTTACGAGGTAACGATTTGATTTTTTGAAGTCCTACCCAGTGGGAAATCATCTCGAATATCTAATGAAGGGTTTAAAACAAACAAAAAACGTTCTATTTTTTTTATGTCATGGTTTATGTAGAATAAAATGACCAATTTTCACTAAGTTTAACCCTGAATAAAATATGTCTAATAATAATTAAATACCCTAAAATATGTTTCATCTCCTAGTTCATTTAATGGAAAACATTTTCTCGTTCACCGGAGGTCGCTAGGTGCTTTAATAATCTCAGAATTTTAGTAATACAAAGGTGTGTTTTTCAGCCGCTTGGCAAAGGTTTAGAGCCCTCTTAAGCAGTTAAAAATGATCCAGAAATTTTGAGAAAGTATTAAAATTCCCATTATAGTTTTCAAGATCTCTTAAGATCTAAATTAAATAAAAGGAAAAATGTTATTAAACTAAAACATTGTGTTCTTTATAGAAGTTATTTAAATAAGTAGTGGTACCTTATGGACAGAGAATTGCTCGGTATAATATTAGCCATTATCATTAACGTTGTAAAAATAATTTACTTTGGTAAAAATAAATATTAGTCTTCAAGAAATATATTTAACAACAATATCAAAGCAAAATAACGCTAAGAGAAAACATGGTATTAATCAGAGTCACAACGGACAGTCAAGAGGGATGAGAATGCACTGATAAGGATGTTATTTGCATTTGGCCCTAATACCACTTGCTAGGGTGGTGGCTGCAATCGCTTTTGGATTAGCAATGCAGGCAAATAATAAATCAAACTTTACAATGTTACATTCAGTTTTACAATTTGAAAACCTCTTATGTGATGTGGCTTTATTTTGTTCTCTTGCACATTAAATCACATTTAGGTCAGACAAACAAATTTCAGATATTAATGTCCTCTCCCTACACTTATAACATCGTACAAAATTATTAGTATTGATTAAGTATACTTGGCCAAAACTCTTCTATTCATTTCAAGCAACGCCCTTCAATAACTTACATAAGTCATTCCTCAGGGACAAAAGAAATCTCATGGGGGAAACGAAGATCTACTTCAATAACAAGAAATATCGTTATTGATTGGTAAACATCCTCTTGCGAAATCTGTTAACTTGAGAAGAATTGAAACGAGAGAATATAAATATTTTGAACTTTCATTACAGTGTCTTGCAACCCTGGCATTTTCATCCTAGGTAGCACTAGCGAGGATCACTGACGCTAGTCCCAATTGATGCTAGGGCATCTGGAGATCCCTGCTGCAATGCATGTCACATAGGCATGATTTATGTATCCGATCAAACTGATTAATGTGTAGTGTTTATCCCATTCAAATTAACCATGTTTAGCAAATTAAGATTATTAATTCTTAAAATTGTGCAATAATATTTTTTAATGGCGGAAAGGTTTATATGAAATTAAATCATAGTGAACTGTGGATTAGGATTCAAAAGAACCTGAAATTATTTCTCTTTGAGAATGTATTTTATAACTTAAGATGCTCTTTGTTAAAAAAAATTATGGAACAGGAAAAAATTAATTTTTTTATTTGTGTTTGTGTTTTGGTATTATACCGACCACACCTGTATATCGTCGGAAAAATAGTAATTGAATAAAAAACTAACGCAACTTTTCAATGATGAAATTTTAAGCTTACTGCATGTTTGTATTGTTGGCTGGTTTGCTGTCTCTTCCAAAACTGAAGCTTCTGCTCGCTTTCATAGAAGCAATGTCACCGAGGATTGTGAAGAATGGATCGCCGCCTTCAGCCTAGCGATTGCCACATGTATTCTGCCAACTAGGTTAGGTTACTCAGCAAATAAGATAGCCGCACGCATGCGACGCTTGCATGTACAGTTAGGCATTCTTCATTACCGTCTGATGAGGGCTTAGCGATAAGACTTGGCCGCAGAGGGGAATCGCATTGTTGCGAGTACACAACAATTGATTATTTGTACAACTACTGTTAATAGATGGTTCTGCAATCTTATATTATAACCACCCCTTTGTATTTGTTCCCCCACATGGACCTCAGGCCTGAGCGTGGTCCAAGCAAAACGCACGGAGTGCCACTCTTTGAGTTTTCAAGCAAAACAAGGAGTGGCCGCTACAGTACAAGGGCGAACAGTACTGCTAAAAGTATATGAGAATGTTGGGACTCGATCCTGCGCCAGCCACTGCCACAGTTCCGAGGCCGAGTGTGCCACCAACTCACCACCGCCACGAACTGCGCCACCGACTCACTAACTTATTTATTGTATTCATTAAATTTAAAGTTATTTCTCAAGGCTAAATGTTTATATTGTTTATAAATGGATAAAGGACAATATGAGCATACTTGGGAATAATGAATAGAAATTCTAAGGATTAGCGATATTCATTAGTTTTTTCGGCTAACTTCTATCGTTAGATTTTAAAAAATACTGGAAACAACTTCTATTTAGTTAGATCATTGACTTTACATCTCATAAGAGATGTAAAGTCAATGGTTAGATTCTAGATAACGAATAGATAATATACCTGTTAGTAGTTTAGGAGTTTCAATAGCTAGATTTTTGGATGGGCAGGAGTACCTCAAATATGAGTGTTATTACGCGATCGGTGAGGGTTGCGTGCAGCTGTGCGGGAAGCAAAGAAAGGGGTCAGTGCCCTTGTTAACAACCCGGGGGGGATGTTTGGTAATTTGTCATCTCAAAACATTGTCTTCAATTATGTTCATTCTCCGACAAGTGTGAAGTCATTTAGATTTAATTTAGTATGTGTCCTTATTTTATTTCATAAGAAATCCTTTAAAACAACTACCCAGCAGCAAACTTCTCCAAAAACTAACTTTATTTTCTATCAGTTAGTTCTTTAACTAGCTAATAACTTCTATCAGTTACTTTTTTTAATAATTAATAACGTCTTATCAGTTACTTTTTACGGGACTAACTAATAACTTCTAACTAGTTAGAATTTTTGACTATTTTTCCCAACTAATGAATTACCAATATCAGAATCTAGCATCTAAAACCTTGCATAATCTAAAAGTAATCTTTTGACCGATCGCAAGTTAACTTCGGGAGTAACTTTGTGAAATACATGAATGGCAATCATGATGTAAGTCAAAGTTCTGTGACGTAATTTTCGGGGGTCAAAGGAAATAGTGCGTGATCTCCTACCCCGAGAAATTAGTCACCGTGAGGATGCCTCGGAATCGCTCAGAAGGAGCTAATTCCAGGGTTCGTTTCAAGCTCGGAAGAGAATAATCGTGGGGCAACTTTCGTAACTATTTCACGCAGGGCTCAGAGCAACCGGATGCAGCGATACAGTTCAAAGAACGAGTTGCCTCATCCTCGCCCTCGTAAAATGAAATAATTTTGCCTATAACGACGAAACGACTAACTCGCGCAAAGGAATCGCTCTAACGTTAGCCCCTGCTCACACCCTCGCTTGCTAAAGGGTTACAATGAACAAGAGGCTCCACCCAACCGTTTTGGGTTACCACGGGCTAAGTATGAGACCGTAGCGTGGCCCGCGACTCTACACGGAAATCGTGAAAAATATAAATAAAACTTTCCGGGGCTTATTCGCAGGCATAAGGCCTAACCGAACGTTGTTCGTAACCGCTCAGTGCGTCACCCAATTAATAGTTTATTAATTGGGTTGCCGTGGCGTAGCACGTGCTCCGTGACTTGTCGCGACGTGAGTGCAAGTACGGAGTAGACGCAAAATTAAGTTACTGCACTGAGTAAATGCGACTAAATCGTCTAGTATTAAATGCTACGATATTTTCGTGAAGGTGAGGAAGGCTAGGCCTAACAATAACGTGAATTAATCTATGCGTCTATTCGAGAATAATCGCCTACGACAAACTCGGACAGGTTCGTGAGGACGCAGATTCGTCTAAAAGTCCGTAATTTCGTCTCTATCGGAATATTCCCGTTAGTCGGGTCGATAAACGTGTTAGTAAAGCTAAACGTTAAACAACGAAACGTAAAAGGCGAGGGAATCGTACCTCCGTATCGTGCTTGACCGTCGTCGCGTCGAGCGTCGTGTCTCGAGTCGTGTACGGCTCGGCGGCTGGTCAACGAATAATCGCCACGAGGAGCCCAGTCCGGGTCCTCTCCCCTCCTGGATTTCCCAAAGTAGGGGTAGTCAGCTGTTCACCCCGTGACTTAAGAAACAGCTGATCGCTTGGTAGCCAGTCGGAGAAAAGAAGCCCCAAGATGGCTACCCTCAATGATTGTCAACAAACGCTATGGGGTTATGTTTGGGTGATGCAAGACGAAGCAAAGTATTTAGAGGTCCATTGTAATTTATAACTGTCATTGCCATCGTAATTAAAGTGGTTTTATGGCGTACAGTGATTTGGTAAATGTTTTATTACCCAAGATATTTCGTACAGTGGTAATTCAGTGTTGTGCAACTTAGGGCTGGTCCTAGGCCTAAGGAACCTAGACGTATGGGTGAGTTTCCCAGCGTTTGTTTACCAGCTTAGTCGTTTACTTTTTACCCCCCCTCCGAAAAAGGCACCTTACAGTTCGAACCTTTATAAGAATACAGGTTCTACTGTAATTGCCTCTTATTTAGCTTATCAAAATGACAATGCTTTATCACAGCGTGATTCGTAAGAAAAATTATAATTTATGCTTGGTTACACGTGAAAAAGTATATACCACATAGTTCCTTCTAAACTAAACTCTGTCAGGTTAGTGAATCATGGAGCGCCTGCTCAAAAATCGTAATTGAATCTACGTGTGTAATGGTAGCAAATAATCATTGTTGCTTGATGAGCAAACAGTATCTAACTTTGCATGTGATTGGAGGTGTATATAAGACCCTTCCTGTCCAACAACAGACATCAGTTAATCTGCTCTCAGCACTTCAACATGAGGACCTTCGTACTTGTCGCTTCACTCGCTCTCCTTGCTGTTGCTCAGGTAAAAAATATAGAATTTTCTTTAGTCTTTTTAATTTGAGCACTTGATGCTGCTCTCTGGGTGTCATTTAGAAAAAGACATTGGAAGAACGTATCCAGCGGATTTTACTGTTTGAGATTTGTTTTTTCCACAAATTAATTGAAGAATCATGAACCAAACAGCATATGATTTTTTAAGAAAATATATTTGTTACACATTTAATTGGTACTTTCGTTATTTAAAATTATCCTCATATGTATCCCATAGTTCAATAAAATCATTTTCTCGTCTGAGTTCTTCCAGTTGTAGGATAAAAGACCGCACACCTAGGAATAAAGATGTAAATAAACTTTGATAGTTCTTTTTAATTCATAATTACCAGTTATTCTGTTATTATTCAAATCATCTAAAAAATCTCTGACGTGTTGTTTCAGCTGGCTTCCGCCACCCCAGCTTGTGTAAGTATTACCCACAACAAGAGTTTCCAGTTTTATAGAAGGACTAATCAATCATTTGTTTAAAAACGTTAAAGAATCACAGAAAAAAATTGTAATGAGTAACAGGGTCCTCAAGACTTTTTGAAATTAAATTTTTGTTCTTGAATCAAATAGAAAATATGCAGGGTATCAAACATAACTATGCCACCATTACTACTTTTGAAAGGTCAAAGGACTTTAAAGAGATATTTATCCTGTTTTTATGACGTTAAGTAAAAGGAGTGTGAGTCTCTTAAGCTCCTTGGGATCATCTTTGACACTGCTCTCACCTTTTCCAACCACGTGAGTACCGTTTGCCAAAAGATAATTTCTCAGTTGAGAGTGCCTACAGAAACAAACACCTTTTCCATCAAGCTACTAAGCTTCGTCACATTCAGGCTTTAGTCCTTTCTGCATTTGATTACTTCCTGTCTACGGGAATGTCATTACTGCAGGAGATATTCAGAGAATGCAGAGGGTGCAAAATATGTGTGTTAGTTTTGTAACAGGGCTCAGAAAATTTGACCACGTTTCGAAGGCTCAAAAGAATGTGGGTTTATTACCCATGGCTGACCCTCTACACGGCTATGGTAATTCACAGGATTTTGAATACCAAGAAGCGGCCATATTTTAAAAGAGAAGCTGAAGTCACGGTCTGAGGTGTGATCCCGTAAACAAGGCAGGATGCCATGATGGAGTTGCCTCAAGTTAAATAAATAAATAAACTTGAGTTTTTAGGGTTAGTAGGGAACTGGAACAGAAAATATTTTGCGCCTTTGCTCCATAACTCTTTTTTTGTCACCAGTATGGATGATGTAGGGAGTGAAAAAGCTGTCAAACGAAAGCTGTATAATTTATTGTCCACTGATCAGACATCTTTTTTCTTTATAAGTACACTTTTTTATTTTATAATGTAATGGTATGTTATGTATTGTGATTTGAGATGTTTTGTAAACCAACTATTGTTTGTTAAAAACCTCGAATAATGAAGACGATTTTATTTATTTATTTATTAATGAAGGATTTTTTGTACGATTTTTCTTTCTTAATAATTACAGAAATAAATGAATTATTTTTTGTTGTAACATAAAAACATCCAGGACAGAAGGGGTCTATTTAAAATAAATAGAGGTAATAAACTTTCCCTCAACATTTCAGGCATCAGTGAAGGCAGTCACCTCTGACAAGTCCGCTTTCGCCAAGAATGCGGCGACCGCCTCAGAGGCTGACGAGTCTGTGCTAGTGACTGACGGAGTTAACTCATACGCCAAGGACACCACCTCCAAGGAGGGAGCCTCCAGCTCTGCCGCTGGCAGTGCTGAGAGCAAGACCTTGGACTACGCTGATGCCTCAGGCAACGTCGTCAAGGCCAAGTCCAACAAGAAGACTCTGTCCACCTCTGACAATGCCTACTCTGCTTCCACCAGCGTGGAGAAGGCTGTCGTCGGCCCCAAGCCCTGTGGCTGTGCCAAAGTCTGCGTCTGCTAATTGTCTGTAGGTCAACTTGTATAATAAAAATTATAAACCACCACTATTATGTTCTTATTCTGCTTCAACACTTTCCAGATTTTCAAGTTGAAAATAAACAGTCAATGCCTTAGACCCCTCGGACGGAAGCTCATTTGACTCATAAAGCCTACTGCTCTAGCGAAGCATGGTGGCGATTCATTGAACCGTTTGAGCAACCTGTCTGGTGGCAAATCATTGAACGAGGTGAATGTTCCCAAATTGGAACAGGGGATCTCAATGAGTTTAAACTACTGGTTAAGAATAAGAATATCTTTATTGTCGTTTAACACATAAAGTATAATAGACAACGTCAAACATGTACAATTACAAAACAGGCCTACATATGTAATGCAAACTTAGATGCTAATTCTATAAAAATTCTTCTACCTCTAAAAATTCATCTATAGAATAAAAACTTTGGTCTAGAAACCATTCAAACAGTATGTTTTTAAATGTAATCAAATTTTGCTTCCGAAAATCTACAGGCAATTTATTAAACAATTTGATTTGGAGAAATTTATGGCTTTTAGTTGATTTGGTTAGTCTGATTGATGGAATTTCTTAATGATTACAAGTTCTGGTATTATGACTATGGACTGAATTACGTTTAATAAAAGTGGCTACATTTTCTTTAACAAACAGTACGTGGTTGACCGAGCCTTGCTCGGTGTTATTTCATGTTTACCAGTTCATCCAGTTACTGTACTATAAAATATTTCAATGTCATCAAATTGATAAACAGAAACCTTTTTTATTGCTCCATGGACTCCTCATCCCTCTTGCTGTATTTTTCCTTGATTGCTGTAGATTCCAAACAGCTGTTATGATTACTTCATTCGTTTACACTTTCCTTGTTTATTTTCGTTGCTATCACGGCAACCCATAAGGCAAATTTTAAAATTTTACAACTTTAAAATTAGATTTATTAAGTTATTAGGTTTTCTCTGGCCAATTAATCTGCATAAAAAACGTTTTTGAGTTATAAATTACTTATTTATAGACTTTGAAGGAAATCCTCGGAGCCGTTTAAGAGATAATTGTGCAAGCAAGCAAGCAAGATAACACTGCTCATATAAGAGTACCTATAGGATTATATTGTAAAAAATAAAAATACTGGGCAAAGTCATAATTATTCTATGTTTAATGAAAAAAGGCTTACAAGTACCTCTGCTAGGAATGTCAAACATTATTCTTAGGGCTTTCTTCTGCCAAATGAAGACCTTTTTGGCTCCTACACTGCTTCCCCACAAGAAAAATTATATATCATGCCAACATTCACTCACATATTGCATTTGGATTAATTTTATATGGAAGCACAAGTAATGCTAATTTAAATAAGATTTTACTTCTGCAAAAAAGAGCAATCAGAATTATGCTAAAGCTTAAACCAGATGATCATATTAGAGATTCTTTTAAAAATTTAGAAATATTATCAGTTTTTAATCAGTATATATTTGATTATATGATTTATTTAAAAAATAACTTACAGAAAACTAAAATGCGTTCAAATATCCATTCTTACAATACACAAAATAAAAATGATATTGACATTCAAGAGCACAAATTATCTCTTTTCCAAAAAAAACCTTCATTCATGGGTGCAAAATTTTTCAAAATCTTACCTAATAAAATAAAAAACAAAACTAATCAAAAAACATTTAAGACTAAATTAAAATCGTTCTTAATAAACCATCCACACTATTCTTTTATCTGAGTTTTTTCCTTGAAACTGAAAATATTTTTTTTCTTGGCTTGAAATTAATGAAAAAATAATTAACTGCTATATTTAGAATAAGGATAATTCTGTATGTAGAATAAGTTTTTTAGAATTAAGTTAATTAATTGTTTAGATATTAAGTTGACACTAATGTACAGGCTTGTACTTGTGAAATAAAGAAATAAAGAAATGTTTCCATAGAGAAGGTGAAAGTGGAAAAAACTGTGATAAGCAGTCATTAGCATATCACCGGACACACAAAACTTTAACCATCTTAAGAGAAAACAGACTTGTGATTTAATTTTAACCAATAATTAATTTAATTTATAATTTTTTTAATTAACCAATAACTAATTGAATTTAAAGTTAAATTTAAAGATCTGAAAGCAGTTACCAACTGGCCGACGTGGCTGATTTTTTAACAGGTGTAATTACATCACACATGTTTAATATATTCTCCAAGTTTGGATGTAACCAAAATATTCTTACGAGAGTCATCTTCAATAAAAGATAAAAGTGTATATTTAAATATAAACAACTGTACATGTAAAATATGCAATACAAATTTAAAAAAAGTAAAAATATGCATGTACAATATGCATGTGTAAAAGAATTTGAACGGATGCAGGGCCGCCACGAGGCTAGTAGGCGCCCGGGGCGAGATTTTGATATGCGCCCCCTCAAAACTAATTGGCCTAAATACTATATTTATAAAAGAAAAAAATAATACAATGGGCTTAAAGTTCTTAAAATTATTTTATATTTTTGTACTATTTTGTTGGTAGCAAGGAATCAGGCAAATGGATAGTTAATTTTCAGTGCTACTAGTTTATAATATTTTTCTTTTAAATCATCATTAAACTTGCAGACTCTCATACATAGCTGAAACAAAACCTCTCTAATAAGAGTTCTTTGTATTTTTTACAAATAGATTCCATAGTAAAATTCATCCAAAAAAACATGTCAGAATTTTTTTGTCAGACAGATCTATCTGTCAAGCAATAATCTGGGCCTTATTTCGAAAGGGGATCGCAAGTACAAGTTACTAATCACTAATAACAAAACACTAACAGGGGTCTAAAGTAACTCTATGGAAAATATTTTGTGATCGCCAATTTTACTAATTTTAATGTCAGTATAATCTGGCTCTAGTCCCCGTTTTAAAAATACTGGTAGATAAAAAATGTTGACTTTGATCTTTTTTAAAAGTAACCGTCACTAATTTTCCATATATTGTGTTTACTTTAGTTGCTGTTAATGACTTGTTACTAGGTTTTCTTGTGAAGCCCGTTTTGAAACGGGGTCTGATGTAACGTTCAGGTTTACATTTGCTATCATAATCAAAGCCGTAGCCAGTAAATGTTTTTGGGGGGGTTTGGGCTCCGTGGTTACAGGAAGTGAAAAAAATAACTTTCTAACCTTTCATTTAAACACAATTTCAACATTTTCGGGGGAGGGGGGGGTTTGACCCCCTGACCCCCCCCATTGGCTACGGCCTTGATCATAATTATCACAACCTCTACGCCAAAAGCACTAAAGGAATAGGCCTACTATATTTTAAAAATTTCAATTTGTATCAAGAAGACGTTAGCTTACATATTTAGCAAAACTCAATACTATACTATTATGATTTACTTGCTTATGAACTGGAATAACATTTTTTAAGCTTCCATGAATAAGTCTATATAGGTGCTTATCTACGACTTATTTTATGGAGTTTCAGTCATAACTTATTACGAATAGAAACGAGTTATTTTTTAATAGCCATTTAATTAAATTTTTACGAATCTTTCCCGTGGATTATTTGTGCCTTATAACGCGTCAGCGATATTTTCTATTTTTTTCTTAAACTACAGCAGGCCCCTCCGGCCATGGCGCCCCCATAGCTGCGGCGCCCGTGGAGGTTGCCGAAAATTGAAAATATAAAAAATTGTCAATTTTCAATTTGCAGCGCTGCCTATAGACTTCGTCATAGAAATAAAAACAATTATAGTATTTTTTAGGAAACTTTATGTACTTTATTTTTGCAAATCAATGTTTACCACATAAAATGTTGCTTTTCTACTTCCATTTTTTGAGTTATAAGCAAAAATATGTAAAAAACTCCCGTTGTAGCAGACTGCATACTCAGCAAATTTCAAATGCAAAAGAACATAGTTCAAGCCAACATAGAGAGATTTGACATGTTTTTGTAAGCTCCATAAGAATAAAATGGGGGAATAAGTATGCCGGTTTGCTGCCACGTAAATGGAAATGTCGGGGATTTTAGACTAAAATACGTAAGATCTCATCTAGATGAAGCCACAAACCAAGTTTTATTCAGATATGTTGAGAATAAAGTAAGATATAGAATTTTACTTATTTCCCTTAAGGTTAACACTGGGAGCAGTATTGTGTTTACCACTTTCAATATCTCAGTAACCAATGGACATAGAGTGGTGATTCAAGATACTAAATTGTTTGTTATTTTTAGCTGAATTCAATGGTGCCATCAAAAATTCGCTAAATTTTATTTTTCTATCTAAAAAACTCAAAAAACCCATTTTTGGGTGGGTTTATCTCCCTTTACCCCCCGCCCGGTGGTCCGATCGGGCTGGGTCACAAACTTCCGAGTGATTACCACTTTACACTTCTGTACAAAATTTCACTAAGATTGGACCATACTTACGGCCGCTATCACCATATTTACAGCCGCTCTCGTGTTAACAGACTTATATATAGAATGTCTCAGGTTTACATTTGCTATCATAATCAAAACCGTAACCAGTAAATGTTTTTGGGGGGGTTTGGGCTCCGTGGTTACAGGGGATAAAGTCAATGTATATATTTATAAAAATTCTAACGAACCGTGTTTTTTGCTTCTGGGGGCCCCAAAACGAAAAGTTATCATGGTCTGGGTTTTAGGTCTTATCATGAGTACTACAGTAACAGCTTCTTCCCTATAGGGGAAATAGGCTAAAAATCTGATTTTTTGCCTGATTTTGCATTTTTGACAATGTTCCGCATTAAATTCTGTTAACAAACATCGGATTTGGATTTAGCGTGTAAAAGAAATAATAAAAAAATCAAACTTAACCCAAAACTTCCATGTGAAGGGGTTTTTTGAAGACAATTTTACTGGACTAATATGCCACTGCTCAAATTCCAACTTGTTAAGTTCAGTTTATCTTTGCCATAATTGGGTGAATTTATCTGTCTATGTCAGGACTCAGGTTAACTTGAGCTTGAGCATCGCACTTGAGAGCCGCAGCGTAAAAACCCGGTTATTCCTGAAATTTAGATCAAGCTTTATATAAATTTGAGCATATAAACAACCTCTAAGTTGATTACCCAGAGTTGTTCCTCAAATCATTTGTCTCATATTGGACTTTAAAGTAAAGCATTATAATACCTTACATACAGTCGTCTTGATTTTTCTACTTCCATTTTGGATGTGTACAAAGCCAATGGTACTATTTTACTAATTTAAAATAAGGAGGCAGATAGTTTGATTTGATTGTTTTATTATACAAGATGACCTACAGACAATTAGCAGACGCAGACTTTGGCACAGCCACAGGGCTTGGGGCCGACGACAGCCTTCTCCACGCTGGTGGAAGCAGAGTAGGCATTGTCAGAGGTGGACAGAGTCTTCTTGTTGGACTTGGCCTTGACGACGTTGCCTGAGGCATCAGCGTAGTCCAAGGTCTTGCTCTCAGCACTGCCAGCGGCAGAGCTGGAGGCTCCCTCCTTGGAGGTGGTGTCCTTGGCGTATGAGTTAACTCCGTCAGTCACTAGCACAGACTCGTCAGCCTCTGAGGCGGTCGCCGCATTCTTGGCGAAAGCGGACTTGTCAGAGGTGACTGCCTTCACTGATGCCTAAAATGATCAGAAAAAGTTAATTAAGAATGTAATATCAAACCTGGTTAAGGAACAGATTCTGTTTTATTCATTTATGATTTGGGTGTTTTTTAAGGTCCCCACTTCTTCCCTATTGTCAGAATTCTTGCATGATATATGAAAACAGCACATAGAATGTTTTGGAAATGATATGTTTTCAAGGCAGGACTGTTGAACTGAACTGTTGACTAGAAACTTAAATCTACAGTGTAGACGTGTAGTCTATATGAAATATAAAAGTAGAAAGACATGGTTGATTGACAATGATAAAATGAGGGTATGTGAGCGAGCACATACTAGAATTGTGTTATGAGCTTTCTGGGGTATATTCCTCTTAAAAAAATCGACAGAGGGTTGTTTATATACAACTAGCAGAACCCGTGGCTTCGCTCACGATAAAAATTATCGTCTAACCTTGATATGAAGAATCTAGAGGACTGAATAGAAAATATTTATATCAAGGAATATGTCATGTAGAGATATGTTTGTTTTATGGCGGAATGTAGGATAAAATGTAGATACCACAGTAGGATGTAGGATACCACAGTAGATAGTGAAGGTTTTCTTTTCACCGTTATAACTCGAAAACGGCCGGACCGATTTTAACAGCAAATGTGTCGATTTTAAGGTACTTCCTTGTAGATTTACCATTACGTCTCTGGATTGCCCAGTAGGCATCAATTAAGTACAGTAAAGGGCTGAATGTTCGAAACAGTTGTGGTGCTATCCGTGGGCAGTATTTCAAACTCGATTCACTTAGTTTTTAACTTAAAATATGGACGGGTAGGAATAATTTAAGATCAACCACTGATTGCAGCATTTATTTTTCCGTGAAAAGCCGGGACACCGTCGAATTAGATGAAAAAGGAATTTGCCAAATTATTGTAACTGGCATGATTGTAATTAAAAACATGAAGGACGGCCTAAGAAATAACTATAGCTCCCGCTGCCTAAAAAGATGGTACCACATAATGAGCTTATGATTGAACGTATAAGGTACGAAACTAAACCAAATGTAACTTTTACATAGTACGAATAAACCTAACAAAATCATCAAAACAACCATAAAACCATGATAAAAGGAATCAAATTATAAATCAGCTGTAACAACGTATCCGTTTGTGAAGCTAATATGCTTGATTTAATAAAATTTGAAATTTAAACAAAAGATCATCCATTACATTAACATGGGGCATTTTCAAAGCTTCAGCTCCACGAAAAAACCTCTAAAAACCTCGAATTAAAAAAAATCCGTTCTTGGTGAATGTCAACACTCTGTAAGGAACGTCCATTGCAAATTTTCAAGGTTCTAGGTTAAGTAGTTTTGGCTGTACATAGGATAGGTCAGTGGTATTTGACAAAAATACAGTAGAAAAGATAGTATAAATATAACTTACAATCAGGGATTTGTATAATTTATAAATTTTTACATAAGTAGATCAAAGAATCATATCATTTCAGCACATTCTATTTGTACTGAAAAACCACTGTTCTTTTCTCTTTCCATCTTACCGGGATTTCGTCTCAGCCACAAAAGGCAGTATGCTCTTCACGTTTAAAACTGCGTAACTCCCGCTACCGAAATATAGATGGTGCCACTTAACTAATTAATGGTGAATTTTATCTAAACTAAATGTAAATTTTATATAGTACATGATTATGCTTTGAAACAAATCAACAAAAATCAATAAAGCCATGATCAAAGAAATCAATTTATTATCATCTGTATCAACGTATACATTTCCGAAGCTAACTACCAGCTGATTGTTTTATGAACATTAAAAATGTAAACAAAAATCGTCCAACATACTTTTAAATGGGAAAATTTGAAAACTTCGGCCTCGCCAAAAACCCCTTTATACTACGAATTTTGTAAAATCCGTTCTTAGCGGATGTCTACGCCCTAAGAGGAACATCCATGCAAAGTTTCAAGGTTCTAGGTCATGTAGTTTGGGCTGTACGATGTTTCCACTGAGTGGTATTTGACAAATATATAGTAGATTTTACTTAGAGGAAAGTTTAAATACTTTAAAAATATCTATTACTCTTGTTATACTTCATTCTTGGTACTTTTTCATTTAAAAATAATCAAATATTTATGATACTTTTTTATAAATCAAAGGTTGTTGGAGAGAATACTTACACAAGCTGGGGTGGCGGAAGCCAGCTGGAACAAAAAGAAGAAAAAATTGTAATTTTATTTCCAAGCATGCAATAAATATTCAGGATTAATAATGTAAAACAATTGTTTTAGTTGTTAACATTACAAGTACCTTTTTAGTAATATATTTTTTCATCATTTTTTTAAGAATAATTCTGGAATAAGGTAGGAAAAGGAATCTTATAATACTCCAAAAACTTTGTTAGGTACAGATGATTAAAGTAAAAGTCAAAATAATTTGCTTTTTTACCTGAGCAACAGCAAGGAGAGCGAGTGAAGCGACAAGTACAGAGGTCCTCATGTTGAAGTGCTGAGAGCAGATTAACTGATGTCTGTTAGTTAGGAGGGTCTTATATACCATCCAATCACACACCCACACACAAAACACACATACTTATGCAGAAAGTGAGAGAGCTATTTGCTCATCAGGCAATGCAATTGATCATAAACTAATGAAACATGTCATTCTGTTTTTTTACGTGGTGCACTATGATTCATTAACCTCAAGAATGCAATGTTTGAAAATACTAGAGGCATTTAATTTTTATAATTTCATATACCGTACATAAGTATATCCATACAGTAGGGTCCACAGGCTGACCATCCACCCACCTAGTGTGACAGGAGAATGGTTTAACCTAGAAATGCCAAATAAAATTCTTTCCCTCTGATTCCCATACATGTTTATTAAAAAAAATTGTCATCACAATTTATCTAAAGAGTGTTTAAGATATGAAGTTCACAGATTTGAATGTCATAATTTTCTTATGTAAACTATCCCCATCAAGTGTTGGTCAGATGCTGATGCTCTCTGGCGAGATTCTTGTGTACTTACAGGAAAAGACAATAAGAGAATTTTGCCTCTGATAATGTTGTTTATCCACAGGTGAAAACCTTCTTTCAATTGATTGGAGAATTGCTATTCAAACAATATGTGATATATATACGCCAAGTTTTTAGAAAATATTTGTTGCATATTTAATCAGTAATTAATTTTTTAAGACAATTGTTTTCAAGGTAAGAGCTGATTTTTTATAAAACAAAATAGATATCCACATGATATTCTTACAAACAATTATTCTCTTTAGATTTTACTTACTTTTCTCTATTTTCGAATACGATAACTTGCTTGTTTATTTTAATTTCATACTACACAATCAAGATCTTAAATCACTCATTATTATAGAAATCTGCTGCCACCCCCCTCCCCCCCCAAACATCTTATAACGTGATGTTTAGTAATGTTCCATGGATAAAGTGGTTAGCTCTAAAATGGCTTTTGACTCTTGAAATCAGACTTCATATTATGATGAAGGAGATGAAATATGTGCCTGAAATGCCCATGATTTAAAGCAACAGTCACTGGACATAATCTTTAAAGCCAAACACTCTCTTAGGATATGATAATTGTAACTGTGTTCTGAATCAGACAAGGTGTATTGCATATCAAGGTAAAAAATAATGCACTTTATTTCTTAAATCTAAAAACGTTCCATGGAATAAAATAAAAAATAAAAGATGCGGGATGGATGGGGTGGTGAAAAAATGAATTTTCCCTTACATGAAAACGCAATGCAGCTATGCCACAGATCCGGCCCTGAAATTCTGATTTATTTTAATGGATCGTCATTGAACATGCCCTGTTACAGCCAGGATCATGAGCTAAGTGATTTTCATATCTTCTGGCACCTGGCATCTTGGATGCAAACAATTCACTTATATTGAGCAAGTCAATTTGGTGGCAGTAAATATTTAGTTACCGTAATAGTTGGATCAGAGGTAGGGGCAAATTTCTGTAATGAAGGATTTGAAACCTTGATTGTGCGGTATAAAAATGTCTATATAACCAATTTATTATAAAGAAAAATTTAAAAAATGTGTAAAATTTAAAAATAATAGTTGTTTGAAAATAGTATATGAATTGTATTTTAGTTTATAAAAATTGACTTATTTAACACATTCGCGGCGGCATGGGAGCGATCGCTCCCACACCCAACCCTAATGCCATCCTGGTGGGTGTGATCGCTCCCAAGCTGCATTGATTTACAATATGATTTATTTTTAAGCCAGGATCTGAGCTAGAAAACTGAAACTTCACACAGCACTGCGCAAAAGTATGTTGTATTCTGTGACCACGCGGGTTTCCACTGGAAAGTGCTGCTGACATGGTGGGCGTGACGATTTTAGTATCTATAAGTCAGTGCCTATGAGGCGGACGAGGCGGAGCATGTTCGTGACTGTTATTATCGCTGTTTATCACTATTTTGGTGAGTTATGTGTTTATTGCTCTCCTGACATATTTGCCCCGGAGGATCCGGACTTCATTTTAGTTGTTCATTTCATTATAATAGGATAAGAGTCTCAAGTGAGTGTGGGTGCGATCGTACCCACAAAAATTAATGTTTTCTTGTATGTTAAAAAAAGTTAAAATTAACATCCTAATAATTCATTACTAGTGTGTTTGAGTATAAACTGTCAATAAACAAATACATGCTTTGCATAAAAAACAATATCATTTGTTACTCAACCTAACGTGAGTGCAGTCCGAATGCCAGGTGCGGGTGGGTGCGATCTCTCCCACGGAAATAGGCGTGAATTTTCACACCTCAAAACGTCATGAAAGTAGTCAAAAACCCATCAGTGACATAATTATTTGCAAAGGTAAGATTTTAATACCTGTTTAACTTTCAGGATGGCAGTAAAGTACTAAAAAAACTGTGCCGCCGCGAACGTGTTAATCAAGACAATTTTTCCCCATGCTAAATTTATGGCGCTGGAATCGGCTGGTTATTGTTTGTGAGTTCTTCCAATTATGTGATAAAAGAGCATATACCTAGTATGTTTAGGTTTGAGGAAAGTTAGTAAATGACAGGCTTTTCGTTGAGCTATATATAGTTTATCGAGCTCCGACAGTTTATTGGGCTCTTTATATGATGTAAATGGCAGACCTCAAAACAACAAATGTGTTGTTCCTTTGCTGGAAATCAAAGGAATTTGTTTTATTGTGAATAAAATCATTATTTAAAATCAGATCTGGGTCTGCAAATATGCTGTGGTACCGGGTCAAGCAGCTTTCACTTTTTCTATCAGGTTAAGAATTGTCTTTTCCAGTTGACGTTTAAGTTATTCTTCCTCACAGTAATTTCACATAGCAAACTAAAACTTCCCTCCTTGCATTATTGTTTTGATTGCTTTATTAGTTTTCATAAGTTAATTTGTTATAAATATATTTTTATCGAAGCGCTTGTTATAACTTATGTGATAAGTTGATATCTCAATTAGCTTTTAAGCTAGAAAGATTAATATTTATAACTGCTTTGTAATCGAATTGTATTTAAATGAAATAAATAAATAAAAATGGAACACAAAAACTCAGATTTTTCCAGATTTTTCTTCGATTAACTATTTATATATTTCCATTTCTAGTCATGTTATAACATGCCCTGGTCTGGAAATAATGAATTACATGTTTTTTAGCCATTGGTTGTTAAAGTTCGGACAAGTGTAGAATGGAGTTATACAAATTCAACCAATACAATTTTTTTTTAAATTTCCTTCTCATTCTTAAAACTGGTATATTCCTGGTGTATCAGATAGCAAAGAAAAGATTGAGGAACTATGTCTGATATTTGACTGATTAATGAACAGGTTTATTTGTCTTTGAAGTAATGTTGGGCATTATGACAGTGGTAAATGATCAGCATGGTTTGATGAACAGGTGTGAGACTAATCTATCTAATATGTGTATAAAAGGCATCACAAACAATCCTCAGTCTTCAGTTCGTCTGTTTCCAGCATCGCAACATGAGGACCTCCGTGCTTGTCGCTTCTCTTGCTCTTCTCGCCGTCGCCCTGGTAAACAATCATCAACAGATTTATTGTTGCTCATTAAGAACCAGCTTTAGTTCCAATTTAATGAGTAAGTTGACTTGTTTAAATCGAGTCTTCAAAAAATCAAACGAAAGAGGTTTTAGCAAAATATAATTTCAGTCTTAATCAAGTCACTAACTCATCCTTAGCTTTTCTTAATAATTTGTAAATAGATTGTTGTGCTTAAATCTCATTACTTAAAGATATTAATGAAATTTGGAAATTCAGAAGCCTTCAATTCACAAAATACAATTGAACCCACTAAAAAATAACAGACTGTAGTACATTTTATGCTAGCCAAATAGAAACTCTTAAGAGTAAGACTGTAACTTCAGCAACTTCACTAGTATTCTGGAATCTAAAAACATTCCTTCTCTGCCCCATGATCACCTTTGAGTTCAGACAAATAGGCTATCAGAGATTGCTATCCACTTGCTGCATATTCTAGGTACGGTATGTTAAAACATTCCTAATTGGCTTCCTGTTCATCTTTCAGTACAAAGATCGGAGATCGCTATCTATAACCATTTCTGGGCACATGTGTTTATCATGTCCATATTTGCCTACCCTCTCAGACGGGAGTTTCCTTTCTGAATAAAGTACCAGAAAGCCTTCTATTCGAAAATAGTGAGACAAAATTTAAATCAAAATTAAAGCCGCTTTTTGGTGCCATAAGTGTTCTACTCGGTGGGCGAGTTCATGACCTACATCGACAGCATCGGCTTGACGCTTCAACAATTTCATTCTAAAACAGAATAAATGGCTGGCTGTAACTTAAAAAAAACCTCGTTAATTTTTCTCCAAACAAATTGAAATTTACATCAGTGTAAATTATCTACCTATATTGCTATGCAATACTTTATTGTCTTCCAGCAATAATGTTCATTTATTTATTTATTGTCTGAATATAACATCATCATTTGATTGCTATTTAATGTGGATAGTAAAACCTAAATTGTCACTTGAAATACATGGTTAATGGAAAATCCATAATGAAAGGTGATTGTGGAATTGAGCAATGAGTATAAAGAAATTTGTTGATTTTTCAGATGTCAACAAAAAACGCCAGTTAAATTGAAATTTGTTTGTTTCAGGTTACACCAGCATCGGCTGCTTGTGTAGGTGTAAGTATAGGCAAGAATTGAGTATGCAGTAATTATAAATTCAATGATTTCAGTTACAGTTGGCTCAAAGTGTCTGGACACACGAAAGAGGTGCTACTAACTTACAAAAAGAATAGTCTGTTATAACTGACTAAAAATTGCATGTCAGTAGAAATTTAAGAGCTGGTATATTTAACACAGCATGGATGGACCACCATCAGTAACAAGGGTGGGGCCACGGTTGGGATGACCATTTATTTCCCCCTGGTTGGCCAAACCCATTTGCCAACTGATTTTTTTTGTAACTGTCAAAATGCTAACACTTTTAATAAATTCAGATTGAAAGTTTGCTCACTTCAGCAATGCATTCGAAAAATACTTTAACTCACAAAAAACTCAAGTACATTGGAAACTTTTTGAAGATCAGTAGTAGGGTGGGCCGAAAAAAATAAATTTTATCCGATCAAAAACATGTATATCTTAAAAGTAGTGTAGTATGCCTAGAATTAACAGCATAAAATATTAAGCCTGAGAGATTATATCTTTAGACTGTGCAAACCGTGTAGAGTTTGATGTTTCGGGAAAAAACTCAGATTTTGTGAATTTTTAAAAATATATTTAATTTTGTCCTATCGTAAACATGAATGTCCCAAAAGTACCACCAAAGAGTCACAATGTCTATTGTAAAGTAATAGCCCCAAGCGATAATATCTTGAGACTGCGTAATCAGCTTAAAAATTGAGTTATTTTTCGAAAAAATCAAATATACTCAAAATACAAATATAATTATTTTATTGTTATTTTTGAGCAATACTAAGTAAAATGGTTAAACTAATGCTCTGGATATTGTTAAATGTTGTATTCCAAGCTCAAAATTTTTATGTATTATTTAAAACATGTATTGACAGCTTAAGTACTATAAATATAAATTTTCAACTATCCTCCTTTTATTCGGAAAAATCGGGATTAATTTTTTTTACTACAATTTATTTTATGCTGTTTTCTTATTTTCTGTCTCTTCATACCATATCGTGCTTCTCTCCGCTATTTACATATAGAACTACCCAGAACTCACTACCTAAATTGATTTTAGAAATCTTGAACTTCCTAACGCCAGCATTTTCTGTACCCAACTTATTTCGTGCTGCAATCACTCGCTTGATGGCAAGCTGGAGGATGTTTTCTTCTGCTGGCTATAAACATTGCAACTAAGACGTTTTTGGGTGGGCAAAGTAGCTGCTGGCCACTGTCCTCTAAAAGTTTTAATATTACTTTCTTGAGTTCATCTTTCGTGTAGCTCAAGAACTGGACCATTTTCTACAATCCAATCCACAACAATCTTGTAATTTTGAGTTATATTTTATTGTGTACGAGCTTAATACATACGATCATACAACGTTTCTTTCAATATCTCACTTATGATCCAGAACAAATATGCAGACGCGAAATCCGGTTGACAGTCGTAACCTAACTAATGTGATTTAGCTTCCTGGAACTCCATCTCTGAATCCAAAGGGGATGTTGTCTGTGGAACCTACCTTACGTATGTGAAACCAGCTTTTTTAATCAGTGTGGAGGACTTTTCTTAGCACTTGAATCATTGCAGCTCAAAATAAGTCGAGAAATTTACATAAAATACTGGTGTTAAAAGTTTGAGATTCCAAAGATAATTTTTATCACGGCAGACATCATTGATATAATCACATCGCAGTCTCTAAAAGTAACAGAATCCCCATTAAAAGTGTATTTGTCGAAAGCGTCTATACCAAATCCTGGAGCCAGACAATGATGTGTCAAACTTTTGAAGTTTTTTTGAAGTTGCCAAGGTCTGTCAAAGAAGTGACAAGGTCATCCTAAGCAAGTATGCAAACAAGAAAGTATAGAGAAAGAACGTGGTGTGATAAGAGCTTGATTACAGGACGATAAAAACACAGATTGAGTCCAAAAGGTTTTAAAGGTTTATTGTAAAAAAGAGATATTGGCGGTAACGTGCTCTCATGGTTGGTTCATAGGGAGGGCGAAACGGACTCAACGACTCGACAATCAACCACCTCCCCGTGGTGAGTTCTGGGTAGTTCTACATGAACTAGCAGAGGTGCTTGGTATGGCAATGTATAGCAGATAAAAAATAACAACACCACATAATATAAATTATAGTGAAAAAATGAATCCAGATTTTTTCGAATAAAAGGAGGGCAGTTGAAAATTTCTATTTATAGTATTCAAGCTGTTAATACATGTTTTAAATAATACATACCAATTTTTTAGGGGGAACACAACCTTTTAACAAGATCCAGAGCATTACTTTGACCATTTTACTTAGTATTGCTAAAAAATAACAACAAAATAATTATATTTGTATTTTGAGTATATTTGATTTTTTTGAAAAATAACTCGATTTTTAAGCTGACTGCGCAGTCTAAAGATATTATCGCTTGGGGCTATTACTTTACAATAGACATTGTGACTCTTTGGTGGTACTTTTGGGGCATACATGTTTACGATAGGACAAAATTAAATATATTTTTAAAAATTCACAAAATTTGAGTTTTTTCCCAAAACATCAAAACTTAACACGGTTTGCTCAGTCTAAAGATATAATCTCTCAGGCTTAATATTTTATGCTGTTCATACTAGGCCTACTACACAACTTTTAAGACATAACATGTTTTTGATCAGATACAATTTACTTTTTTCGGCCCACCCTAATCAGTAAGCTAATAAGTTGGTACCCCATTTGAGAAAACTTGAAGATGCGGCTATTTAGGTTTTGTAAAAGACTTTACCTCTGGGTACAAACTCATGAGGCTCACAATTCTCACATCATGTGTTTTCCAACTAAAAACCTGCAATCAAGCTTATTGAAAAATTCATTATATTTTTGAGGGGGAGAATACATAGCAGAAATCGTTTAGGGACCTGACTAGTCCAACGAAAATTATTGAGCCTTGAATGAGATCGTTTATATTACTAGGAATCTCATAGTGTTCTATGTGGTTCTTTAAGAAAGCACTTTCAAATTAAGCAGTGTTATCCACATGATTACATTAGTATATGGTAAAAAAAAGGATTTTTAATGAGGCATCCGAAGAATGGGTTTATTAACGTTGCATCTCGCTTATGGAGATTAATAAAATTGTTAAGTCCTTGATCAAGATTAACCAAGCTGTTGGCATTACAAAGACCAACGATGTAGAACCTCTGGATTGCGCCCAGCTGTGTTCGACCGGCGGTCCAACGCTCCCCCCACCACCGTATGGCAAAAGCCGCCGTTGCCCTGCACTCACTACAGTATTATAAAACGCGTCACTTTAACAGCGCCCTGTTTGGTTAATATTGGGTTTAAATATTGTTATTCCATTTCAAACTGTTGTTCGTACTTTACTCCCCATGTTTAAGTTTTGTTTTTGAAATAATAATTCATTTAAACCCTCTAAAAGTGAATTTATAAGTAGCACTTTTTCAACCATTGTATTGTTATTATTGGTTTGTAATTCACACAGTAAGGTTGTTTTATGGTATGTAAGGGTTAAAAAAAAACTACAGTCTATTTAATACCTAATTTATTTCCTCAATACTTTGAACCCTTTACTTTCTATACATTTTTGAACAATATTAGCTTGGTAAGTTTTTGCTTTACCGAAAATATCATGGATCCTAACAGCTTAAAAATAAAAGCATCATTTGAAAAATCATTGTTAGTCAAAGAATAAAAAAATACCATATTATGCTCATATTAATAAAACATAATGGCAAAAAATCAAGGTAATTCCAGATATTAGTCTTAAAAGAACAATGCCAAAACGGGATTAACACTGTCAATGGGAATAACAAGATTAAAAAGAAAGTACTTTTATACCAAAAAACAAATTCTATATGACAAGTTACTTTATGATAATAGTATATTTCATTACAAGGACCTAAAGTGACGCTTTTCGTACAAGGTCAAGTTTTACAACCGAGGCTGTAAGCCGAGGTTGAAAAATGACCGAGTAACGAAAAGCACCTTTAGGTCCGTGTGACGAACAATATTTTTCGTTATATTGCTCAATACAATACGTAAACTACTTAAGAAAACTAAAATGTTACAGCTTGTTTACCTTTAAAGATGCCTTCAAAAGATGCCACCGTCTTGTTCTTGCTATTTGAAGCAATCAGCTGATTGTCTGTTTCATTTGTGTTAGGGTAGACTGACAACAATGAACAACTAACGACGTATCGAACGCATGTAACAATCGATTCGTGAAATGAGCGAGTTTCACAAATTGTTTAAACTGACAACAATGAATGTTTCGATAATAACGATGAATGTTTCGATTATTTGTAATCGAATGAATATTGTTCGATTATTACGACGTACTCGGCACTTTTTGACTTTTATAGTCCTAGGACTATAAAGAGTCAGCTGGTATTGAGTACATCAGCTTTTAATTCTTAGGAATAAAAAGAGTGTATTTAGGTCCGGAAAACATGCATTAAAAACATCTGTTTTTGAAGCAGTATAACGAAAAGCACTTAATAATATATTTTTAAATATCATTTGTAAACCAGATTGATTAGCTTGCTTGTTGTAGACTTAAAATAAGTGAATAATTAGTATTGATAATTGATATCATTTTTTACCTTGAAATTTGATAGCCTACAAAGGATAAACTGACAAAAATAACAAATTAAAACCAAACATATATACTTAAAAATGGTTCAAACAAAGCGGGCAGCAGTGCGGATCGAGCTTTAGACAAGTGCATTTTTAACCACAACTTTTACCTGCTATAAAAATTAAACGATATGGGCTAATTTTCCGAAAAAATAATTCTTATGCGATTTAACTAATTGGCTCAAACTTTTATGCTGATACTTTGACTCTGACCAAAAAACAAAAAAAAATCCAGCAGGACAACTTTTTCATGTCACAAATAGTAGTTTTCATTACTAGGAGCGAAAGTGGCTCTTTTTGGTACGAGATCGTAATTTAGAGGCGAGGCGCAGCCGAGCTTGGAAATGCCATCGAGTACCAAGGAGACACTTTTGCTCCGTGTGATGAACAACTATTTTCATCATTATTTATAAATAACCATTTAATCGTTAAGAAATTAGACTACATAATTTTGTGGTTATCCAAAATAGTCATCGTCATTTACACATCTGTTAGTTGTTTACAAACACAAGTTAAGAAATCGTTCAATCTTTCAAACGTAACATAAACAAATTTTGACATTAGAGTACGGCAAAATTTACCATATGTTTTTTCAGTACTCCTATTCGAAGTGATCCAAAAACGATCATTTTGCGTACGATTTAGAGAACTAAAAACGGCTGTTTTCGGGACAGTATGATGAAAATGAATTTGTGTATCAAACCCTACATTTAATAATTTACTTTTACTATAAGGTGCAGTTTATGTCAAAACACAATTTTATTAGTTTTCTTTAACCTGCTGTAAAAACCAAACTACTTCAGCTAATTTTTTGAAAAAATATTTTTAATAAAATTCAACTTTTGGCTCAAACTTTTGCGCTTACACTTTTTCTCTGACCAAGAAACAAAAAAGTTTCCAGCCGACTAAATTTTTCATGTTGTGATTTAGATTTGTATCAAAAGTTCTAATTTCAATAATTTATTTTAATAATAAAACGATTTTAATAATTAATAAATTCCGTGCCGTTACCTGCCTGCACTAATGATCTTCAGGAAGTAAAATATCAAAGTTATCTGAGTACAAAGAGTACGGGGTGGGGGAAGCCGGACTGAAAACAGAGCCCGCCGCAGCGTATCAGGGGGCAATCCAGAGGTTCTACATCGTTGACAAAGACCTATTTGTAAAAACTGGTTCATTTTAGCGGATTTCACCGATAGGGAAGAAGCTGTACTGTAGGTCTCAGGGTCCCCCTAAGCTCATGGTCTCATAAGCTTATGCTTGGTCTCATAGGTCTTAACCTATATGTAAGCCCAAGACCTTCATAAATTTTTATTTTGGGGTCCCCAGATGCCAAAAACACCATTCTTTTATTTTCATGAATCATGAAAAATTAACAAAATGAATTACCGTAGTTACTGCAATGAATTATCGTAGTTTTGTGAGTTTGTTTATTTGTCATATTACGTAAGTCAGTTGAACAACGAATCCATTTGTTAAGTAGCCATAACTAGCAGTTTAACATGGGAACCGAACCACGATTTCACCAACTTCACTTATGAACTGGTCTAATTAATGATGGTCTTATGTATGAATGTTAGTATTCACTAGTGGGGCATTAATCCCCACCAGATAATACCCATCACTTATAATTATCCTCAATTCGTGACCTCCAAGTAGCTGGCATCCAAGTCTATATATGATGCGCAAAGTGAAAAGCGGCCTCAGGCCACTGGAGTAAATTTTACAGTACGGGCATTTTAGTCAAATCAGGTCAAAAATATTGATTTTTTGGTTTGGACTGGATATGATTCCTTAATCTCTCATGTACACATTCATTCAGTTATGGTATTTTAGCAATAAGAATACAAGAAATATTAAAAAATAATCGATTTAACTGCCTACGTCATGCATACGAAAAGGGACCTCAAGTTGCTCATATGGGAAATAACATGGCGGGCGACTTCAGGTCCCATTTCCCAAATGTGCAGGCCCATACTGACAGAGTCATCAGGGGCATTGCAAAACTAGTCTCTCCTTAAATCTGTCGGTGGGTAAGTGATCTGTACTACTAGTTTTTCGTTGTAGAAGAATATTGTGCAAATCCAAAAATCACCTTATTGACAATGTATTTCTCTTTTATTCCTCAGTATTTTGCCTTCCGACTTGAAGTATTTTTTCAATCTTCTCACTTTCTCATTTTTCAAACAATGAACTTGTAAGTGTATCACATCTCTTTTATTTTGGATTTATAGATCTAGTTTTCAGCTTTACTTTAATACCTCATTCATTTCTTAAATGTTAATAATAAACATTCTTTGAACGTTTGTAGTTTTGAGCCTTGATTTACTAAAATGCTTGTTTTGACTGGTTAAAATTCAAATGCCAATACTTCATAGACAAAAAATCCTAGCACTATAGATTATATGTAAAATTGTTCCCAATTCAATATTGAATTTCAGGATGTTAATGACTCAAAACCGGAAAATTTTGACTTGAGGTCCCTTTTTACTTTCCACATCATATATATAAACAAACAAATGGTGTTTTAGGCATCTGGGGACCTCAAGACAAAAAATTATGATGGTCTCCAGCTTAAATTTTACTATGAGACTTGTGGCATTCCTGCGGTAACAGCTTCTTCCCAATAGGGGAAATTTGCAGGTAAGAGGAAATAAACCCCCCCAAAATGGATTTTTAGCGTTTTTCAAAATAGAAAAATCAAAATTATCAAATTTTGGTTTCAATTATTGAATTCAGCATGAAATAAACGGTATCAGGAAACTGACACATACTTTCTCCCTTCAAGTAATTTAAAACCAGAAAACTAGTGAAATAAAACAAATTAATTATCACCCAAATACCTATACCAAATTTTATCAAAATCGGTTAGTAAATAAGGGAGATATCGGTTTTGAAATATTTTCCATAAGAACTAGCAGCCCGCGTCACTTCGTGACTTAAAAACAATGGTAAAATAGGCTTTAGTTTCATGTTGATTGTATATGGAGTTTTTCAGCGTAAAATACCTCTCAATGAGAAAGTGTGTGAATTTTTGTGATTTTTTTATTTTAAGACTAATTCTTTGTGTCATAGCACTGGAATAAAATTGCCAGTAGAATTGAAGTTCTAATCGGGGCAAACGTTTTAAAATAACTCATTACTTTAGACTTGAAACTTCAATGTGGGTAAGAAATTTCTCACAGAATTTGAGAAGTTTATTTATCTAATCTGCTTTAAAAGTGTCTATGAATACGTTCTACACTTTGAAATTTCGACAGTGCTACAAAATTCATTTTGCATTAAGTGGCGGTTAGTGTTCATTGCTTGGCGCATCTCCATGTCTCTGTTTTAGAGTTTTCTTTCAAAAGTATTGGATATTTATGTTAGTTTTACATCAAATCTACGCGTCAGTTCCTTGCATTCATTTTGTCAGGCATTAACAACAAACGATAAGAAGATGGTCAAACCGTGCACTGATCTACTGAAGAACTAATTTCTAAATACATTTATAAAATAGCCACGCTCCGTAAAAACTAACTATTCAATGCTCATAGTCATAACGGCTGAAAAATTAATTTTCAAACCATACCACATTTTTGTTTCACATCTTGAATACACGTTTGATAAATTTTTACCTAAATATCATAACTTTCCATGAAATGCCTTCATTAAATAAGCATATAGTTATTGGTACATTTCAAAATTGAGTAAAATAGACAGGCTAACCGTTAAAACTTTAATATCCATCGCATTCCAAGTACATTTAAAAAATACATGTTTCAAATTTATATTGCATTTCAAAACTTCGTTAAATATTCAACTAATATTGATATTTTAGAACACTAAACGTCGAATCATGCATCAATGTGTCCAATGTGTTGAAACATGTATCAATGTGTATTCACTGTCAACAGTTTGTTAGAAAATCCCATCTCCATAGCACTTCCTGAGTTACTTATTATGTCCCTTTTTAAGTTTCTTTAAAATAAAATACAGTAAATTAAGATAATTATAGACTCTTGGTCTTAGTTTCAATAGGTCAAATACTCTTCCTTATTTTCTGTTGTCTTAAAAACGTCAATAATTAAGAAATTAAAATCATAATTAATTATGAAAGTTAACTGACTTTTGCTAGCCCTGCATTCTGCGGTATATCTCTGGAACTATTAATTTCAAATCTTGATCATCTGTTTTGTTACGAATAAATATGAATTAGAAAAAGTTCACAGGTTCTACCACAGATAGTAGCACTTTCGCTGGAATTTCAAAAGCCTCCTGTGTGAAGGCTTTTCATGGGATATTTTCCAAACCCGCTAAAGGAACATCTAGAGAGCAATAGCTTTAATTTGATACAAAATATGTGCAGGAAAGTTAATTTCTAGGGGTTGGTTTGCTCTGTACAAAATTCCAGAAATTCTTTTAATAATATAGATAACAATGGACAACATACTGCGTTTACCGCCGAACTAAAATATCAATTATCTCCGCAACCAGTTGGCATAAACTAATGATTCAAAATACTGGATTATTTAGTTTTCAAGTCGAATTTAATGGTTGCAAGTATATTTTCTTTAGAGGTTACAGATTTTTTGAAATTTGAAAAATATGACTTTTTTAACACTTAAAACCCCATAACTTATGAACCTGAATTTTTACAGACATGTGGGTGGTGACAATTTGTTTTCATCTTAAGCACTAAAAACCATGACATTTTTATCAAAAACGTTAGAGCCGTTTTTGAGAATTTTGGATTTTTGTCATTTTTTATGGGGTAAATACCCTTGAAAATCAAAAATTCAAAAAAATGAAAAATATGCTTGGAGATACCACAGCTCCAAGATACATGCCAAATTTCATGAAACTGGACCACTGGTGTCGTCTCTAGCTTTGTTTACATCCACGCACACGCACACGCACACGCACACGCACACGCACCCACACCCGCACCCACACACCCACACACCCACACACCCACACATCCACACATCCACACATCCACACACACACACACACACACACACACACACACACACACATCCACACACACACATCCACACACACAGGCAGACAGACACCATGCCGAAAACCATTTTTTTGGATTCAGCGAGCACTAAAACAAATATATCCACTAACAACTCAAATTCGAAAATTTTGACGAAAACATTACTTTCTCCATATTATACTATGTATAGGGGGGAGAAAGTAAAAAAAATAGCATTGGGGGAGAATGTAATAATGTGAACAAAAAAACTAATGCTACACGGAAAAAACTCTATGGTTGATTTTACAATATTTTTAAGGTTAACCTTATTTTCAACCTTACTAAAGTTATTTGTACAATAACAATGAAATATCTGTACATGTTACCACAAAGTTACGGTTGTTTTTACACATTCCTTAAAGTTAATTTAATAAGGTAATAAGTACCGTAATAAGGTAATGACTACTGTAGAATGAAATTGTGGTATTGATAACCAAACACTTAAGGTTGTTTTTACAAATTCCATGATATTAATGGAAAGTAATATAGTAATTACTACTTTATTTGTACGTTCAAGTATAGACTACTTTAAGCTTGAAAAATTAATTACGAAGACTTTAAATGGTTTATAATAAATTTCATTATTGATTCATTAGTAGTACCTATTCAATTCATCACTAGGAGCAAAAGTGACTCTTTTCAGTGTTGCAATCGTGTTTTATGATTCACGTTTGTAGCAACGATTTCGTTCCACACAATGCGACGGAATTATACCATAATTATTAAATAACCAAATTTATTTTTAATGACATTTAGCCCTTTTTCTAAACCACTTAAAAAAATAGTTACTTCTCATAAAAACATCACCCAAGATTTAAAAGTTACGTTTGACACCTGGTTTTAACTTGTAATGTACTTTAAAACAATGATAATAGAACTGAAAAGGAAATCCTTCAAAATTAACATTGACTTAAATTATGAATACAGTAGAGCGCCGATTATCCGAACGTCGGTCATCCGAACCGTCGGTTAACCGAACGCCGTAAATTCATATTTTGAACATGATTCTCAAGCAATCCAAATTTGCGCGCCAAAAAAAGTGTCAGGGCTAAACCAAACACAAATATTGGACTTTTTTATCTAAATAATAAGTATACAGTGTACTGTATCTATGTGTGATAAATTGTTCTTTAAAAATTTATACCCATGTATTCTGATCGATTTCATAATAAAATTATAAGAATAATTTTTGTTTGATCATTTTTTAGCCTTTTTACTAGTAAAACTTACATTACATATATAATTTTTAAATTTTGTCTTTTCATGTTCGATTATCCGAATATTCAGTTATCCGAACACCCCTTGTCCCCAATTACTTCGGATTATCGGCGCTCTACTGTATTATCTCTGTCCCACCAACAAAACAATTAAAAACACAGCGGAGTCAGCGGCACGTTTTTTAAACACAGACTGGCGACTCCAGATTAGAGCTCAGTGAATATAACTACCGTACTTTATTTATTTGTAAGTTACAGTATTAACCACTTTAAACTTGTAATAATGAAACACGTTTAACACTCTAAGTTCAATTATTTCAGGTTTGATTATGAATACCATAGTTAATGATTTTTTTCTAGTACCCGTGGGTTATATTATTGACTGGACAGTAAAACCACTAATATCCTTGATTAAGAGTAACAGCGTTCCCAATCAGTTTTACATCCCAAGTTATGCCGTGTCACCCACAAGTCGAATTGGCCGAGTGGTTAAAGGCATAGGCTAGGTTAGGTTAGGTTAGGTTAGGATGTAGGCGCAGGGTCGATAGAGTGAGAGTTCCAGGGTTCGAATCCCAGCGGAGTCGCCATATTTTTTTTTCATGAAAATCAAATGTAAGGCTAATATTATATATTTATTTATAAATTTATTAATTTTTTGACGAGTTTTGACAGTTAAATCATTCCTTTTATGGCTAAACATGCCAAAATATGTAATAGTATGTAAGGTAATTGAAACCATAAATTAACCTCAAAATAGGTAAAATCAACCTTAAAGGTAACCTTAAGTAAGGTAACCATTGCCTTACGGGACTGATATGGTAAACTAAAATAACTATACTAAGGTAACAGGTACTTTATTACAGTTATTACTACCATAAAAAATTCAACCTTAAGTTATGGGTAAAAACAACTGTAGTTTGGTTGGTCAAATAGTGACCGTAGTGTTTGGTTGATTTTACCCATCTTACATATTCCTATTACCATAGAGTTTTTTCAGTGTAGAGCTGTCCAGTAGTATATTTTCTTACAGTAGAAAGGATAAGAATTAGTCGTGAGTATAAAGGAAAAAAATAATGAACAAGCAAGCATGGCTTGGTCCACCAGGTGCTTCAATTTAATATTAAGAAAGAGGTGATGAAATTATTTGGAATCGATCAATGGAATGTTAACCAATCTAGAGTATTCCAAGGTAGGATAAAATAATTTTGTATTCAGTTAAGACGCCAAAGGAATAATAAAAATACTTTAATTTCAGGCATCAGTGAAGGCAGTCACCTCTGACAAGTCCGCTTTCGCCAAGAATGCGGCGACCGCCTCAGAGGCTGACGAGTCTGTGCTAGTGACTGACGGAGTTAACTCATACGCCAAGGACACCACCTCCAAGGAGGGAGCCTCCAGCTCTGCCGCTGGCAGTGCTGAGAGCAAGACCTTGGACTACGCTGATGCCTCAGGCAACGTCGTCAAGGCCAAGTCCAACAAGAAGACTCTGTCCACCTCTGACAATGCCTACTCTGCTTCCACCAGCGTGGAGAAGGCTGTCGTCGGCCCCAAGCCCTGTGGCTGTGCCAAAGTCTGCGTCTGCTAATTGTCTGTAGGTCATCTTGTATAATAAAACAATCAAATCAAACTATCTGCCTCCTTATTTTAAATTAGTAAACTAGTGTACCATTGGCTTTGTATACATCCAAAATGGAAGTAGAAAAATCAAGACGACTGTATGTAAGGTATTATAATGCTTTACTTTAAAGTCCAATATGAGACAGATGATTTGAGGAACAACTGGTTAATCAACGTAGAGGTTGTTTACATGCTCAAATCTATCTTTTTATATATTAATTCTGTAAGCGATTTTTTTCAATCGAAATTGTGAGAGTTTGACAGCTCGCAGGATGATGGGAGAGGGCTCAAATAAAAGGTCTTCGTCCCAGGGGGTCGGGAAAAATATCAGATTATGTCCAAATCTATTAGAAAATGAGAAATAACGAAAAATATCTTCCATTTAAAATTCATTGGGATTGAAAAACGTCTGCTTTGTTTACATTAAAATGTGGTGCTCACGCTTGATTCAAAGCCATATGGTAGATGTTGACATGTGGGATTTGTTTCAAAATGCAGCTAACTATGCACGTTCAATGTACTATAACAAAAAATATTTTAAATTTAAGATTTTCTGATTTTATAATAATTAAGGGTTTGAGTTTTTCATAATTTAAAGTTATAAAAAGTTAAGTACGTTTGTTTAGTTTGTGTTATAACGATGCAGATTTAATACCAAATGATCCATACATACATATATATATATATATATATATATATATATATATATATAAAATTGCGTAAGCGAACTTTTTGCGAAGAAATTGTGGGCGCTTGGAAGGTTGCAGGATTCTTAATCATTCTTTCTTAATCATTCTTTGGTGAGACAGGTACCTCGTGGAGGACGTTACCCTGAATATGAGTGAAGGATGAGTGTGATGATCGTGATGATAGTGGCGCGATCTTGTAGCCTTGTTACTGACTAAGGTTGGCACGTTCCTTAGACAGGACTGTTAATTAATAGCCCAACAGCCAATGGCAGCTGGCTCCAGAAACAGGATGAGGGGGGGGCTGAAACTGAAGGTCTCCATCTCAGGGACTTGGGGATAATACTGAAATTGCAATTTTGTGGATCCAAAAGCCTATTTTCTAAGAAGGTATTTTGTACTATAGTAAAGAAGGATTATGCTTAGGGGCTATTAGCCCCTTCAAGCCTCTAGTTTATTATAAAGCTTGACCTAAATTTCAGGAATAACCGGGTTTTTACGATGCAGCTCTCAAGTGCGATGCTCAAGCTCAAGTCAACCTGAGCCGACATAGACAGATAAATTCACCCAATTATGGCAAAGATAAACTGAACTTAACAAGTTGGAATTTGAGCAGTGGCATATTAGTCCAGTAAAATTGTCTTCAAAAAACCCCTTCACAGGGAAGTTTTGGGTTAAGTTTGATTTTTTTAATTATTTCTTTTGGACGCTGAATCCAAATCCGATGTTTGTTAACAGAATTTAATGCGGAACATTGTCAAAAATGCAAAATAAGGCAAAAAATCAGATTTTTAGCCAATTTCCCCTATAGGGAAGAAGCTGTTACTGTAGTACTCATGATAAGACCTAAGACCCAGACCATGATAACTTTTCGTAGATAAGTTAAATGCAAATGCCATTTAAAGTGATGATATATGTGCGTGGCAAACCGTCATGCCCACTAACAGCAAAAGACAAAGTTGTAATAGCACTAAAGACCACAGCTCAAAGAAAATTCGTAAGAATGATGCTGGGTTTTCGGTTCCCACTAACAATCGGTTTGACGCTATTAGTGATACCGACTCCGTTGACGGCAATAACACGACGCACCAGCCCTCTGCTCGTGAACCTAAGCCTCCGCCGATATTTGTTCCTGATGTGGTAAACATCTCAAGCCTAGTTACCTCAGTTGAGGCTGTCATCTCAAAAGACTGTTATACGTACAAATGTATCAACCAGAACAAAATTAAAATCAATCCACTTACAATTGATGCTTATCGTAAACTAGTACATAAGCTAAAGGGAAAAAAAGTAAAATTCCACACTTACCAAATCAAACAAGATCGACCTTATCGAGTCGTGTTGAAAAACATTCACTACTCAACGGATGTTACTGATATTAAAAATGCAATAGAAGACCGCGGATTCAGTGTCCGTAATGTACTGAACATGCGACAGTACAAAACCAAGCTGCCACTCTCTATGTTCTTTGTTGATCTTGAGCCAAACAACCATAACAAAGACATTTTCAACCTTCAGTACTTATTGAATGCTAAGATTACTGTTGAGCCTCCTCATAAAAAACTGACATTGTCAAGTGCAGGAAATGCCAAAACTATGGACACACCAAGACATACTGCTGGCATCCTTCGGAGGTGCGTAAAGTGTGGACAGGGACATGACACCCAAACTTGCACAAAACCTACCACTACCCCACTTAAGTGTGTTCTATGTGATGGTACGCACCCAGTAAATTATAAAGGCTGTGTTGTATACCGGGAACTGAAACAAAAATCTCTTCAGCCGATCAAAAGGAAAATTAATACCCACCAGACTCAGATCGTCAATCCCAGAGAAGAGGAACGCCCAATTGTCCACAGTCCTTCCATCTAGCGCTCGAGCCGATCCAGCACGAACTTACGCTCAGGTAACTTCAAATATCACAACTACGGCTAACAATGATAGCGATGTAAGTCTATTCAAGAATTCTTTTGTAAAATTAAGAAAATTATGCTTCAACAAGCGGAACATTTAAGTACATTTAATGAACTTATTGTCAACGGTCATATCAAAGCTGAAATGATTAATTCTCTCAGAATTGGTTTATGGAATGCTAATGGCTTGAGTAACCATTCTCAAGAACTCAAATTGTTTTTAAATAACCATAAAATAGACGTTATGCTAATATCTGAAACCCATTTTACTGATGCTTCTTATTTTAAGATTCCTTTTTTCTCGTTGTATCAGTGTAATCACCCAGATAACACTGCTCATGGAGGTTCAGCAGTTTTGGTGAAAAATAGCATAAAACACTTTGAAATCCCTAGTTATAACTTTGACCATATCCAAGCCTCTAGCGTTGTAATTGAGGATTGGTCAGGCCCTCTAACTATTTCAGCTGTTTATACTCCCCCTCGACACAATATCTCACAACAACATTACTACAACTTCTTTAGTACCCTTGGTCCGAGATTTTTGGCGCGAGGTGACTATAACGCTAAACATACTATGTGGGGATCAAGACTCTGCAATCCCAGGGGTCGCAATCCCCTACAAACCATCAATAACAATAACTATCAATTCCTTTCAACAGGTGTACCGACTTATTGGCCCACTGATCCGCAAAAAGTACCGGACTTACTTGATATCGTAGTTTCTAAAGGAATCTCCCAAGCATACACCAGCATTGAGTCTTATTCCCTTGACTTGACTTCTGACCATTCGCCCTTGATTGTCACCTTAAGCAGATCCCGAATAACTGTGGAACATCCACTTCGGTTAACTTCTAAACTTACTGATTGGTACTATTTTAGAAAACTTGTTAATGAAAGCTTAACATTGAAAATCCCACTGAAATCTGAGGAAGATATACTGAAGAAGCTGTGGAGATGTTCAACGGTATAATTCAAAAATGTGCTCGGCAGGCAACACCAAATCATGAAGTTGTAGTTGAAAAACAATTTAATTACCCTTTGCATATCAAGAAGAAAATAGCCGAAAAGAGAAGAGTAAGGAGAATTTGGCAAAATTCAAGAAATCGTCACGACAAAACAAATTTCAACCGGGCAGCCCAGGAACTTAAGCGAATTATATCTAAGTTTAATAACGATAATTTCAACAGATTTACTTAATTCTAATCTTTCTCCGTCTGAAAACACTAACTATTCTCTTTGGAAAATCAAAATCTCCGACTCAACCAAGGGTTCCAGTTCCACCGATAGCATTATCAAATGGTAGATGGGCTAGAAGCAACCAGGAAAAAGCTGAGGCCTTAGTAAAGCATCTCAGTGATGTATTTAAACCTAATGAAACGAACCAAGCTCCAAATCCTGAGTTAGAAGAATATTTAGGTTCCCCTAACCAACTATCACTTCCCGTATCTCCTTTTACACCTTCGGAAGTAGGCCCTATCTAAATTTATAAAGAACGAATTAAGTCCATTTAAATCACCAGGCTATGATCTTATAACCGGAAAATTAATTAAAGAGTTGCGCCAAGAAAAGCAATTATATTCCTGACGTTTATGTTTAATGCAATATTGCGCTCAGAACATTTCCCTGTCCAGTGGAAAGTATCGGACATAGTAATTGTTGGTAAGCCAGGAAACCTTCACATGAAGTAAAGTCCTACAGACCCATAAGCCTTCTACCCATAACTTCAAAGGTTTTTGAAAAACTCTTCCTTAAAAAATTCATGACTGTAGTTGACGAGAACAACCTGATACATCACCACCAATTTACAAGCTTCTCGCGCCTGAGCCTTCCGAGGAGAGGCACGACTAGTGACGGAGAGCGCATGCGCAGATGCCACACAGCCCAGAGACAGCCTTATGGAACGCAATGGACGGCTTTTTTAGTTCGTGGCCTAGTAGTAAGATGTCGTTGTTCAAGAGAGCTCTTCTTCTTCTTCAGAGCGACAACCAATCAGAGCAACGACAGCAAAATGCCAACTTCCTTTTCCGTTCCCTCTACTTCTGTATGAGAATAAACAAAAACAAGTCGAGTTTTGATTTCCTTTGTATAATTAAGATGCCTCAGCAACTCAAATCTTGTGCCGTATTTGGCTGTAAATCAAAAGAGATTAATGTTGATCATAGTTATTATTTAAACTGTGTACCTAATTTTTTCGTCTTTCCACTAAATATTGACAGGTGGGCTAAGCATTGTTTTAAAAATGTTACCTTTATATTATCAAGCTGAAAGGTCTTACAGCCTAGCCTGACTGACTTTTCGGTTTGTTTGTAATGTCCATTACAAACAAACGATGTTTTGAATAATTGAATTAAAGTAGCCTTATCTTATTTAGCATTTCCTACTGGAACAATTTAGAGTGATTATAGCCTTGTCAATGAATGGTGAAATCATTCGTTGGCTTGTACCTTTAGGCCTAACTTACAAACCAAATCATATTTCCAAACCAAGTTTATGTAATGAAGAGAGATCTGCTTTTTCTAATACTCAATTAATTTTATATCTGCTTCCGTTACAATATATAATTTAAGGTTGGATTTGATTTTTTACAAAACATATTCCTTTTATTGTAGGAAAGAAGCTACCAGTAAGCTTACTTACCTACTAAATGCTATTACGTTATGGAAGTCTTTGATGTGCTGTGTACCTCAAAACTATCGACTACGTCATCTGATATAGATTATTTTAACTTTAAAGTTGTAATACCAGCCACAACCTCTTGAGGAGTTGACTTGGCTGTCAATCAAAAATAGGTATTTGAGGAAAGTACCTCACTGAAAAAATTGGGTAGTTAAATTGTTGAGAAAATAAATAATGCCGTTATTGATATTGGTAAACGTACAAAATAGGCCATGATGTTGTCCAATGTTATCTCATAAATACTTGAATAATATTTCTTTGCTAACCTTTTTATAAATGATAAACTAAGGCCTGCTCTCACCCCTGAGCAGGCCTGTGTTAAGGCCTAGCCGGTATTAGGCCTAGCTGTTAACACATTTGAAATTACTACCATAATTTATGTACCAGTAACTTTTTCTTTTGTTGCATTGAAAAAGTATTTTATTTGAACAAGTATAACTTATATGTATGTTACTTTTTTCATTGATAAGTTATTTGAGGCTCTTATTGATACCGATAAAAATTTTTGGATTTTTATGAATGGAAGGAAAATGACATTTATTGGCTCATGGCTAGCTTAGTGAAAAAAATGGTAATATTATTTCTATGAGAATAACGCAAGTAACTTGAAATGTTTCGAAGACAAAGCTGATTACACAAAAAGATCTAAGATCAATTTAAGAAATCATTTGTTTGGTATATCAATTGTTAGATGATCAATTAAAAGGCCTATGGGATCTGAGAACATTTATAATCAGCCTTAAATATTAATAATATTGAAAATCAGCCTGTTTTCTGTAATAATCAGCCTTCTGTAAAAAAACCTGGTCCATGATAAAGTCCTTGAAGTAGTTTTAGCCGTTCAAATAACATAAAACATCAGGTTATATGGGTAGTTAAACTAATTTATAGGCTAATATTATCATTACTCAGAATTTTGATATTGTTTCTTGAGCTTCCTATGGCCCTTGTTCCTTGAACAAGGAACAAGGGCCAATGTTTTCTATGGCCCAATGTTTTTCTTGGATTATTTCAAACTAAACTGTAAACAGTAGAACCTTGATAGGAAGACATTTATAACACAAAAACCTAATGAACAAGAGTATTTTTCAAATCCCCTTGAAATTGTCATGACATTATTTGTCTTGATAACATGAAGCTCAATAAGAAGAGTTCCTTTCAAAACCATACTGTTTTTAATATTTCTTTATATTGAAGCTCTATTGATAAGAACTCTACATTGATAAAAAAATCTGCTTACTCAACAAATTAAAAATAATTTTATAAACATTTCAACACAGCACTAGGGAAAAAAGCTCTGACTCCATAGCCTGTAGGCTAACTTTGTGCTTAAACGTGATAGCTTCTTTTTCTCTGTAAGGAAATTTAATCAAAAAATTTAAAAGAAAAGTAATTTTAAAATTTTGTTGGTGTTGGTTCTCTCTAAAATGGAGGTAGAATGTTCCGAATTATTCCTCAAATTAACCTGCCAATCAGATAATGTAAGAAAATCACCGTAAAATTTAAAGGAAATTGGATTATAATTGTGGCCTCTAAGAGTGTAAAATCCCCTTATGATGATTTATTTAAGATTTATCAATCCAGTGACAAGACCTAACAGTAACTCTTGACGGTATGATGTCTTCGTGATGGTTTTATTATTATTTGATTTTTCGCTACTCATCACTAAATATACAAAAAAAAAAATAGTTTTTAGAACGATATATTTCGGTCTTGTTTCCAAGACCATCATCAGTCTTATTCTAAAATTATTATAAAAATAATTAGTAAGACTGATGATGGTCTTTGAAACAAGACCGAAATATATATGGTTTTAAAATTTTTTTTTGTTTATTTAGTGATGAGTAGCGAAAAATCAAATAATAAGACCTAACAGTTTATTTAACCTACCTTGGTTTTTTTTTTTTTTTTTTTTTTTTGGGTAGGAGGTGGAATGCGTTTACGCACACTGAGGGGCTCGTTGTCCCCTTAGTAGTGTCGGACTCCCACGAGCTCGATGTCCCGTGAACTACCGACTAAACCACCTCCCTCGGCACCGAGGACACTAGCCTGGAACTGTTTCACACATTACTTCGGGCTAGGCCTTTGATATTACGCCGCTAGGGCAACCTCCGTGGGGAAATGCTGAGGATTAAGGCCGATCGAGGTCGACCTTTTTCGCCCGAAGAATGGCCTGGACGTAGTGCTGGACACAGTTCCAGTTGCCCTCTCCCTGGAGCATAGCTCCGACGATGTTGTTTGGACTGACGACCACGCCGATCTCAGATGAAAGCGAGGCTCGGCGGACGTGCCAACGGTCGCACTGAAAAAAGGTGTGCTCGGACGTGTCTGGGATGCCGGGGCAATACAGACAGTCCGGGCTGGTGACTTTGCCCATCCGGTGCAGATAGGCTCGGAAGTACCCGTGTCCAGAAAGAAACTGGGTCACGTAGTAATCGACCTCGCCGTGCTGCCGCTCCACCCATGGTCGGACGGATGGTATGAGCTGGAAGGTCCAACGTCCCCTCGGCTCGGCTTCCCAGTCGCGCTGCCAGGAGTCGAAGCTGCGATCGCGCTCTTCCCTGGCAGCTGTTTCCCGGCCCACTTCAGGCCTCCTCCGGTAAATCGCCTGCCTCTCCCTCGCGAGGAAGAGGACGGGGATGACTCCGGCGATCACCATCACAGCAGGCTCGGAGACTGTGCGGTAGGCCGAAGCGACCCGCAGAGCTCCTCGACGCTGGACTCGGGCAAGCCGGTCTCGGAAGACTCGCTTCTCGAGTGCGTGAGCCCATGCCTCCGCCCCGTACAGCAAGACTGACTGGACGGCAGTCATGAGCAGACGGCGCTTGCAGGAACGAGGACCGCCGACATTGGGCATAAGCCTACCAAGGGCAGCGACACCCTTAGCGGCTTTGTCGGCGGCGCGCTGGATCTGCTCGCCGAAAGACAGTCTGCTGTCGACCATGACTCCCAGGTACTTTGCAGCAGGCTTAGTCTCGAGTGTGACGTCACCTATCTGCACCGGGAACACGGTGTTTATCCTCTTTTTGGTGAGGACGACGATCTCCGTCTTACTGGTAGCCAGGGACAAGCCGTGATCTCGCATCCACCCGTTGACCTTGGCCATTACTACGCTGAGCCTCAGTTTTGCCTGCTCGACGTTCCTCGCAGCGATCAAGGCAGCGACGTCGTCAGCATAGCCAACGAGGCGGGTCTCATCGGGCATGTCAAGCCTCAGCAAGCTATCGTAGGACACGTTCCAGAGATCTGGTCCGAGAATGGACCCCTGCGCAGCCCCGGAAGTGATGGGAATGCGCCGCTGACCTTCGGTCGTGTCGTACAACAGAACGCGGTCTGACAAATACGCTTCTATCATACGCAGGAGGTAGGAGGGAACTTGGAACGTATGCTCAAGCGCCCACAGCATATCGCTCCACCTGGCGGAGTTAAAAGCGTTCTTCACGTCGAGCGTGACAAGAAGGACCACGCGGCGCGACCAGTGGTTGTGGTCCTCCGCCCTCCGCACTGCCTCAACTACCTCCTGAATAGCGTCGATGGTAGAGCGACCGGATCTGAAGCCGTACTGCTGCGGGGACAAGTCCCCCGCAGAGACGATGGCCTCGGTCAGCCTGACGCGCAGGAGCTTCTCAAGCACTTTCCCGGCCGTGTCGAGCATACACAGGGGTCGGAAAGAAGAAGGGGTCCCCGGTGTGCTCTTCGCCTTCGGGATAAGGACAAGGCGGGCAACCTTCCACGACGAAAAGAAAACGCCTTCCGCCAGACACGCGTTGAACATGTCGAGCAGAAGCCTTGGATTCACCTCCGCAGCGAGCTTGAGCACCTCCGCCGGAATGCCATCGGGACCGGGCGCTCTTCTGGGTCGTAGGGATCGGACGGCGGCGGTGAGTTCCTCTTCCCGGAAAGCTGGGAAGGCGCCTACCTCTCCGAAGTCCCTGACTGGCCGAACTGGGTGGCTGGGAAACAGTGTGTCGACGACGGCGGCCATGGCTTGTGGTTCCATGACCGCAGGTGGTGAGCGAGCCCCTAGCTTCTGGGTTACAAGTTTGTAGCCCGTCCCCCAGGGGTCGTTGTCGATATCCTGACACAGCTGTTTCCAGCACCTGACTTTACTCCGGTTGATGGCACCGCGGAGCTCTCGGCGGGCCGCTCTGTGCTCAGCCGATCTGGCATTTGCATCAGGGCGGTTTCTGGCTCGCTGCGCAGCTCGTCGGAGACCAAGGCATCTCCTCCGGAGTTCCACGATTTCAGGCGTCCACCAGTAAACCGGCTTCTTCCTGTGGCGGCGGGAAACTCCGGGCATCGACTGCTCACATGCGGTCGCGATGAGTCGCATCGTCGATGCTGCCAGATCTTCGGCACTTGTGAAATTCACAATGCTCTGGTCCTTAATTACTTCTTTAAAAGTGTCTTTGCTCAGACGACTGGTGTTGCAGCGTCGAGCCAGAGGAGCAGGTTCAGCGCGCAAGCGCGCGCCCTCGGGAAGGACCTTGAAAAGGATCGCCTGATGGTCGCTGGAGGAGTAGTCCTCGCAGACACGCCAGTCGGAGATCCGCTGGGCAATCCCTTCAGAGGCAAGAGATATGTCAGGGATCGTCTCTCTGCACCCCGGACGGCGAAAGGTGGAAATGCCGCCCGTGTTGAGGATACAGAGGCCCGACCTGGCAGCCGACTCGAGGACGTAACGTCCTCGAGTGTCGGTCCGCGGGGAACCCCATTCCACGGCTTTGGCGTTAAAATCGCCACCGACTATGACCCCGCCAGAGGTGTTCATGATCTTATCCTCGATGGAATCGACCATGTGGCGGTAGTCTGCGATCGGTTGGTTAGGCGTGAGGTAACAGGAGAAGACGGTGAAACCCCTGCTCCTCACCCAAACGAAGCCGTTGCCCGATCCGGAATCGAGAACAGGCACCTTCCCGAGGTCCAAGATCCAAATCGCCGCAGTGCCGGAGGGGTCCGAGAACCACTGCGCAGAGCGTCGGTTCTGGTACTGCTCACTGAGAAGCAGTAGGTCCGCACCCTGCTCCGTGGCGAATTGGAACAGTAAGTCGTTTGCTGTCCTGCTCCTCTGCATATTAAGTTGCAGAACACTGATCATTTCTGTTGGTTCTGGCGAAGCTCCTGGATGGCCCGCCTGTACTGCCCGCAACGACCAGACCCAGCGGAATGCTTGACCTGGTCGCCCTTCAAGCCGGCTTCTGTACACAGGACACAGGACAACGCTGCGTTGCACGCGCTGGCCCTGTGGTCCTGGCCGCCGCACTTGAAGCAGAGCTTGCTTCTATCGGGTCCAGAGCAGCGATTAGCGACGTGACCGAACCCCAGACATTTAAAACATCTGGAGGCCACGAGCTTCTCGCGTACCCGACAGCTCACGTACCAGATCTTCAGGTGGCCCTTCTCCAGGAGCTTCGCAGCTGCTCTGGCTCCCAGCGTAAGGATCGCCACCTTCTGGCCTCGAGCATTCGCCTTCGAGACGAAAGTCTTCACCTCGACGTTTTCGCCGATAGCGGATTTGACAGCTGCAGTCACCTCCGCCTCGGTCGTCAGCTCGTCGAGGTCCCTCACCTCCAGCGTCGACTTGGGCTCGAGAACGCTGACAGTCGCGTTCGCCCCCAAGATGTTCTTCAGGTCTTCGCTGAAGGCGGACTTGCTTTCGGAGGCGTCCCCGAGTTCGACCAGAAGATCGCCGGCTCGGGTCTTCCTCATGGCCTTGATAACGGCGCCCTTCTCATCGGGCTTCGCTTTGCTGCGAATCTCGCCCAGCACGTCGGCGTAGGATTTCCCCTCCGACGGCTTGATGAGAAGGGCGTCTGGCCGCGTCCTACGTGACCTCTTCTTCGGCGCCTTCTTGTTGTCCTGAGGGCCGGGCTGGCTTCCAGGCTGCTGGGGTGGGACTTTCTTCTTCTTCCCCTTCCTCTTAACGACGTCGGTCCATTTCTCGGGGTCCGATGTCTCCCCTGGACCGTCACCTCTGGGTTTCTTCTCAGCCTCCGGTTGGGCGGGGCTGGAAGCAGCCCGTTTCCCACCGGCCGGCTGAGCCTTAACGCGCAGTGATGGGGTCGTCTGCGTCGAAGCAGTCACCGACTCGCACGACTGCCAAGATTTCCTCAGCTGAAGGATGTGGTTAAGGCTAGTCTCCAACTGGACTATGCCTTCCTGCACATCCCTGCTGATGTTCTTCTGCCTGCCTGTCGCGGCCTTCATGACAGCGAGGGTGGCGAAGCACTTTTGAAGGTGCTCCTCCTCCTGCTGCCTAGCAAGTGCAATCACCGCCTGGAAGGGGGACGGGTCGGTGTGCATCGACTCAACGCCGCCGGAGGATGCTTGCTCGGTGAGCACCGGTGTTCTTGTCACCGAGGCAGTTGGTGTCGCTCGGCCTTGTGGCGACCTCGCGACACGAGGCTTCCGGCCAAAGGGGTCTTCTACCTCGACGTCCCCACTTTGAGAGGGTAGGCGAGGAAATTGATCCCTCTGGTTCGTTTTTGGGGTTAGGGTAGTCAAACCTACCTTGGTTTGACTACAGGTCTTATGAAGACAATTTTTATTCTGTTCAGTAAATTCACATTTTTGTTGATAAATCTATTATTTTTTAGCTGAAATTCTGGAAGGGTCCTTAAAATTGTTTTATGTTCATTTTCAATACTAAAAAATATAAATTTAATAAAATAGCATGTGGGGTTCATATGAACTTTTTGGGTCTGAAAACCCCAAATTTGGTCCTATCTTAGAAAAGTCCTATACTAAAATTATCGTACAAGACTAGTGTAATGTTAGGTGTTGAGCTCGTGTCCTTATCACTGATAGCTATCAGATACCACACTCACTGATACCACGGATCGTACCTCACATTACACTAGTCTTTAGTTGTTTTTCCCCTCCTCGAGGAATTAAAATTTTTTCCCCCTATTTGAAAATTAGGTAAATTTTTTATGATTTTTGAGTTTACAACATACAAGGGATTATTTTCAATAAAATTTGTTTACGTTAATAAAATTAACCTAAAATGTTGGAATATAACCCAGCTAAAATATAGTGTGAATGTAGCCAGCCAGCCCCGCCGCGCGGCACAGCCACAGACAGTCAATGTCGTGAACACTAATATAATGGGGCCTATGATAACCTAGTAAAAAATGTATTGAGTGTCAAAGAGCTTGTCATTACCATACCGAGGGTGTAAATTTAAGGTGTATGCGGCCTAAAATAGTCGAGTTAAGTTTGATTAAAGTGAAAGCTTGCGATTGGTAGGGGTATTCTCGACGCTGTAGACATTAGGGTTCATACCGCAGGGATGAGAGTAAATGTATCTTAAAGTTCATGTAAAGGTGCAACTTTTAAGCCCAAATTTATTAGATTCGGTCGGTAAGTACCTAAGTTATTAGCAATTTAAAATTTGTCAACCAAGTTTCCTCAGAATTGTATAAATGTATACATTTTGGCTAACAGTAAACATATTAAGGTAAAACCTTAGTATATTTTAATATATAATCCTTTGGTTCGACTAGTTAAAGGGTAATATACAAGTTTAAACCTTTAATAACATATAATTTTACTTTAACAAGGGCTAATAACGGCGCGAAAACTCATTCCAACAGAATATGCCGCAAGGAAAAATTTGTGAAATCCATGTAAAGTGTGTAATTAGGTTATGAATGTAATTTTTCTAAACTAAACACTATTTAAGACTAGAATAATAAAAATTTGAATCTTACAGCAATCATAATGGAGGAAAAATTCCCTTAATAGCTCATTTTTAAACATTTCTGACACGTATACTAACCATATGGTATTAGTTGACATATGATACTATCGAAGGTAATCAATTAAAAAAAGTGATAGTTACTGACGATTTATACTCATTCAGACTATTTAATAAGAGTTTTACTAGATTAGGGATAGTATTTTCGGTCCAACAAATAATTTTAAAAAAAATTTTAATTCTCGGATTTTTTAAAGGTTTTAACATACCTGTTGTAGCAAATCTGCATACTCATTCTCCATGTTATTTAATGGAATTTAATTTCTTTACTTTCACATTTTTAACATTGTTTTATAACATTATTAACCCCCCACCCAAAGGCTGCTTAGCAAGTACAATTATTTAAAACCCCTCCCCTCCATTTTTCGATGACACAATTTCAGTGATAATCAACCCTTTATGGCTCCCTGAAATAAAGTGAATCTTCACTGATAAAGAATGCTTAAAGTTAAATTGAAGTAAAAAACGACCTATAACTTAAGCCCTTCAAAAGTTTAGGCCTGATCAACGCCGACTCTACTACTGCGTTACTATAGCATAGATAGTAGTAGTAGGAAGCAGTAGCAGTAGAGGCAGCCTACTACCAATTTGTTTTTTTCCAGCAACCTTTCAAGAACCATTCTTCATCATGCCCTGTAAAACCTTTTCCGAAATACCACAATAATGGATTTTTTTAACACTATACCACAATAAATCTATAATATAGAGGAATTATTGCTTGAATTCTGCTCTCCATTTCTCATGATGACTATGACTTTGACACCAACAATGCATGTGAAGGTAAGCTCATAATTATTTACACCTTAATAATAAACCAATTCTCTGTTATAATTGATCATTATGCAAGGCAAGGATTGTAAGAAAATGTTTTCATAATTATCATGAATCGTCACGTAACACTGGTACTTTCCCAATGTGTAGAGATAAGATACTGCAGTGCATATTCCCAACTTACTTTTAAATACCTTATATTTAAATAAATAAAAAATTATAAACTGTTTTAAATTTAAAATACAGGGTTTGGCAAAAGTCTGGAATATATTAAGTAACTTTCATTTGATTTTGCAGAAAGTAATGAAACTTAACAGTTGTGTATCTATTACAAATACAAATATTTTGGCCTATTTTCTTAGTTTTTCGCACGATGAGGGGACGGTCCACGCTGGAAGTTTTGAAATTCTTAAATGTAAGCATACCTCTAGCTATACCTCATTTTAAAGGTCTTAATCAGTAGATCATGACAGCGCAAGCCACGCCTCAAAAGGTTAATCCAATCAGAAGTTACAGCTCCTCAACGATTTTAATGTTGCCCACTAAACTGTATGCGATAGTTAAGAAAAAAAGTCTATTAAGCACTCGGAACTATATAGGTGAGTTTTAGATACATGTATTTTTCATTAAAAAGGATACTTTGACGTATTATAAAATCTACAATTAAATTAGGCTACACTGTTTCGAGTGCTTTATTAGTAATTAGACTGTTCTCCTTACTTTTTGCTTAGAGTTTAATGGCCAGAACATTAAAATCATTGAGGAGCTGAAACTTATGAATGGATTGACTTTTTGAGACACGGTGTGCGCTGTTATGAATTTTGAAGACTTCCAGCATGGGACGTTATTTGGTCTTGCGAAAAAATAATAAAATACGTGAAAATATTTCTATTTATGACTAATAATGCACAACTGCAAAGTTTCATTACATGGACCAAAATAATTTAGAAGCTATTTCATATATTCCAGACATTTGCTGATCCATGTATAATTAAGTTAGATTAATGATATAAAAGATTTTAATTGTTTTTTGAGTAGTTTTTTTTTTCAAGTAAATTTGTGAAATTGTATCAATATCCTCGTCCAAGATTAGTAAGTGTGAGCAAGAATGAGAAACGATTACGGTGATACCGTACATTAAACCATCTGTGTGGCACACTTATTACCATAGTTTTGGTTTAGCTTAAACTGACAAGAGTACCATATTTTCGGTTTAGCTTAAACTGACAAGAGACCAAATATTTCCTATAACACATAAAACATACTACAAGTGGCAGAAAATGAATGGTAATGCTGATAACAGGTCTACACTCTTGTCGAAAAAAGGTGAGATCAAACGAGGGTGTTCATGATATTTGAAAATCAGCATGATGCACTTGGCAAGCCTCGTTCTACCTTACTCTCGTAAGGCCACATACTTCAAACCCACATATTCCTATGTCAATTAACAATTTATACAGTACTTAGTACAGTTATTGTCATTTCATAAATCATGGTAATTATAATCAATATAAAATTGTTATGTGAGAAAAAATGTATATTTAAAAAAATATTGTAATACATCTGTGTTTTTTACAGTAAACAACAACCACTTTCCTGGAAACATGATCAAAACTTTGAAGACGTTAGATGTAAACTGATCACAGAAAAAGAAAGTCTTTGAATGCATCAAAATGAAGAATAATATAAAATGTTTACGTTCAATGAAAAATTAATGATTAAACTTTTACTTTTGTAAAAACATACGTTACAATATACTCATTATATGATGATATATAATATAGGCCTATGCAAAGTCAATGCTTGTGCGCTTGAAAATATACTTTTTACTTTATCATCTGCATTTATCTTCTGATTTTCTTTTGTATCTGTATAGTGACATCCCCTTCTGGTGATATTTTAGAAAACCCATTTTTGGAGAGTTTCATGCCTCAAATCTGGTTTTTAAATCTGAAAAATAATCCCAAAACAGATCTCAATAATGTATTAATACATGATAAAAAGATTAGCCTACCTTTTCCCTGTACTGGCATAAATATCTAATAATTAATTGGTTCCGATGTTTTTTTTTATATACTATATTCTGTTGATTTTATACTCAACACCCTACTTTATGAAGGTTAACATAAGTTTAACGTTTTTTACCTAAACCTTCTTGAATTCATGAATGGTTTTTCAATGTATAATAAACATCAAAAGTAGGCTATCTTTCAATTTGCACTAACAGATAAACTTAGAATATTACAAAACTAGAATACAGGCCACTGCCTGTAATTGTTTTTTTTTTACTTAAAATTTCCATAAATCATGATAGTTGCAAATGCTTTGAAACATATAGTTTGTAATTATTGTTAATCAGTAACGGAATGTTTATAATTAGAGATTAAATAGTTTAGGCCTACTAGTCAAAATTCAATTAGAAAATATTGAGGGTTTGTTTTCAATCCTTCCTGCAATAAAAAAAATTTTAATAGATTTGGCTACATTTTGTTGCTATTCAGTAACCAACAAGGCAATTTTTGGTACAACCATAAAAACTGAGTGGCTGCAAAAATAATTAAATTGTAGGAAACTGTGTCTTCTTCCAAGTTGCACCACTTGAGTTTTTTTCTGTGGGAATAATAGTAGGCCTATTCAAGATATCCGCCCAACACACAATATAACGCCAATTCAGTAAAATGATAAAAAACAGCAAACTTAGTGGCCCCAAGCTCCAATGCATCCAGCAACATGAGTTAGGGCCTATGGAAATTCAACTGATATAAATCTATTTTTTTTGTTACCTTAACGATTCTTTGACGTCTTGTATGGGACTAGTCTGAATAAGTCATTTGCTATAACAATCCTATTTAATTTTTATGGTCCTTAACACATTCGCTGCGTACCACATACCAGTATGTGGTCCGCGTCGCGACCCGAGTGCGGGCCACATACCGGATTGTGGTTACACCATTCACAAGGATTCAGTTTACCGTGTCCCAGCACTTAGCTCGGGAACGTTGATTCGTTGCCCGCATGTGGTTCGGAATACCTGCTTTTCAGTTGTGTACTTCGCTGTATATACCAGTATGTATATATGTGGAGTAAGTACCTATATTTATCCCGGCACATATAGGTATTTTGCTGCCGCAGTGAATGTGTTAACTACCTATTAGAAATTAGATTCAAGCCTAACTTAAACGTGCTGCCATTAATATTTATTTCATAATAAATTAAAATAAGTTTTATTGTTGATAAAAACATAGTTGGTCCTGGCATGTATATACATAGGCTAGATTTGGCAGTCTGAAAACAAAATTTTGGCTCTCTAAAATGATTAATTTGTTAGACTCAAGCAATTAGATACTCTCTGCACATTAGGGTGTCTCCTTAAGTGATGGCCTTTTTGAATTAAGGTTTGAATCTGATGGTCAAAATCTATCAGACGCATCAAGAAATTTCCCTGACTTAAAGGAAAAAGCAGCCTTTGTGCAGATGGGCTAATAAGTCAAGTTCAAGAGTAAGTTTTTGTTAGGCGAGGGCAGGACTTTTTTCACTTTAATGCGATGCTTCACTGATTAATTAAATTAGGGAACTATAATTTTTTTAAGCACAGAAAGATGACACGGACATGTGAACTTTAGAAACTTGGTAGATTATGACGGCTATAGTCAGGATTTAAGGACTCTGTAGGCTAATGTTGCAATGAGAAGGGTCCTAAGAGCCCTCGCGAGTCCGCTGTTAACTTATTCATCAGATAATTTTTAAGGAATCCATAGTAACAAAAAATATAATTAAAATATTAGCATTTTCTCTAGTTTTAATCTTGATCCAGATGAAGACTGGTTGGCCCATCCAGGGATTACTTCGGAGGAGTTGACTTTAAAGTCTAGTATTAAGATTGTACGGTAAGTATGTAAAGAATGTAGGCAAAAGTACACAATGATCATGTAGGGGGTATGCCTTTTATATCTTCTACTATCATCACTATTATTACCCATTTAGCCTGTTGTTTTAGGGAACTAACTTTCATATTCAATTTAACCTATTACAAAAGTAACCTAACTTATGACACTATACTTACAGTTTGTTTTTTAAAGAAGTACATATTATGCAGATTTTAACAATGCCATATCTCATCCAATTATATTAGGGATTTTATCGTGATCAAAACTTTCAATAACCTTTGTTGATTTATCTTAAAAATAATATCACGCTTCATACTAATTTAACTCTCATCCATTCATCCGATCCATGAAAGTATTAAATCAAAAGTAAACAAATAAAATGAAGCTAGGCAAAGGCAGACGACAGATGACAAGATGCGCCGTTTTTTTTGTATTTTTTGCTAGATTAGTTCGTGGCCTAGTTGCCAGGCAGCGCTGCTGATTGAGCCACGGAGTTAACAAGGGACTGGCAACTCTTAACGAAGTTATTATTATTACTCTATGGATGCCAACAGCTGTTCGATACGATTTACTCACGATATGTCGATATACGACATCGCAATATCGTTCGTATTGCACTTGGTACCGTCGCGGCGTCGCGCGTCGCGTCTTGGCAATCTCGCGTCGCGTCAACATCTGTTTTGTTTATTTCAATTACGTTATTTGCAAAACGAAAGAGGAATTCCGATCTCTAAAGTGAAATATTATTCTCGTATTTCAAATGTTTCATACAAAGAAATAAATAAATCTTTACCTAGTTAGCAAAATTAACTTGCCTGCATTAACAAAATATCGCAAGTTGCAGATTTGCTGCTACGATAATGTAAATATCGGCGATTTGAGGTTAATACAATAGGTTTCACCTATAGGCGAAGCCACAAACCATGTTTTATATGTTGAGAGTTGAGAAATAAGCGAGATACAGTATTTTAGCGATTTTCTTTAGAAATAACCGTCGTTTTAGCAGAATGGACAAAAAATATCCGTACAGGGTATATTTATATAGGCCTAAATTGATAGCTTTTTATGAGTACTTTCTGGATATGAAGTTAGTTTATAGTGAAAACGCATTTTTACCTGCACAAATTACGATTTGTTTCAAAATTTAGCATGGTCTTATATGGGAAATAGAATTTTCATTTTTTGACAACTCTCAAAAGTAAAAGAGTAGTATGATAACTCTCGTAAATATCGTCCGATCGTGACAAAATTTGGTACAGACATGGAGACATGTAAAACTTATCTTGGACGAGTTCGTAAACCAGCCTCATCGACCTATCCTAAAGTGGGGTAAAAACTTCATTTTACCTCCTAAAAATAGTTTTTTTTTTAGTTTTACAAATTAAATTATTAAATTTATCCAATTACTGTTTTCACCATTGGATTCAGCTCGAAAAAACTAACAATTTGGTATTTTAAATAATTTCTTTAAGTCCATTGGTCTCAAAGATATTAACGAATTTCCTTCTGGAAGGCTCCTTTTTGGCCTTCAAAAATGGGTTTTTTGAGATTTTCAAATGGAAATATTAAAGTTCATCGTAAATTTATCATGAAAAACGTGAAGGGCCACAAAACGCAAACATAGTCTCGGGCTTACCATGAGCCTTACGGTAGCAATTTCCTCCACATAGGAGTAATTCGCCAATCGAGAGATTTTTGGTAATTATATACAGCCGGTCTTAACTAGATAAAGTCACAAAACAAGTTGTATTGAGGTGTGACGAGAAGTAAGCAAGATGACTTTATTTATTACCCGCAAAGTTAGCATTGGTAAGGAGAAAGGGTGTACGCATGTATGCTGCCACTGAATTGCAGCAATCTGGAATTTTACTCAATAATGTTGCGAAATGTAGTCGATAATATTAGTCAATGTCGATATTTGTTTCGATATTTCCGAGATTCCGAGCTTATCGGAACTATCGAAGCTTCATTGCGACTATTCGGCTACTGCCGTAATAGCGACATTCGGTTATTTCCGTCATTGTTCGTTTGATTTCCCCCACCACGCCAGCCTAGTCGTGCCTCCCTCGGAAGGCTCGGGCGCGAGAAGCTTGTCACCAATTTGGGTTTCGTCAAAGACATTCGACAATTGAACAAGTCCATAGGGTAGGAAACAACGTAAAAGAGGCATTGGAAACCAAGAAATATTGTTCGGCAGCTTTTCTTGATGTCAGCCAAGCCTTTGATAAAGTTTGGCATGACGGGCTTCTCTGCAAACTGAAACTTCGCATTCCGCATTCCTACTTTAGTATTACTAAGACTTATATATCCGAAAGATTTTTCAGGGTAAAGTTTAAAGATTCCTGTACTGAACTTCATAAAATCAAAGCAGGCGTAACCCAAGGCAGTGTTCTATGGCCTATCTTATATACTTTTACTTTATTCACAGCTGATATACCAACATCTGATGACGTCACCCTAGCTACCTTCGCCGACGATACAGCTATTATGGTATGTCATGATGATCCAAGAACTGCTTCTGAACTCCTATAATCGGAACTGGACGATTTGTCTGAGTGGCTTGGAACTTGGAGAATCAAGGTCAATGAGGGAAAATCTGCTCATGTGACATTTACAATGAGAACCAACGACCGTCCGCCTGTTTTGCTTAATAACGTCCCACTTCCACAGACTAATGAAGTCAAGTACTTGGGTCTGTATATCTTAACCGACGATTGACGTGGCGCTCACATGTCTGGCACAAAAGACTTTCCCTAAATTTGAAGTATAAAAATTTGTCCTAGCTCTTAAACAAAAACTCAAAATTATCAGTAAAAAATAAATTATAAAGTCATCTTGAAACCGATTTGGACATATGAAATTCAACTGTGGGGAACCACTAGTGACTCCAATATCAAAATTTTACAAAGATTTCAATCAAAAGTTCTTCGTTCAACTCTTCAAACTCCATGGTATGTTAACAACACAACTATTCACAATGACACCAAACCGAAATTCCATTCGTTAGAGAAGAAATTCAAAATTACAGTGAAAAATATCTGACAAAATTGGACACTCACCCAAATTATTTGGCCCTGAATCTGCTGGACAACAGTGAGCATATTTATATGACCTTGATAATTAAATTCCTGTTTGTCAATTGAATGGTAGAGCGATTCCCATTTTAGGCATATAGTATGTCTTCAGAAACCAACTAATATGTTGAAAACATTAGAAATAAACAAAACTTAAAATGTACCAAAAACAGAAGTTTAGTTCAATCATGACTTTGGATTTATATTTCAGACCTAAAATACTAATGTAGTATTAACAAAGCAAAATCACTTATCAGTGAAATGATAACGACTTGTCTTTAGCATTATTAGAACAGTTGTACGCCGCGCAATATTTCGGCATGATGACTTGGGCTTATTGTAATCACAACAAACAGCAAAAACCAACGGAACTGAATTTCAGAAGGTGGACGAAGGATTAATGAAGGGTGGGGTTAGAAACAGACCAGTCGAGACCATCGATGTATATTTACATCGATAGTCGAGACTTGAATTACCTCCTTTGAGTGATTTTGTTTACCCATTTGCTACGCGCGGGCTGATATTTGTAAACATTTCTTTCTATATACATACAGCAGATCGGGACAAAATCTACTCTTTGTTCTACTCATATGAATGCATTAGGCCCATGCAATAATTGTTTTATAGCGTGAAAGGTTCAGTTGAACTGGTAATATTTTACAAACATAAAACTATAGAAAAAATACCAAGTCACACACACCTTTTTCTTTCATTTTTATAGTTGCTATGGTGTTTGTAATAATGTAAAACTACACAACAACCTTCGCAATTTCATAGGGAGTACAATGGTGAAACTCCCATTTCAATTAAGTAAGTATCAACCAGGTTTATATCAATGAAAACACGGTAGCCCCGTAAGAAGCGTATGGGCCGCGCGGCGAGGCTCACCCGTTCGGTGGGGGGAGCGGCCGGACCGAAATGAGCCTTGTTCTGGGCATTACAGCGCGCGATCCAGTTGTATTATAAGAGATCGCTGGCTGAGACGGAGGCTCGTGAGTCGAGCGAGGAGAGGCAGGTGCGTGGTGATAAGATAACATCCGCACGCATGAACTGGCAACGTTAGGCGTAGCGAGCGAGTGGCGGGGCAACATTTCCTGCTGAAAGTACATGTCCTGCCCTCTGTGGCGACAAGCCGAACTATAGGTTGACTCTCTGTATCCGCTCCTTACTCTGTGGTTATAGTAAGCATAGGAATCTGTCATTGGGTGCGTTCAGCCGCAATCACCGATGGCTAACCGGTTACCATAGTCACTAATAGGCAAATCCACCGCATCTTGACAATCAACAATGTCCGGTTACTTACCGAATCCACCGTAAACACAACATCGATGGATGCACAACAATGGTCGGTGGGTGGTACGTCCACCGCTACCGTTCACTTAATATAGGTTAGTATATTACCCACCGGTGATTAATGCTGAACGCGCCCATTGCGTCTTTGTCGTGTAGGCATTTATTTAATTAGGCTAATTTGTTAACAAAAACAATTAACAAACTATGGTACTAGTGTTGATTAAAGATCGTGAGATTGTAAAGATAAGTTTAAGATCGCTTTTTACCTCAAGCTCAACATCATATAAATGTAAAATGACTTTTAAAATCACCGTTTTAACATTGGTTTAAATGGGAAAACAAACTTTTTGCCCTCCAGTGGTTTTAGCCAACTAAACAGACAGAAACGTATCTACACTTACTGTCGCCCGGGGCAAAATCGGAGTTTGGCGCCCCCCCCCCCCACCCGCCACCAAACACAAGAAATATATTATATTTTTAATGTGTCTTTAATGTGATGGATAAGCAGTTATCTCGTATATCATAATATGATTTTATCTTATGGTTCTTATGATTTTTTATAACCGATGGTCATAGGCTACGATACAGCCAAATCAAGAGCTGTTATTGCTATAGTGTGACCGAGAAATTTAACAGCCGCTGTAAAACCAAAGCAATATGTCAACCAGATTTTACATATGAAACTTCAGACTTCTTTTCTGACCTTTTCCAACTATTTCAAAACAATTCCCGAACAGTGAAATCGGCCATGTCGCTTTCTAAAACGAATAGGCCTACTTGAGCCCAATCTATTTAAAGTAAAATACAATATTATTTTACGGCCGCAATGCGTTCGAGAGATTTTTCGGTCGCGATATGTCCCGACATAATTAACAGCCGCAATGCGACCAAGAGATTTGCTGGTCAAAGAAACAGCGATTTTTTGCGGCCGAAATACGACCGAGAGATGTGCCGGCCGTGGTATATACGACCGCGATTTGACAGCACCGATGCGACCGCGGAAGGTGAAACCGGCCGTGACAAAGGGCAAGCGGTAGTTGCAATCAGGGCCGGCTGTACCTTATAGGCGAACTAGGCAACAGCCTAGGGTTTAAATTCTAGGGTTTAAATTCTAGGTTTAAATTATGAGGTTATAGCCTAATTCAGGAATAGTTTTACATGCTCTGGTCATGTAGTTACTCTTTAAATCACTTCTAAACTTATCACCAGTGGTGGAAACCCCCAACCTGCCCTATAATCAACTTTTTATACCAATAATTAGCATCCGTCATTTCGCATGGCGCCCTCGTCGTTATGTAGTATGGGTTTATAAACCAAACGTCAAATATACGTGAGTCGGGCCGGTTTTTTACACCAAAATTAACAACAGATTACGAATCAACATGGAGGAATCTTCATGTAAGCAATAAGGCACTTTGTGTCAAACGATCATGTTTTTTTACATCTTTGTTCATAACAAGTTTAGCCTAAGTGTTGTAACTGTTAAACTATACATTAAATACATTATTTTTATTATTTTCTCAAAATCATACATTATTAAACAGCGCCTTTAAGTATCTAAAATACTTTTATTTTTCAAAGAATTAACTCCACATCAAACCTATCAAGCCTCATTTTATGGGATTAATTTGTCAAATTCTATCATGTCCTTTGAATTCTCGATGTGCAGTCAATCATCACTTATTATTATTGACGAAATGAAGAAAAACATACGGCTGAAAATTAAAAGCTATGACAGAACCTATTTGTTTGATCTAGTTTTGATTTGGAGCGGGGCGCCGGGCAATACTCCCGCATAGGGCGCCAAAAACTCTTGAGCCAGCCTTGGTTGCAATGCGGCAAATATTTGCCAGCTGTGGTCTAAACGACAGTATTTTGGCCGCAATGTGGTCAATAAATATGACGACCTCAAAAATAGCGAAATACTTGTCGGCAGTGAAAGAACAAAGAAAGATGCCTACCAGCAACTACTGATTATCTGTTTAAGATACGGTCAATATATGTGACGGCCGCGAAAAGAGCGAGAGACTTGTCGTCCATAATGCGACCAAGAGGTCTACCGGCCGCAAAAGAAGCAGGCGATTTTCCGACCTCTAAATGAGCGAGCGATTTTTCGACCGCGGGATGAGTGAACTATTCTCCGTCCGCGAAACGAGCGAGCGGTTTTCTTGCCTTCAAACGACGAGATATGTGAAAGTCACGTAAAAAGAGACAGGCTTGACGGCCGCGATGCGACGGAGATTTTCCGGCATTGATTCTACAGAGAGATTTGCCGGCCGCGAAACGAAAAATGTCACTTTATTTTTTTTCAATTTTTACATAACCGGAGCCAACCAGTTGGGGCGCCGCTGCGCTGGCGCCCCCTACTGGCCGGCGCCCGGGGCACGCGCCCCCGCTGCCCCCCCCCTAGATCCGTCACTGTAAACAGAGCGAAAAACGACTTTCACGGCGGCGTACAGTTGTAAACAGGAGTAGTGACTCCAGTATGTAGTATAGAGCTCATTGGTAATCGATATATATAATAAATGGTGTAACCATAGAGCAACTATGAAAAAACCTCCTTGATCTCAACGAACCTTGTGATGACTAATACAAAAACAAAATACAAAAATGTCTGATGATCGTCTGAATTCTGATTATTTACCTTTCCAGCTTTGCCGTCATTCATTGAATTAGCTGAAGAATTTCTCTGTCTAGAGAGAGTGATTAGTAATAGCATTGAATATCGGATGAATGTCTTGTTATCGCACTAAAATACGACGCTTTAGTAGATGGAAATATTTTGTGTATGCAGTAAATACAGGAAGTGATTGAATATTTAGCGGATTGTTGTTGTTGACCAAGTTACTGATTTTTGAATTTTTGTAACGGAATGGGTAATTTACTATCGGTCTCAGCCCTTACCCTTTCATAAGGACAAGTGTATTAGTCAAACTGTGATGAGTGATGTTCGCTTCTAATATAAGTAAAAGGACGCAAGCCTAATTATTTAGGCAAGGTTTTATTTAAGGCATGGTATCTCCTTCCAAAAAGAAAAGAGATAAAAAAGGGAGGGAGATCACTGATCAAGGTGCTGGAGTAAAGGAAAAATCAGGTAGGCCTAACACTTTTAACTGCTTGATAGTCAGGTGACCTACTTACTCAAGCGAAAGTGCATGTTTCTAACAAAATTATAATGCATGAGCCCAAAAGCACAGACCAAAGGTTTGGAATAGTAGGCTTGGCTCAAACCTAACCGCTTAAGGCTCCCTTTCCAACACACCCTCAGTGCGCTCAACACCGGTGTCAGTGTCATTGCGCTATAGTTAAATGTGAAGCAGGCAATGGCGACCGGTTCCTAGACGCTGTGCACGCTGATTGTTGATGCGGCGGCAATCACCATTGCCCGCTTTGCATTTGACTATAGCGCTGGCGCAATGACGCTGACATCGACGTTGAGCGTGCTGACGCCGCGCTGTGTTGGAACTGGAGCCTTTACAGTTTGTGCATTTTATCTTGAGACTTGGAAACCATTTACACCTAAAGTAGTTGGAGTGGAATGAAAGTCACCAGAACACTACAGCTGATCCCCAAAGTCATACTTGCCTGACATAAAATTTTCTAATAGCTCTCTATTTTTCATCTTTAATGTAGGCCTAGGCCTAACTTTGTAAACAAAGTTGATGTATTATAGGCCTATTGAAATTAATTTTTACATCGCTTAAGTACTGTCCCAGATCATAGAGAAAATAAAAGTTTTACAGCTCTGGCAACAGAATATGCCATAGCTTAAGATAAAACACAGTTACTGTAAGGGGCTTAGATGTTTCCTTAACAGTGCTCCAACAAGGTGATAAGCAAATGCCTAGCTTATAATAGCCAGGTCGGATGAAGATTCTTGTCAACCCAAGAGGGCTGGTGTCCACAAGCTTCTCGCGCCCGAACCTTCCGAGGGAGGCACGGCTAGGCTGGCGTGGTGGGGGAAATCAAACGAACAATGACGGAAATAACCGAATGTCGCTATTATGGCAGTAGCCGAATAGTCGCAATGAAGCTTCGATAGTTCTGATAAGCTCGGAGTCTCGGAAATATCAAAACAAATATCGACATTGACTAATATTGTCGACTACATTTCGCAACATTATTGAGTAAAATTCCAGATTGCTGCATTTCAGTGGCAGCATACATGCGTACTCCCTTTCTCCTTACCAATGCTAACTTTGTGGGTAATAAATAAATAAGTCATCTTGCTTATTTCTCGTCACACCTCAATACAACTTGTTTTGTGACTTTATCTAGTTGAGACCGGCTGTATAATTACCAAAAATCTCTCGATTGGCGAATTACTCCTATGTGGAGGAAATTGCTACCGTAAGGCTCATGGTAAGCCGAGACTATGATAACTTTAAGTTGTGTGGCCCTTCACGTTTTTCATGATAACTTTACGATGAACAATAATTTCCATTTGAAAATCTCAAAAAACTCATTTTTGAGGGCCAAAAAGGAGCCTTCCAGAAGTAAATTCGTTAATATCTTTGAGACCAATGGACTTAAAGAAATTAATTTAAAATACCAAATTGTTTGTTTTTTTCGAGCTGAATCCAATGGTGAAAACATTAATCGGATAAATTTAATAATTCAGTTTGGAAAACTAAAAATACCCCCGTTGCAGCAGACCTGCATACTCAGCGAATTTCAAGTGCAAAACAACATATTCCGACCCAACATAGCGAGATTTGACATGTTTTTGTAAGCTCCATAAGAGTAACATGGGGAATGAGTATGGAGGTTTGCTGCTACAGGTATATTAAAACTGGGTGGTTTTAATTCAATATTTAGTAGATCTGAACTAGAAGAAGCCATTTACCAAGTTTTATCAAGATATGTTGAGAAATAAGCGAGATATAGAATTTTACTTATTTCCCATAAGGTTAACATTGGGACAACGTACTGTGTTTACCACTTTCAATATCTCGACAACCAATGGACACAGAGCCATGATTCAAGATACCAAATTGTTTGTTTTTTTGGGGCTGAATTCAATGTTGGCAATAAAAATTTGAAAAATTTTATTTTTCTATGTAAAAATCTCAAAAAACCCATTTTTGGGGGGGTTTACCCCCCTTTATCCCCCCTTCCGGTGGTCCGATCGGGCTGGTTTACGAACTCGTCTGAATAATTACTACTTTACACGTCTATGCCAAATTTCATTCCGATTGGACCATTTTTGCGCAAGTTATTGTGCTTAAAGACACACACACACACACACACATATATATATATATATATATATATACTAGTGGCTTGTAGGGGCATAAGCCCCTAATAAGGGAAAATTTAAATTAAAACAATTCTTATTTCATATAGTAAGATCTACCTTTAAAACTGGCTTTTATAGATCTACCTTATGATAATATCTAGAACATGGTTTAAAATAAAATAACAATATCACATGTTTTATGTAAACAAAGCAGCTCCCAATGCTTTTTAAATGACAGATATTTTACGTTATTTCTCATTTTCTAGTAAGCTTCAAGCTAATTCAGTATTTTTCCCGCCATCAAGGAATAGAGACCTTTAATTTGAGCCATCTCCCACCTTTCTACGACTTCCCAATCGCCCACAATTTTGTCGCAAAGAATCGCCTTACGAAATTAAATATATGATATATATATATACAGGGTGTATGTAAAGTCCCGCACGGTCTTAATATTTTCTAAACGACAACAGATAAATCAATAAGATTTGGTACATAAACACCACACCTAAAAATCTACTTTTTAAAGGAACTATCAATTTTCTGTCATATCATGGGGACGTCCCGCAAGGAGTCAGAAGGAAATCTTAAATAGGAGCATAGGTCAATATGCACATCATTTTAAAGGGCTTAGCTAGCAGAGTTCAATGCCGGAAACCGTGCCTCAAAAGGATCACCCGTTACAAAATGGCGGCCATTTAAAGTGGGTGTACATAAAGACCTGCAAGGGCTTAATTTTTCTAAACGACAACAGATAAATCAATAATATTTTGTACATCAACACCACACCTAAAAATCTACTTTTTAAAGGAACTATCAATTTTCTGTCATATCATGGGGACGTCCCGCAAGGAGTCAGAAGGAAATCTTAAATAGGAGCATAGGTCAATATGCACATCATTTAAAGGGCTTAGCTAGCAGAGTTTAATGCCGCAAACCGCATTCAAAAAGGTCGATCCAGTACAAAATGGCGGCTGTTCGAAGGTTTTACTTTGTTACATTTTACTAGTACAGTAGCCACAATCCCATTAAAGCGAAACTGCAACTAAATTAATACTGCAGCTAAATACTACATTATGCGTGTCTATAGAGAAGCTAATTATAACGTTAGTTATCTAAAAGGGTTACAAATTTGGTCCTAATAACTTATTGGTAACGGGGAAAACCTGGTAAACATTTAAACAGCCACCATTTTGTACTGGATCAACCTTTTTGAATGCGGTTTGCGGCATTGAACTTTGCTAGCTAAGCCCTTTATAATGATGTGCATATTGACCTATGCTCCTATTTAAGTTTTCCTTCTGATTCCTTGCGGGACGTCCCCATGATAAGACAGAAAATTGACAGTTCCTTTAAAAAGTAGATTTTTAGGTGTGGTGATGATGTACAAAATCTTATTGATTGATCTGTTGTCGTTAAGAAAATATTAAGCCCGTGCGGGACTTTATATACACCCTGTATATATACATATATATTTATGAAAGTGAACGAATGGTGTTTTTGGCATCTGAGGACCTCAAAAAGAAAAGTTATGATGGTTTTAGGCTTAGGTCTTACCATGAGACCTACGGTAACAGCTTCTGCCCTATAGGGGAAATTCGCTAAAACTATTTTTAGGGGGTAAAATTAAGTTTTTACCCCACTTTAGGATAGGTCGATGAGGCTGGTTTACGAACTCGTCCAAGATAAGTTTTACATGTCTCCATGTCTGTACCAAATTTTGTCACGATTAGACGATATTTACGAGAGTTATCATACTACTCTTTTACTTTTGAGAGTTGTCAAAAAATGAAAATTCTATTTCCCATAAGACCATGCTAAATTTTGAAACAAATCGTAAATTGTGCAGGTAAAAATGCGTTTTCACTATAAACTAACTTCATATCCAGAAAGTACTCATAAAAAGCTATCAATTTAGGCCTATATAAATATACCCTGTACGGATATTTTCTATCTTTCAAATTAATTTACTTACATAAATTTATAGCCATAAGGTGTCAACATTTTGTTCCTTCACGCTGGAAGTGTTTCAGGCGAATGACCGCCTATCCTCAGCAGCAATGGTTAATTAAAATTAGTCCATTGTTACTCCAACGGTTGTCAAAACACACGAAAAGTACATACACATAATCGATACACACGAACACATACGACACGAACGAAAAACATAAAATAGCGCCATTCCGGCGCTATTTCACCGTTTCACAAAACGGTGAAAGCTGTGGCAAAAAATATATAGGCTACACCAATAGATCGTTTGGTGAAAGATTTAAAGAACATAATGCCGTCTCAATCAAAATAATCCGTCCTCTAAGGTTGCTCAGCATTTGAAAGAAAATGAAGACCATAAAATTGATTTTGACAGATCCTTAAAAGTTTTAAAACACTGCAGCAATAAAAATAAAGCCCAAGTATGGGAGGAGCTATTTATTTATCAGAATGTAATAACCAATGGTAAAGACAGTTTGCTAAAAAAAAAAAGAAGAGTTCGCCGACAAAATAACATATCAGCTGTTCAGTCAACTGGATAACAAGGACAACTAATTATCAGCTGATCCTGTGATGTAACCTTGACCTCTTCCTCCGACCACCAGTAGGCCTGCATCAGCTAACTAGTGCGGATCCGCGGTGCATCGGAATGGCGCTATTTTATGTTTTTCGTTCGTGTCGTATGTGTTTGTGTGTATCGATTATGTGTATGTACTTTTCGTGCGTTTTGACAACCGTTGGAGTAACAATGGACTAATTTTAATGAACTTCATTGCTGCTAAGGATAGGCGGTCATTCGCCTGAAACGCGTCCAGCGTGAAGGAACAAAATATTGACACCTTATGGCTATAAATTTACGTAAGTAAATTAATTTGAAAGATAGTAATCACAGGTGTCAAGGCAGTATATTAGTAGGATATTTTTTGTCCATTCTGCTAAAACGACGGTAATAGCTTATTTCTAAAGAAAATCGCTAAAATACTATATCTCACTTATTTCTCAACTCTCAACATATAAAACATGGTTTGTGGCTTCGCCTATTGGTGAAACCTATTATATTAACCTCAAATCGCTGATATTTACATTATCGTAGCAGCAAATCTGCACCTTATTCCCAATGCTACCCTTAGAGAAAATAAAAAATGCTGTCTTCCTTACTTTTTAAAATAACATGATGAAACAATATTTTAAGCAATATTTTGGTAATGTCAGGCAAGTTAATTTTGTTAACTAGGTAAAGATTTTTGATTTCTTTGTATGAAACATTTGAAATGCGAGAATAATATTTCACTTTAGAGATCGGAATTCCTCTTTCGTTTTGCAAATAACATAATTGAAATAAACAAAACAGAATCGATGTTGACGCGATGCGAGATTGCCAAGACGCGACGCCACGACGGTACCAAGTGCAATATGAACGATATTGCGATGTCGTATATCGACATATCGCGAGTAAATCGTATCGAAGAGCTGTTGGCATCTGCGCATGCGCTCTCCGTCACTAGTCGTGCCTCTCCTCGGAAGGCTCAGGCGCGAGAAGCTTGTCTGGTGTCCAGGGTAAAAGCAAGCCTACAGTGTTTTGCCAATTTCCCCACAGATATCAAGCAGACAGCCTAGCAGCAGTGGCACTTTGATCTCTGACCCCATCATTTTCATCAACATTTAGGCCTTAAATTGAAGGGTCTGTTGATAAATATCCAAATTTAGAACAAAGTTAGGCCTACTTAGGCCTATTAGATTCTACAATGCACTACTAAACATCAATAGTTATTTAATCTAAATGTAAAAACTTTTGTAAGTTCAAATAAAAAACTAGTTTTCTTAAAAAGTAAAACTGTTTTTTTCAAACATTACTTTAAAACAACAACAGTACTCAAACTTAATTTAAGTTACATTGACCACCATCTTGTTGAATTGGTGTATTTTATCTTGAGTTGTTCAGTAATCAGTACTGTAACCATTTAACATTGTTCTTGAAACCATTTATACCTTGTGGGCGATTCTCTGGAAAGTTGAACTGACATGGTGTTTTTGAAAGTAATGTTGTAGTTACATGTAGTTAATATTGGGTGTATCTTGTTAGTAAAATAAATAAATTTAATGGTCATGGTAAAAAAAATTCCACCATTTTATGAAAAAGTAGCTTGCAAATTTAACCAATCTTGCACCCACACTTTACTCAGAAAAATTACTCTAATTTAAACGTATTTTGTCTGTACTCAAAGCCGTAGCCAGGAAATTTTTGGGGGGGTTTGGGCTCCGCGGTTACAGGAAATGAAAAAAATAACTTTATAACCTTCCATTTAAACGCTATTTTAACATTTTGACCCCCTGACCCCCCCATTGGCTACGGCCTTGTCTGGACTCATAGGAGTATTTTCAGAAAATAATATGATTAGCCTAAATTATGATTTAGGCTGATGTAATATATAATCATTACTAAATTAGTGCAGTTTAGGCCCAATCATCCAAGCCCCGGTAATCCAAGACTCCGGGTTACCGATGTCGTTCTGAGCTTAAAATATATATACTAAGCTGAAAGTGTCCTGCTTCGCTATGAAGAAGTTAACAAATAAAAAGTAAATAAAAACAAATAAAACAGCTGCTATGCTATTTTCTCATTTTTTTGCCCATATGGAAAATTTTATAAAAAAATTCACATTTTCCTGGGACTTTCTCGCCGAGACCTGTCATAGCCTACAAATATGGTGTTGATGTGCGTAGGACTTATTGTTTTCTCAAAAATAACGTTTTGTTTGGGCTTTGTATATAAATGTCCGTTGGGAAAATTTTATAAAAAAAATTAATTTTTTCCTGGATTTTCATGCTGAGACATTTTATTCAAATATGGGGCTTATGGGCGTCAAACTAATTGTTTTCTCGAAAGATACGGGTAGGCTACTTAGTTTGGGCATTTTAGGGCCTATATATAAATGCATTGTTTTTTTTCGGTCGGGACATAGCCTACCTAATAATAACGTGATTAACATGTATTTGGTTTAAAGTAAATATAAAATCATCTTTAATTTGTTTATCCTAGTTAATGATTTAAATATAAAAAGTTTTATTTTATTATATTAATCCACGGTAACCTAGATTTGTGTTTCCAATCAAAATCACAAGCAAGACCAGGGCTTAATTTGTAAAGAAAAAAGTACCGGAGCTATGGCACAACGAGTGGCCGCCGGGAGGGTATGGAACCCAAGCAGAAGGGGGGGTTCAGGGGCCCTCCCCCGGAATTTTTATTTAATTGCGATTAAATTTGATGAATTTTTAACGTTTATGAATTAGAAGGAGTTGTACACTTTTATAAAATCGCTTTTTAAACAGTATTAATAAAGTATGTGGCCAGAAAAAGGGTCCGAAGCCGTACCAGTGAGTTGAGAAACCGCGCTCAGATGAGCTCCGGTTTCCTAAAAAGAACCGGAGCTGCGCTCCGGTGTGCTCCGGCTGAAATTAACCCCTGAGCAGTCGTCTGCTGGATGTAGGGCAGGAGTTCAGTATCATCGAACAATGGTGAATTTGATTTACCCAAATATTTGCTGAACTATTTGCTGGATTAGGTCTTATGAGAGTGACGTAGAGACGAGTCATGTCGATCACACCAGTAGGCCTAACACCTGTACACCACCATGTTCGTATTGGTCTAGATTCATTCAAGCCTGACACGGTAGTGAATTCCCACCATAAACATTCATACAATGTAAACACACATTACTTGACAAATGACGATTTTCCTAGACGTGTGTGGTGTAATTTTTTAAATAAAAGTACCGTATCTAAATAGATTTTTTAATAGAAATTATTTTTTTCTAGCCTACACACTATAGTTATAGGCTAGATAAAACGAAAAATTTTACTAAAATTATACTTCCTATTGTGGTCTTTTAGCACTCTAACCTAAAAATATAAACTCCGTATTATCCGAGATTCTCGGTATCTGAGGCAGCCTCGGCCCCGAAAACCTCAGTTAATCGGAAGTGTAGGCCCTACTATCATAATATGTTGATACTGTATTTAATGTATACATCATGTGCATGACGAGAATGACTTTTTTTTTAAATTGAATTGAATCACCATACTTTTAATTGATATCTTGTCTTTTCCAGGACCTAAAAAACATAGAGTATTTAAGCCGCTTGCAACAAAGAAATTTTACTTGGATATAAAGAATAGTGCTTCATTGCTTAAAGTGGAAACAAAACTTAAAGCATTAGGAGCGGTAAGTTATAGGTTTATGGATAAAGTTAAATCACGTTAGGGTATGGAGCAATTAACTTGAAATCTACTTATCACAATTTTTGCAAGAAAGCCTCTTTATTCACAAATCGTTTGTGTATTAGTGATGGGCCAGACCCGAATCTCAAATCTCAAAACAGGCAAAACTTTGAAACGAATATAGGCTAAGCAAAAGAGTTTTACCAATTGCATATAAAAACTTGCAAGACAAATTTTGCATATAAACAATTGCAAGATAAGACAGAGGCAACAGCAAGATTTGTCTTCCGGGTAGGATGGCGAGTTAAGTTTGTTGCGGCATCGCAATCGTGATGAAAAAAGTCTGTGACAATACAATCACCAGTTTCATAATTCATAAAAATTTTGATTGTATATCTGCTATGTTGTCTGACAGTTTATTTTCTCGACTCAGAACATGACAGTAAAAATGTGGAATTCGATACGTTATAACGACCAATTCCACACAATGTTGGCAACTATATTGTGACATCGTTCATAACCTTAAGGCTCAAGTTGACTTGCCATATATAGTGTTTCCTTTAGTTATACCCTTATTTTTAAAATCCTTATCTGGGGACAAATTGGTCGGAGTAAATAAGCTAATATTTTACGGACAACGTTCAATCACTTGCCCGGCTGGACCACAGTTTTCAATCACCTGTAAGCCCAGCATCGAAAATTTTGATATGCACACCTTTCAGTCACTTATGCAGGGAAGGATTTAGGGAATGGTTGAGTTCAGCGCCTTAACCTATTAAATAAAAATTATGTTTGATTTAGAATTGCAACTCAAATTATTTATTGAAACACTAGCAGTCGCCAGTGGCTCTTGCTCACGATAAAAACTAACTCCCGCTGCCTAAATGAAGATAGGGCCACATACTGAGTTTATGAGTAAACAGATAAGGTACAAAAACGAATGACTACTTTAATTTAATTAACTAAACTAAATTTAACTTTTATATAGTACATATCACCTAAAAAAATCAACAAAATAACCATAAAACCATCATGAAAGTAACTAAATTATAAATCAGCTGTAAAATCGTATCCATATGTGTTAAGCTGAACCACCTGCTTGTTGAATGAACACTGAAAATTAAACAAAATGATCATCCATTCCACTTGCGTAGGAAAATTTATAAACTTTGACCCCGTCAAAACCCCTTAAAACTTTGAATTAAAAAAATCGTTCTTAGCGGATGCTTTGATGCTTAAGCCCTTAAGATCGTCCATGCAAAGTTCCAAGGTTCTAAGTCAAGAAGTTTGGGCTGTGCAGTGATAGGTCAGTGGTATTGGGCAAAATATAAAGAAGATGGACTTTCATTAGTCAGAAAGATGTTTTCAGGAATCCTCTAAGTCCGCAGGTCTGCTGCGACTGGAATTATTCTATTGCTGCCCCCCGCAGGAGGTATTTCTATTTGGCCTCCTTGTACTATACATGTGAGCAGATTCAGTGCCCCGCCGATAAAGGCCTCAAGGGTGCCACTGCCCTGGGAAGGCTTATGTCCAATATCATTTAATCTGTTCGCATGCATGGTATATATATATATATATATATATATATATATATATAGTGGCCCTTAAGCAGGAATATAAATATTTCCGTCGCAGCAGACCTTGCGTACTTAGAGAATCCTAAAGCAGTTTTCTGTTTCATGAAAGTATATGTACGTAAAACGAAGAAATTGCCTTGATTTAATGTCAAAAAAATTCTAAGGTTTTTAGGGTCTATCTTGAACATAAAAATACCCCCGTTGCAGCAGACCTCCAGACTATGTGCATGACCTTATTTTATTTATTCCATAAGAATAACATGGGGAATGAGTATGCAGGTCTACTACAACAGTCATGCAAATTTGGTGGTTTTAAAACAATATCAGGTGAATCTGAACCAAAAAAGCCACATACCAAGTTTTATCAAGATATGTTGAGTAGGCTAATACTCGAGACATAGAATTTTTCTATTGGGACAATGTACTGTGTTTTCAGCTTTAAATATAGGCAAGTTTGAATAGTGTTTTTTGCTTCTGGGAGCTCCAAAATGAAAAGTTATCATGGTTCTCGGGCTTAGGTCTTACCGTGAGACCTATGGTAATAATTCCTTTAATAAATTTCGCTAAAAGACAAAGGCAAAGTATTTTTTCTAATGATGTACCTAGATAAAATAAATGGTTTAAATTAGCTCTTTCAATAACAGCTGTTACAGGGAAGAAAGGTCTTAAAAGTATCTCTAGTCTGTGATTTATTTTATGTTCTGTTCCTGACAGCAGCTGGTTTGACATTCTACTAAATTTCTTGCTTTTTCACATCTGTTTAAATATAAACATATCATCAATGTATATTCTGCCATAAGGATAATATGGGATCTTTGAGAGTGCCTGTGGCGGAGTCCAAGGGTCAGATCAGGATTAAACTACTTAGTTTTCCTATTTAATGCCTAAAGGAAAAGTGTACCAAATTTCAGCCTCCTGGGTTATTGGGAAGTTGGAGATTTAGCGATTAGTGAGTGAGGGCTTTGCCTTTTATAGGTATAGATTTAAATTCTTTATAAATTAATTCCTATATTTAACATAGTAATCAATTTAAATGCTGTAAAACTGAGAAACCAACAGCGACAGCACTTGACTTACGACAACAAACAGCACTTGTGAGGTTCCCAATGTCAGACAGCGTTTTACCACTTGTCTGTACATATTGGTGTTTCTTCCTGAGGAGTTTCTTGCTCCCAAACTGTTCTCAGATGGTTCGGTATCACAATCTTGGTTGCGTCTCTTGGTTCTTGGCTAGCTTATGGAGGATTAACATTGCACTTCAAAATTGTGGCAGGCTGAAACCATTGACTTTAGCTGAAACATTAATAAACAGAACTTAAATTTCCATTTTAATAGCTACTTTGTGATAATTTCGAACCCTCTGAGTGTTTTCCGATTAAAATGTCTAATTAATTATTTCATTCTTAAAATTATGATGTCAAAAGTCATCTGTTTACAAAAGTCATCTAGACTCAGTCTGCTAACCGGCAACAACTCAACATAACTACTGTTTGTATCATTTTTAAAATGTTTTAAAAATATTTAACTACAAATATAATAAGTGATAAATATAATTTTATCTGTGGGTTTTCTAAGCAAGATCACCATTTCATTAATTATCTTAACCAAGTGGTTATCTATCAGCAGCCTTCATTTCTTACTCAAGGTAGGTCTAGTCTAAGCTGCTATGTTGTAGGCCTAATCTATTTACAAGTATTTATCATTGTCTTATAATGTTTTTTTTATGCTGATATTACTGTTTTCCTTTATTATTTGTTCTCTAGGCCTTTTTTTATGGCAACCAAAATGAACCATTATAGCTGAATCAGCACGAATCCGACTTTCTGAAATGTTCAACAAACAATTTGCTGCATGAGGCCTCACTCGATTCTATGAGTGACATAGAGTCGAGTCATGCAGAATGCACCAACACTTGCTAACATTCGCCTGGACTGACTCTGATTCTTGCATTTAGTGAAATTGAGCCATTAACGATTCGTCTTTAAGTGTTTGTACACTTTATACATTTTAAAAATGTTTTAGTTTTAATAGTGTAGTTAAAAACATTTAACAACCTATTTTAAACATATTTTTTACAAAAAAAAAACATTTTTGGAGGGTTTTTGCCCCTCTTAACCCCCCTTCTGACATTCCGATCAGGTTGGTTTTCAAACACATCCAAATAATTACTACTTTACATGCCTATGCCGAATTTCATTCTGACTGTACAATTTTCGCGAGTGCTAATGTGTCTACAGGCACATTATATATACATACCCCCGTTTCAGCAGACCTGCATACTCGGCGAATTTGAAATGCTTAGTACAAATGTTATTTCAAATGTGTTTTTTTTATACGGAGCCTTAAATCAAGTAAAATGAACATAAATTCTAAAATTAGTATTCACCAATTTTTTTCATAAGAAAAACATGGGAAATGAGTATGCAGGTTTGCTGCCATGGAAATGTAAACATTAGAGATTTTTTGCATTAATCAAGTAGTTACATTACCAAATTTCATTTAGATATGTCGAGAAGCTAGCAAGATATATTTTTATAAATTGACTTCTTACTCCACACTGTAGCATGCTGAGAAACAAATAATTCTTAAACAATACAATTTTGACTAATTTAGAAGGTTACTGTAAATATGGTTTCTTATAATGTTAGTTGAAAATGTTATTGCCGTCAGGGGTAATTTTCCAAATTAAAGTTTTTCCAAAAAGTTTGAACATGTTTAGGTATCCTCTTGAGCCGATGAGGATTTCATACACTTCAAACTTTGATACATGATACTTTTCTGAATAATAGGGGATTGTTTTTGTGAATATATTTGATTTTTCTTCTTGGACTTCCAAAGGTTGGTTCTCGTTGGTCTCCAGACGTATTATAGGGTCAATAATGATACCGTAATCTCTCCCTTTATTGATAGCTAGTGTAACACTGTGTCTTATAGATCCGTCATCTTCCAATGCTGTCACCTCTTGGTATACTTCAAAACCTTTCCTTCTGAATCGGTCAACAATTATTTTCCTTATCGAATGGTGGCTGATATTCTGTAGCAGACTGTGAAAAGGGCACTGTCCTAGGACATGGGCAAATGTTTTTGATTCATGGGCTGAGTATGCAGGACTGCTGCAACAGAGATATTTTATTATAAAATGAATAAACCAGACATAAAATTATAAAAATGAAATGAGAAGTATGAAATTGTGAAAATATTACATATTTCTAATGTAGCAAAATGTAAACCTACAATTTTTGTGCAATTACATTACAGATAAAAATAATTAATTTATTTGTTACAACATTTTAATGCCATTTTGGACTTTGGCTATGTGGCTAGTTTTCCTCTTTTAAAATAATTCAGTGCCTCACCAAATACCTTGTCAAACATACACTTAAGGTAATGCTGTTTCATACAACAATTTATTATGTATTTAAAATGAAATTGAAAAATTGATTGACAAGATACAGTACTAGCATTGAAATAAAATCTTCAGTAAACTTGCCAGATACAAATTGCCTATCTTAAAAACTTTTGTTTGGAAAGGAAATTTGTTTGAATCAATAGGATGTATGAATCAATTGTGAGACTCCAAATCTAAATGGGATTCTAAAAGTATTTTTCCTCAGAAAACAGTTGAATTATGGTAATTCATTCATTGATATCAATATGTTATTAAAAAATCCATCGTAAAACTAATTTTAATAACCGATAAATTAACAAATAACCAACATGATATTAAGGAATTAAATGTTTAGTTGTTTTTTTTTAGTTTGTACACTTTGAGAGATTTTTATTTTTTATTTCAGTTAGTAGTTCATACTGTCACTTTCGCTTTCGTTGTCGCCCAGTCGGTCATCGACGCCGCGCCATGTCCTACTCATTCGTCAGTGGCAGCGCTACCTGCGTCGATTGCGTGAACTAAAGTTAGAGGCAGCTGCGTTGAAATTGCAATAAGCGTCCATTTTGTGACGTTTGGTGATTTATTTATAAAAGTAGTTACATTTGTTGTGAGGTCTGGCGTACTTCTGAATTGAAAGAGTGTAAGTAGTGAAAGCTCTTTGAATATGATTTCATCAATTCGTTTTGATATAATTTGCCCTTTTATACAGTGCTCGAAGTGAAGGCTGAGAAAAGGCGGGTCTCTAATTATCTTTGTTTACAAACTTAGTTTATTATCAGCATTATAAAATCCAAAAACTCATTAAACAATTTAATGTCTCGAAAGTAATAGATAAGCATTATTTTTCGTAGATGTATGTTAAATGATTATAGCTCAGTATTTCTGTAAAGGAACGACGTTTGGGCTTTTGCTGTGAGGGTAAATAATGGCGTTCTAGGGAGTAACTATGTCGTCGAACGACTGTCGAGTTGCGCTAACCGGGAAGTCCCAACATCACTGTTTCTATTAAAAATGCTATTGCTATTGTTTAATTTCCTCCCATTGGTATTAGAAGCGTCGATAACGGCACTGAAGGAGTCACTATTTAGTTGAGAAAGGTCAGCGTTCTACCTTCTTAGGTAACCTCTAATGACTAATAGAGTCCTTGTGATTTTTTAACAAGTTTCGTTTGGTCATAACTTTTTTGATTTATTCTTTTGACGATTTAACCAGTAAGTTTATTATTATTTACAAGATGTTTCATGTAAATTTACGGCCTTTAAGTTAAGGAAGGATTTTGCAATGAACAAACAATACCACTACTGAAATGCAAACTGAGCAGCTGGGTTGGGTGTTGGGTCAATAATTTAATGATCAGCTGTTTCATGTTACAGAGGTTGGTTTATAGAAATGTCAAATAAGCATTGTTTTGCTTCTTATGCACAGTCTTGCTTCTTGGAAGCCATGGTACAGTAGGCCTAGACACATTTTGTAGTTTTTTTTTTAAGTAAGTTAAATATCTATTAGGCCTATGTATTGAGTTAAATTAGGCCTAAACTTATTTATTTTCATCTAGTTTTGTAAAAGGCCTAATCATGTGATAGGCTATAGCCTAGACCATAGAATCTTTGACTTTTAGTTTTGAGACCTGTAAGTCCAGGTATGATGCAATTTTTAGTAAACTTATGTCATATTGAGGTCCATGAATATAACTTAAACATCATTTTTAATTTAGGGCGTACCTCAATTTTGTTGACATTTGTTTAGGTATTTAATAGTAGGCTATTTAAAAATAAGTTATTGGCCTAGGCCTATGTCTTTTGAACTGTAGAGCCTTTTAAATTTCAGTGGATATAAAATTTATTGAGGCTGCACTTCGGCAGATGCCCATTGGAAAAAAATATATATTGGTAACTTATAGGCCTATATTAAGTGATAACTTATTTTTATTTAAAGGTAATCGGGATCAATTCAATTGACTTAATATAGGTAACTTAGTTGTAATAGCTTTTATTAGCTTACTTAAAGTTCCGGCCAAATCATCAGGCAGGTGGCGAAAAATGGAAACTCCAGCTGTATAAATGACTTGATGTTAAAGACACTTCCGCTCCTGTACACAGTTAAGTAGTTGAACATATTTCCAACAGATAGAAGCACATTTACTCGGGTATGTTTGGAGAACTTACTCAGCTGATTTGGAGAACATAAAGAGCATAAGTGTCCATAACTTCAGATGGGTAAATGATTGGCCAAAAACTTATTTTGAACACCATCAGCGCACTCACTCACCCGCCTAATGATTTGGCCGGAACTCTAAGTTTTATTGAAATTGTAACTTAAGTCACTTTATTTTATTTGAAAAGTAATAAATAGGCTAAGTAAGGATAATTAAGTTAACTCTTGTTTTCTTTTAGCGAATTTCCCCTATAAGGAAGAAGCTATTACCGTAGGTCTCATGGTAAGACCTAAGCCCGAGACTATGATAACTTTTCGTTTTGGGGCCACCAGAAGCAAAAAACACTATTCGTTCGAATTTTTATATACATATATATTTGTCTGTTAGCACGATAGCGGCCGTAAAAATGGTCCAATCTTAATGGAAATTGGTACATACGTGTAAAGTGGTAATCACTCGGACGAGTTCGTGAACCAGCCCGATCGGACCACCGGAAGGGGGGGTAAAGGGGGATAAACCCCCCAAAAATGGGGTTTTTTGAGTTTTTTACATAGAAAAATAAAATTTATCGAATTTTTGTTGGCACCATTGAATTCAGCTCAAAAACCAAACAATTTAGTATTTTAAATCACTGCTCTATGTCCATTCGTTACCAAGATATTGAAAGTGGTAAACACAGTACGTTGTCTCAATGTTAACCTAATGGGAAATAAGTAAAATTCTATATCTCGGTTATTTCTCAACATATCTTGATAAAATTTGGTAAATAGCTTCTTCTAGTTCAGGTCTCCTAAATATTGAATTAAAACCACCCAGTTTTAATATACCCGTAGCAGCAAACCTGCATACTCATTCCCCATGTTATTCTTATGGAGCTTACCAAAACATGTCAAATCTTGCTATGTTGGATTGAAATATGTTGTTTTGCATTTGAAATTCGCTGAGTATGCAGGTCTGCTGCAACGGGGGTATTTGAACTTTTTATCAATTAAGAAAATACTATCAAGTTTCTTGATGATTTGGAAAATTAGTTTTGATCTTAAAGCAAGGCCCCTATAAATCTATCTATAAAATATAGCAATCTACAAAATTAATTGTACTAGGAATAAAGATCTCAATGGAATGAATTTAAGAACTTATGAATTGGCTCATCAGCTAGTTTTAAGGTCAAAACAACCTCTCGGTCTCCCCATCCGTTGAATTAGAAATATTTATCCCTTCTTTAATATCTAATACTTAAATAAATAGTTTGACTTCTTATCAGCTGTCCTCAACTAACTGGACTAGCAAACCAAATTGTCAGCAGTAAATTTATGATTTTGTTGGTTGTCATTTAGCTTGATAAAGGTAATACCGAAATTTTGCTAAATAACAATGTTTTAATAATTTCAAAGAATGTATATACCTATATATTTGTCTGTAAGCATAACAGTGCGCTCACAAAATGGTCCGATCAAATTGAAATTTGGCACAGGCATGTAAAGTATTAATTATTTGGAGGAGGTTGGAAACCAGCATGATCGCACCATCGCAAGGGGGCCTAGAGGGGAATAAACTTAAAAAAAGGGGGTTTTTCAATATTTTTCTAGAAAAATTTAAATAATCTTAATTTTGGGTTACACTGCTGAGTTCAGCTCAAAAAAGACCAATAATTTAGTATCCCGAATCTTTACTCTATGTCAGTTGGTTCTGAGATATCGCTAGTGTTAAACACAGTAGGCAAGGCCACACTACACTACAGGCCGGAGTCTCCCCCCCTCCTCCCTGATGCCACGTCACAACACCGGCCGAACTCCTAGCGCTGTGTTGGAAATAAGAACTAAAATCATATGAAAATCGTAAACATTTACCAAAAAATTATGACATTAGAACATCGAAATGAAAACAATAAGAAACAAAACTGTCAAATTTCCAATAAATCATCTGATGAAAAGTAAACAAATTACTTGCCTGTAATGTTTACCGGTTTTCAAGTTAATGGAATAAAGTCTTGTTTTCTTTAAAATTATTTTCGACCGCATTTGGTTGTACATTAATTAATGCAGTTTCGAAAAAATAATGGTTTCTAAACGAAAACTTAAACAAATTACTTAGGGAACGATAGTTTTAAGAGTGCGGCAGTGAATCGCCATAAGAGTACATTATAAAAGCGTCTGCGATTTCGTCTGATAATGTGACGTCACCACAAAAGGACTCCGGCCTGTAGTGTGGCCTTGCAGTAGGCCTACATTGTCCCAATGTTAACCATATGGAAAATGAATAAAGTTCTAAGTTATATCTCACTTAATTCTCAACATAACTCAATAAAACTTGGTTTGTGGCTTCATAATTTAGTTGATAGGCTCTGAATTTTATCTTCCAGTGGAAGGAAACCTGCACACTGATTCCCCATGTTATTTTTATGAAGAAAATTTGTGAATGCTCATTTTAGAATTGAAGTTGATATTACTTGATTTGAGGTTCTGTCTAAATGATTTATTTAAGCATACAAAATTCATTGAGTCTGCAGGTCTGCTGCAATGGGGGTTTTGATGTATTGCGGATATTAAATTTTTGTTTGTAATTCTGCCATAAAATATGATACTAATGTAAAAGGATTTTGCTGATGAGTATGCTTGCTCAATCCCAAAATGGGATTGTTTTGGAGGTAGTGGCCATATTTCCAATTGTTTGGAGTTTTTTTGAAAATGTCCTGGAAAAATCGGGAATTTCATATATGAAATCTGGTAGATACCCTGAATATGACAATTATATATGGGCCTATATAGATTGTTGACTGGTTTTTTGATTTTTTTTCAGAAGAGGACCAGATTTCTTAAGTAATCATGGGATTGTATCACATCTAAATAGACGGGACAGGTTCTTATTCCCTGTCAAATCCCAGGGTCCTTAATGAATGAGATCCTCTTGATGATGGTTACCTGCTCTTCCATGCAAGCCAAGGGATCTTGCACGCAGAACTTCTAGGTCTGGGCTCTCAAATAATACGTGGAAGGCTATTTCCTCATCTTCACCGCACTTCCTACTTAACAGGCTTTCAACGGGATTCCCATCTTATTTAGGTGCCTGCAGAGTATCTAGTGGCCGCAGATGAAGCCAAACACTTTCTGCAAAGTCTTTCTCGTTAACAGATCTATTATGTTGACTGATCATTACTCACATATCGTGATGTCGGAAGGACCACCAATTGTTTCACAATGTTAAAATTTTGGGCTTCAGCTCCTTTAAAATGCACACTCTTTTGTTTTTTAATAATTCAAATGGAAAGAATTCACCATGGAAAAATATGTTTTTACCTTAAGAGTTTTAACCATACACTCTGACCAAAGTATATTGCCAAAATCATTCAGTTAGTCTTTGTTATGTCATGCCACCACTTCAGGTTTTAATATGGTTATATGAGATTCCTGTCTGTGGAGCACAGTAGACTAACTAGTAGCCTGCTTGATTTTTTAATTACTTTTACGATTTTCAGACTATAGAACAATTCCTAGTGAAAGAAGTGAGCTATGTCATAACCGATCGCAAGGACAGTTCAGCAGACAGTCCAAGTGCAAGTGGCTCAACACCTGCTTCACCGTCACCATCTCCCTCTCCCTCACTTGGCGTGTCTTCTCCTCAAGATGGCTTGGGCCAGAAGAAATCGGTAAGTTACACAATCATTTCCGGAGGTTAAGTACATTAAATTGATTCAATATTTCCAGTAGCTGTCCTTTTCCTCATGTATTCTCCATCTTGTCACATCAAGAAAAAAACCTTAGGAAAATGTTTTAAGTGAAACTCTTCAAAACAACCATCTCATCTATTTCATCATTGTTATTTTCATCTCAGAAATTGCTGAGGGTACTGGAACTTAAAAAAAGTTTTTACAATTTTAAAAGTTATCAGAGAAGAAATAATCTTACAGTCTTGTTTTTGTTTTCAGAGGTCTCGGGCGGAGGCCATGCTAGAGAGGGTTCGTCTACAGCCACAGTCTGTTCAGATTAACCCATTAAATAACGCTCGCTCTTGGAATATCCCTATTTACTCCATCCAGGAGGTTGGTGTCAAAGTAAAGTACATTTCTATATTTGACAAATCAGCTGTAATGATTTGTTTATTATTGTGTTTTGTTTTTAGTATCCAAGTTGTGTAATAAAAGTGTTCTTTTATTAAATATGAGCATTAATTATTATCAGAGGATTAAACAAGGTTACAATTTCTAAATGGTTATGGTCCCTTCAACTCTGTAAAAGTTGAACTAAACATGGATGTGAAAGTTAATCTAGAAAAGTTAATCAACAAGTCAATCTACTATTTACTTGTAAAATACCACTCACCTATAATTGCACAGCCCAAACTACTTGACCTAGAACCTTCAGCTGAGAATGGATTTTTCAAAATTCAAAATTTTAAGGAGTTTTCAGCTTGGTCTGTTTTTCAAATTTTTCCATATAACAGTGTGTTGGACGATTTTTTGTTTACATTTTCAGTGTTCATTCAATCAGTCAGCTGGTTGGTAGCTTCATAAATAAAAGTATATAAGCTGTTACAGCTGATTATATATATATATTTTCAGCATAGTTTTATAGTTATTTTGTTGATTTATTTTAATTTAGTACTACATAAAAGTTACATTTAGTTTAGTTTTGTTATCTCAACTGATTAATCATAAATTCAGTATATCACACCATCGTTATTTCGGCTGCGGGAGTTATAATTTTTCCTGAAGGTGTCCTTAATGTATTACAGTCATCCTCTGCAAAAGTTTGGCGAAATCCTTTTTCATGTAATTCGATGCTGTCCCAGCTTTGTATGGAAAAGTGCTGTAATCTGTGGTTGACCTTTAAAAAGACATTAGAAATCGCCCATATGTGAAGTTGTAAACGAAGTGAATCAAGTTTATAACACTGTTGACTGAGCATTCAGCATTTTTCCGAACATTCAGCCTCTAACTGTACTTAATTGATTCCCTATTTGTCAATTTTGAAATGTTTTGGCAAATATGCATAAAATACCTTAATATTGGCACATTTAATGTTGAAATTGGTCTAGCCGTTTTCGAGTTATGATCGTGAAAAAAACCTACACCATTTACTGTAATATAACTGTTTTTGAAACCTACACAATGCCATAACACATAACAGACATCTACATTACATATTCCTTAATATAACCTTTTTTCATTCAGATTAGTCAAAACAACACTTTACTATAGTTTTTTGAATGAGCAAAGCCACAGGCAACTGCTGGTGTAGCTACATATCGAGGGTTTAAGTCTAATACCTCGTATCTTCAAAATTTGTCATTTTGAGGTTATGATATATTATGAATGAGGATGACCAGGTCTCTTCAGTTCTAATTCCTCGTAAAGCAATTCCTATTCTAAATATGTTATAAAGATCATTTAAAATGCCTCGTATCTTGCAGTTGGTAAACTTTACTTCTAATACCTCGTATCTTGTATAAAATGCATAGTTAGAAACAGCTGATTTGTGAATGTGTTTTTTTAGTTAGGTTTGTTTTTACTTCCAAATGTTTTGCTTATATTAGTGTTGTGTACTAACCTCAACTAGGGTGTAAACTACTTAATCACGTTTACAATTTAATTTTTTCCTTCAAAATAACTGTTTAATTAATGCTGAAAGTGAAATAGTAGAGGACGTAGGAGGGGTCCTACCTCCTACGTATGATAGAAGCGTACCTGAAAGACCGTTCTGTTGTACGACACGACCAAAGGTCAGCGACGCATTTCTACCTCTTCCGGGGCTGCGCAGGGGTCCATTCTCGGACCCGACCTCTGGAATGTGTCTCTCGACAGCTTGTTGAGGCTAGACATGTCCGATGAGGCCCGCCTCGTTGGCTATGCTGATGAGTCACTGCCTTGATCGCGGCGAGGAATGTTGAGCAAGCGCCGCCTGCTCATGACTGCCGTCCAGTCAGTCTTACTGTACGGAGCGGAGGTTTGGGCTCACGCACTTGAGAAGCGAGTCTTCCGAGACCGGCTTGCCCGAGTCCAGCACAGAGGAGCTTTGTGAGTCGCGTCAGCCTACTGCTCAGTTTCCGAGCCTGATGTGATGGTGATCGCCGGAGACACCCCGTCCTTTTCCTCGCAAGGGAGAGGTAGGCAATCTACCGGATGAGGCGTGAAGTGGGCCGGGAAACAGCTGCCAAGGAGGAGTGCGGCCGCAGCTTCGACTCCTGGCAGCCCGACTGGGAAGCCGAGCCGAGGGGACGTCGCACCTTCCAGTTCATACCTTCCGTCCGACCTGGGTGAAACGGCAGCACGGCGAGGTCGTCTACTGCGTGACCCAGTTTCTTTCTGGTTACGGGTACTTCCGAGCCCATCTGCACCGGATGCGTAGAGTCACCAGCCCGGACTGTCTGTATTGCCCCGGCATCCCAGACACGTCCGAGCACACCTTCTTTCAGTGCGACCGTTGGCACATCCGCCGAGTCTCGCTTTCAGCTGAGATCGCCGTGGTCGTCAGCCTACGAGACATCGTCGGAGCTATGTTTCAGGGAGAGGGCAACTGGAACTGTGTCCGGCACTATGTCCAGGCAATTCTTCGGACGAAAAGGTCGACCTTGATTAGCCTTAATCTTCAGCTTTTCCCCACGGAGGTACTGGCGTAATATCAAAGGTCTATCCCGAAGTAATGTGCGAAACGGTTCCAGGCCAGTGTCCTCGGTGTTAAGGAGGGTGGTTTAGTCGGTAGTTCACGGGACTTTGAGCTCGTGGGAGTCCGACACTATTAAGGGGACAATGAGCCCCTCAGTTGCGTAAACGCGTTCCACCTCCTACCTAAAAAAACTATGGTGTGATATTAACATTGTAATTTAAGGCTAAAGCCAGCCTGTAGCAGCATAAGGGCTCAAAATGCAAAAGGTTTTGTTTTAATTTTGTATTTTTATTCACAGAAATGTAAAATGGGCTTGTATGTTACTAGTTTTTATTTTTATTTCTAATACCTCGTAAGTCACAAAAAATGAAGTCTAATACCTCGTATCTCAATTATTTACTCATTACACCTTATATATGAATTTATTTATTTGGTAGAGGCCTTAATTTTCCGTTAAAAGCCTCAAATAAATAAAAGAAAGCCTTTGAGGATTGTTTTTCATCATAATAATTAAGTTATAACGTTTTTTCTCCCTCCTGAAAAGTTACAGTTTTGTAGATACGAGGTATTAGAAAACCCTCGATATGTGTCTTTAAGCGCGATAACTCATGTAAAAATGGCCTGATCTTTTTGAAACTGGGCACAGACAGGTAAAGTAGTAATTATTCAGACGAGTTCGAAAACCAGCCGGAACGGACAATTGGAACGGGTGGTAAGGGGGGGTAAACCCCTCCAAAAATGGGGTTTTGGGATTTTTTACATAGAAAAATAAAAATTATAAAATTCTTGTTTGGGCCATTGAATTCAGCTTGAGAAACAACTACTTTAGTACTTTGAATTGTTGCTCTAAGTCCATTGGTTCCTAACCTAACCTAACCTAACCTAGTGGTAAACATAGTACATTGTCCCAATGTTAACCTTATGGGAAATAAATAAAATTCTACATCTCGCTTATTTCCCAACATATCTGAATAAAACAGCTTAAAGCTTCATGTAGTTGATATCAACTGGATTATTTCAATCAATATCTAAATTTCACACTTCCATGGCAGCCAATTTGCATACTCATTTCCCATGTTCTTTTTATGGAGAAAATTGGTGTGTGCTCATTTTAGGAATTAAGATGATTTTACTTGATTTAAGGCTCCATCTAAAAGATTTATTTCAGTATTTGAAATTCGCTGAGTATGCAGGTTTGCTGCAACGGGGGTGTTATAAATTATTTTAAGAGTTAGCTCACACCTTCCTGATTTTTAATCAACTACTTACTTGGACCATTTGGTTGGTTATGTTCTCTCAAGCTAACGTAGGTAGAGGAGAAATGGATTTGTTGAATGATTTATCACTTCGACTGTGATTTCAAACAGTGAAGCAATCATTCATAACGTGATTTTCTAAGTACCAAAGAGTAAAATAATAAATAAATTCAACTGAAATTTTTCAGCTTTTGGTTCGTCTTGAGAAGATATGTGCTAAAGCTCCGACAAGCAGTAGAAGCGCACCCCCTGGTCTGAAGGTGCTAAGAGGCTGTTACTTTAAGTTGGAGACAGCGCCAGGTCGCAGGCCAGAGTTCAAAGAGCTGCGACAGTGGCCAAATATCAACTTGTACAGTGCTCGGGGCGAGAGTCCCTTCACACCTTGCACCGATGGCTCCCAGAGGTAACTGATAACTTAATGTTAAAAATGAACGTGCAAGGGTATTTAAAGTAACTTTAATATTCATTTTCTTAATTTTGCATAGTAACTTCAGGAAAAAACGTCAAGCAGTAAAAGACACCCCAGGTTTGATTTCAGTCCCAAGAATTTAATTGCAAATTTCAAGGGGACCAGAGCGTGCTACTTTTTTAAGACGTTAATGTAAATTTTTGAACTTTTCACTTTGTAAAATATTGACTGGATAGCCGAGTGGATACTGACCTCACAATCTGAGAGTTATTCGTTTGAATCGTGACCAGGATCCAAACTGGGTCCACTTGCCATTTTTCATTGGAGCATGAAATAATGCTGCTACCTACAGGGCTTGTAACGGGTTATTGTTTTATTTTTTTCGCTCTTGGTTATTTTTTGTTATTTTTTTTGGAATTCGGGTTTTTTTTGGAATTCGGTTTTTTTTGGAATTTGTTTTTTTTGGAATTTGGTTTTTTTTGGAATTTTGGTTATTTTTTTATTTTTATCAACCTTAAGAACTGCTACAAGCCCTGTTCACACTATTCATCTGTCAGACGATCTCGTAGCAGCATCGCGGCAGACGAATCTCGTCACTATATTGCGTGAAAACCAAATCTCGTTGCATGAAAACCAAGTCTCGCTATCAAATATAGGCAGATTTGTGATTAGTCTGTTGAGATTTTCTTTTTTATCAAGGTTAAGCCCCAATATAACGCCGGTTTTCTAATTTTTAACAACATATTTTGTTTACAAAAGGTTATTTTTTGGTTATTTTTTTCTTATTTTAGTTATTTTTTTATCTTTTTCAACCTCAAGAATTGTTACAAGCCCTGTATCTAACAAAAGGTCGCCATTAGATAGAAACAAGATCCGGATTTGGAACGTTCCCGATCTGAAGGTTAAAAAATGCCTCTGGCGTAGGAATACAGGAAAAGAAAATATTGTTGACAATATTGTAAAAAGATATTGTGTATTGTATAAATATTGTAGTCATGAGTGTGAGACTGATAAGATAATAACAGGCGCTAGTCCCTCACCCCTCCACAAAAGCGGCTTTTTAGCCTTGCTACTAATATGTTTCAGGGAAACATATTAGTAGCATCCCCTCCTGCCTTCTTAAAAGTGCCACTGAGTGTTTAGTTCTTTTAACATTTTTACAATTTTCAGTTCACTTTTAGTTTTCTAAAGGCAAAGAAAATAAGGTGGATGTTTTTGAAAATGTATTATAAATAAGTAACGGGGGATCGCCTTCAGTCCCTCACTTGTAAGCTCACTGCTGTAATACGTGAGGGTTTTTAAAATCATAACTAAATAACAGCTGGATTGATTTTAACGTTTGACGTTTCAAAACAAAGGTATTTTCACATAGATTTGCCATTACGTCTCAGAATTGTAAGAAAGGCCCTCAGCGAAATATAGTAAAAAACTAAAGTTTTGGAATAGTGGCGCCATCTCTGGAAATTTGAGTTTAGTTAGCAGATCTCTCTAATCTAATTATTGTGGCTGACATTTTAGCTTACATTGCGACTGTCAAATATTTTGCCAGAGCGCAGCCAGCAATTAATGCTAGCAAATTCATGGCAAGCAAATAAATTTAATTATTGTGGTAAATAAGGATTGAAGTCTGTAGACAAATTGTTCGGAGGTATATGGCAGACACAACATGCTGATCTTGCGTTCTTACGTAATAAACTAATGTATATACATACATTGGATCTAGTATTTGTTTGATGGAGCAGCATGGACATATTTTGAATGGTTGAGGAAAAAAGTAGAAATTTCATATGTGATTAATAGGTGGACACTCGGAAGTCAGTTAATTTTAACTGTTTAGATCCTGCTTATGTATACAGTAGGTTACATTGTTGTGTAAATAATTTTAGTTCTAAGTATATAAGTTAGTGTGTAAATATATGTTATTGTTGTTTTCAGGTCTACTTATTATCACACTTATTGCTTGGTTTCGTGCTAGACATAATTTCACCACAACTAGCTGTGGTATGTCATCTCTTCTGAGCCCCATTTATGTTGTGTCAAGTTAACTCCCAATTTTCTTTTCTTTTACTATTTCTTTTGCATGGTTTCCTGGTTTTGACCACATCCGCATGTGCAACAAAATGCAAATGTTAAAAGATGAACTATGAATGCAAATTTGAAGTTGTAAAGTGCAAGGTCATCAGAGCTAAATATAGCTGTAAGTTTTCAATTTCCGAATTCTGAGAGATGGTATTTCTAGATAACTGTCGAACTCCATTCTTCTATGCGTTAATGAAATATTGTTGAGGTTATTATTTAAAAAAACTTGTGGACCGCTGCGAAAAACGATAGGGCGTATCTGTCGGTTGCTGACAAACGGCAGATGTAGCTTTTTGAAACTTGGATCTGCCTTGAAATATGATCGCGTGTATTTGCCGATAATTGGCAAATGTAGCCTTGCAAAAGTCGCGGTCAGCAGCAAAAAACCACCACATGTATTTACCGATCGTAAATAAGTGATATGCAAATTTGCGAAACTAGTGATCGGTCATGACAATGCACCTGTTCTGTATGTTTTTACAAGTCAAAGAATGTAATATGCAAATAAATCATGTTTATGTCATTGTCTCACAAGTGAAAATGTTGGCACCCGAGCTTGCTTAGGACGACAATGTGCTTTACTCTCAAATTAGGCTACACACAACGTTATTTCCCCACCCTTAATTATAAATACCCAATCTTTAAACATTAACTTGGTCCTTTAGAGACAGTGAAAAAAGACTTATTATGCATCTTATCATTAACTTAATAATTAGCAGACAATATCCATTTTTTTCGATCTGCAATTACAGTAGAGCGCCGATTATCTGAACTAATTGGGGACAAGGGGTGTTCGGATAACTGAATATTCGGATAATCGAACATGAAAAGACAACATTTTAAAATTATATATGTAACGTAATTCTTGATAGTAAAAAGGCTAAAAAATGATCAAACAAAAATTATTCACTTAATTTTATTACGAAATCTATCAGAATACATTGATATCCCGGCGCAACGGGAGTTTCGGTTGGCGCGCGAATTTGAATTGCTTGAGAATCATGTTCAAAATATGAATTTATTACGGCGTTCGGTTAACCGACGGTTCGGATGATCGACGTTCGGATAATCGGCGCTCTACTGTATTGCCTTCATACGAGTAACTTCAACCATTCATGCACCAGTGATCAGCTGATTGTTGCAGCATTCTTACACACTTAATATTCAGACGTTCTTACAGCTGACTATTGTCAGTGTTATGCTTTGGTGATTATTCCTGCCACTAAATCAGGTGTTAGCACCTTCAATCTGTTGAGATTCAACATATTTGCATGTCTGCGTGGAAATTTGAAGGGGTTCAATTTTTGAATACATAAGACTTCCTCTTATCTGGACCCCAAGGGGCTGAGGCCTGTCTGGATAACTGGTTGTCAAGTTAAACCGACATTTCCTAACATTAATTATTAAATCCAAATATCATAAAAAAGATATTTTACAATAGTTTGCCTATTTTTTATATTTTACTAGGGTATTATCCCTCAGTCACTCATAAAACTAACTCATTTTACATAAATTGAAGAGAGAATACTATTTAGATATATCATTACTGGTCTCAAATATTTTCCCTCAAAAATCAGTTTGATTCGATACAGTATGATTCATTTAGAAAACCATCCATTTCTTGACAAGCTCATCTGGTTAAATCGATGTTTGGATAAAAATCATCTGGTTAAAAAAGTGTTATTTCCACTGAGAGTAGTCCAGATAAACCAATGTCATGATAACCCTCGAGCGGGTGCATGCCCCTCGAGCGGGTGCATGCAGAGTTTTCCTCCACACGTTTTTTTTATTAAAATAAACAAGGATAGTGGGTGTCGGCAGTCGTGTCCGTCTTTGTACCTCACATGGTTCATTTCAGGAAGCCCCTAAAGTTATTTACATCTTCCCACACCCCCTTAGTGCCTTCTTATTTGCAATTCAGTGATGCCGTGTCAGTTTACGGAGTACCCTCTCCCGAAACACAGACAGTGATTCCTATCTTTACTAGAAAATTACTTAGTATTTTCAATTGCATTATTTCACTTGTTAAGTTAATTGTTTTAACAATTAATTATTAATAACAATTAATTGTTTTAACAATGAAATGTGATTCCTAATGAAGTTTGTCAACATTTAAATACAATATATAAAATGGTACCTAATCTATTCTAGAAAATTACTCACTATATTCAATTGAATTATTACACCTATTAAAGTGAACAATTAATTGTATCAACAATGAAATGTGATTCGTAATGAAGTTTATCAATATTTAAATACAATATTTCGGTATAAAACAAGTAAAAAGGGTTAAATTTATGCAATTTCATGTTGCAGGGTAAAACTCTGCATGCGTCCACTACCGTTTCACGGGTGAAGCGCCCGCTAAAGGGTTAAAAGGTGTCCGGTTAAGAGGGAGTTAATGTAATTTATTTCAGTGTTATTATGGGTTTACTTTGTTGTCACATCACTCCCACCGGTAGACAAAAGCTTTATTTTACTCTCATTCATTTCAAGGAGTAAAATGGATCTAGACATGAAGTGGGGGAAAAAGTTGTTCAATATTTAGATTGTAAATAATTAATGATCCTCTTGATTAGAATGACTCGGAAGGTGGCCAAGGATGGAACAGAGCGGTTGGCTGCCGGATACTGTGAGATGTGTTGCGTCGACTACCCTGACATCAAGGCTCATGTGTTGACCCCGCAGCATCTCAAATTTGCTAACGACGCAGAAAATTATGCCGAGCTCGACAATCTCATCCAGTGCAAGAGTATTGACTCCTTGCTTACCACGCAGATGTGGTAAGATATTTATTTACTTTTACTTATTTCTAATTATGTTTCTTGTTTGGTGTTGGTAACACTTTTTGTTCCTATCTGTTAGAGTTTGTGAAACTATTACTTAGGCTTATGATGTTTGTCGGCGGTTATTTCTCATGATACAAACATACTGGGAGTGTTCAAAACATTGTTCGGGAATTTTATGCCATTTGTAAAGCTAACAAACTGAACTAAGGGAAGTAGTAATTTTGTGTGATAGGAATTTTTCCTCATCAAGAGCCAAAAATATTTCTATTTCAATACCCCTTGATTCATAAAAGAGGTAACTTTGATTGCCGTTTTTCTTTTGTCCTTACATTATGTTAAAAAAAAACTTTTAAAATAACTAAACAAAACCTTTTTGAAGCACTTGTGAGTTGATGGCCTACCTATAAAATAAACCCCATAGCTTAGCCCCTTAGTCCTTACCATTTCAACTTGCTTAGTATTTTTGGATACAATTAGAGCTTTTGGTTAACACATGGGATCGGTGTAATATTATTATTTAAATGTACCAGCTGCAGGGATATCATTATACAGGGTGTCCGGAAATGGTAAAATATTTTAGTATATGATAGTACAGGTAAAAATAAGAGAAAAAGTTCATATAAACATAGGACCAAAAGTGCTTCGTTTTCCGTCTGTGTGTCTGTTTGTGATTTTTACATATTTAATCATATCTCAGGAACCTCTTAACGTATAAACTTCAAACTTGGTATATGGATTACCACTATTACGACTTATTTTTGTAAGAAGTATCAAATTTCCACTTTGTACCATTTCAAAATGGCGACTGTTTTTGTTTTCAAAGCTAAATATCTTAAAAACCGTAAATTTTAAAAAAATTATACAAGGGGCAAAAAAGTTATGAAATTTAATCCAATTAATGGTGATATTAAGGTTATGATGATTGGACTACTAATAACGGAGAAATTTTAACTTTTCTGTATAAAAACATGCAAATTTCTGACAGTATGTTCTAAAGAACCATGTTTCTATTCAGAAAAGTTAAAATTTTTCCGTTATTAGTAGTTCGATCATCATAATCTTAATATCAGCGTTAATTGGATTAAATTTCACAACTTTTATGTCACCTTGTATAATTTTTCTAAAATTTACAGGTTTTAAGATATTTAGCTTTTAAAACAAAAAACAGTCGCCATTTTGAAATGGTACAAAGTGGAAATTTGATACTTCATACAAGAATAGGTCTTGATAGTGGTCATCCATATACCAAGTTTGAAGTTTCCGTTTTGAAGTTGAAGTTTGAAGTTCAGTACGTTAAGAGGTTCCTGAGATATGATTAAATATGTAAAAAATATGTCTGTGTCACACAGACATATGGCATAATTGCCGGACACCCTATTTAAATATGGCATTATATTATTCTAAACTTTGATATCATAAACATCTAAATAAATTTTATTACAAGTTTGATGCAAGATTATTTGAATGTTTTTGTTCATCTCTTTCTACGAGGGTAATTTTTTTTATTTCATATTATTAAATGAAATATTATTGCATAGTTTCATAACTTAAAGATTTTTTTTATTTGTTACAGATACTGTACATTGTTCCTCAAAGTGTGTGAATTGTATTTACATTTACTTCAGTTCTTATCAAATGCTCAGTAGTTTCTGTTTTGTTTTGGTATACTGGATATAAGAGTCTGTGTTACCGACTAATGTTTTTTATGATAGTAGTAATGGATCTGATTTGTTTCCGAGAATGTTTATATTTCAGAAGAGATCTAAAGCCTGTAAAATACAAACATCAACATTAATTTCTTGAAACCTTGTGTCATAAATCTGTACATCAATGTAAATTTTGTTTGCTTATTGTCTTAAAGTTTATGAAACTAATGTTTTGTTTGTTCACCAAAATATTTTTCAAATAAAATCTTAGTTATAATTGGTTTTGGCTTTTTGTTTTATTGTGGAAACATTTGTGCTGTAATGTTTTCACTTGTTGAGTACTGACCAATTCAGTGGCTATAGTAGAACAGGATAGCTGGATCCGGTACTAAATTTTTAGATTAGGTTATCTGCTTGATTTTTGTGTGCTGTTTTTGGTTTTAATGTAGATTTTCATAACATAAAATAATACAGTTAAACCCCGATTAACTGCAGCCTGTTACACTGAAACCCGGTCTAACTGAAACCATAGTAAAAATTTGAAATCTATTGGAAAATAAGCTAGGCAGTGGGAATTGCCTACGGTGGCGCAGGTAGTTGGCCTGACTCAGTTTGTGTCATTGTCGCAGCGGCCACTGACCTTAGAAAAAATCCAACCCTTCCTAGCACCGGGTCAGACCCGCCCTTCTCCACCCCCCATTCCACAAAACTTTGATGGAAAGGCAAGGCTGCCCACAACCGTTTTATTTTAAAGATACATTTTTAAAAAATTGTCGAATATGTAAGAAAATAGATTTTGTGTGTACAGTAAATATCAAGCTGATAGCAAAAAGATATAATGTAAAAGAAACAGCCTCTCCTCCTTTATTTTGGGCTATTGGGATTTTATTGCAACTTAATTTTTTCACAAGTTAAGAAAAAAATATAGTCTTCTTTAATTTTTTTCCGATTGTTTTACAGGGCTTGGTCATTGCCTTTCTAATATAATCAATAGTTAGCAAGAAAGTATTTAGTTTCAATTTGAAGTTTCTCCAAAAAGTTATATATAACACCTTCAATTTTTATTTAAAATTCTTGTCATGCACCTAAATATATTGAATAGTGTTAATAGCTAATAATAGCTAAATCAGATATAAATGAAAATTTACAATTAATTCCCAGTGATCCTTATTTATAAAAAAGGATGTTGGATTGTGTACAGTAAACTCTCGATTATCTGCGCATGCTACGAAAAGCGAGAAAATACGTATTTATAAAAAACTTAGACTGAACTGACAAGTTTTTTGAGTACAAAACACGCGCAGGCTTTCTGCGTTTACCGTAACGTGATGACGATTTTTGTTTACCGCGATGCGAAGACGATGTTTGTCTACCACGACTCGAAGACGATTTTCTTCTACCGCGACGTGATGACGATTTTTGCTAACTGCGATGTCAAAGTCAAAGTCAAAATCATTTTATTCAAGCAAATTATTATATTAATTACAGGCTTCCATGCGCAGGCTCCCATGCGCCTAACTTGGCGCACGCGGGAGTGGAAAAATTACAATATTAATTTACATTCATACATTATGACAGCCAGCAGTGAGCAAATAGACAATAGACAATAGACAAAAATCTTTATTCATCTTTAATCATCCAAATGAGTTTGGTCTTATCAGTCCATGTAGATAATATTTTCAATTTTGCATGGAATTAAAATTAATTAAAATAGAATTAATTAGCCTAGTTATTTGCAATAATTTATAAGGTAACAATATTTATATACTTATAAAAAACAACATATATAAAATTTGAAAAAATTAAAAATAACAAAAATAACATATATAAAATTTCAAATATTTAACAATAACCAAAGTTAACATAAATAAAATTTATAAAAATTTAATAAAAAAAAAACATAAAAAATTTCAAAAAAACTAACCACAGCAAGATAGCAACGTCAACATTCCCTTCCTGATGTATGCATATTTCAGGCAGAACAAAGTTTTTAGCTTTCATCTTGAACTTTGGCTTGACCTCTAAATAAATCTTGTTACCATAGTAAGGAATTACAATATCGATAAAAAAACAAATAAAATAAATATCGATGTGAAAACAATATTTATCTATTGCGACAATGATATTCGTCTACCGCAACGACCATATTCGTCTACCGCGGCGTCTACCACAACGACGTCTAGCGCATCGACAAGCTTTGCCTACCGCAACGTCCATATTGGTATAACCCGACGACGATATATTTTCTATCGTGGCGACGATACTCATCTACCGTGACAACGATATCCTTATACCACGACGACGATTTTCATCTACCGCGACAATGATATCTGTCTACCACGACAACGATATTCGTTTACCGCGACGACCATAGCCATCTATTGTGACACGATACTCGCCTACCGCGACGTTAAGGATATCCCCCCTCCCAAAATTAGACCTGGGTTCGCCCCTGACTGTATTAACCCTCGAGCGGGCGCACGTGGAATTTTCCTCCGCACATGTTTTTTATGTTAAAATAAACAGACATAATGAGTGTCGGCGGTCGTGCCCGGCTCCGTACTTTATGCCCCTCATTCCAGGAATTTCCTAAAGCTATTTGTACCCCCCGCCCCCCCCTTGGTACCTCGTTATATGCAATTCAGAGATGCCGTCTATTTACACACAGACACTGATACCTATTTTTAAAATTCATAATAACAATGGATTTGTAATTATTATTAATTTTTTGGACTTTTCCTTTTGCTTTCGAAAAAAAAGAAGTGAAAGGTAAAGTCCAAAAATGTTAATAATAATTAATACATATTTTATACTAGAAAATTACTTACTATGTTTAATTGAAATATTACACCTATTAAGTTGAACAATTAATTGAATCGACGATGAAATATGATTCCTAATGAAGTTTGTCAACATTTAAATACAATATTTTGTTATAAAACAAGTAAAATGGGTTAAATTTGTACAATCTAGTGTTGCGGAGTAAAACTCCGCATGCGCCCGCTCGCGTTTTGCCGGTGAAGCGCCCGCTCAAGGGTTAAATTGATAAAGAAAAAAAAGAAATTTAAGGGTTCGGAATTGTTAAATTGATTTTTAATGTTGAAATTGTTTTCCTCTTTTATTCTCTCCCATTTTCAACACTTGCGCATTATCCGCGATTTTCGTTATCCGCGGTAGTCGCGCCACCCAATTCCGCGGATAAGCGGAGTTTACTGTATATGTATTTGAAGTTTATGAACTCGTGCCGTATGACAATTTGCCATGAACTTGGCATTATAAACATATAAAATTTCAATAGCAGTCCAGGAGTAGGGTTTTTAAGCCATCCATTTCATCCTAAATCAATTCAAGGTGTATACCAGTCGAGGCTTTGAAAAAACTGGGAAAACGTAAAGAATTTCAACCTTTAGCTTTGATCTTGAATTTGGCTGTAAAATGATAAGATATTGTCATTTTTGTCATTATTATCGTCATCTCGGCCAGCAAATCTCTCGATCGAATTGCAGCAGAATAATTTTTCAGTCATCGCGACGGGAAAATCTGTTATTAATACCGCTGCCGGCAAACCTCTCAGTCCTATTATGGCCGGGAAATTGCTCGCTTGTTTTGTGATCGACAAGTCTCTCACTCTTAGCAGGGCCGTCCATTTATTGGTCGTATTGCTTTCAGAAGTCGTTTGCTATTTTCGCAGCCATCACATCTAATGGCCACAGGGAGGTCAGAAAATGTGTCGTTCATACTGCAGGCGGCAAATCTCTCGGTGGTATCAGGGCCGTCATAACCTTTACTCTCTTTGTGGCTGCCGTCTGTAGCTCTTTTCGTGGCCATCACATCTTTCGGTCTTATTACGGACGGAAATCTTTCACTTGTTTTGCGGCTGGCAAATCTCTTGGACGCATCACGGCTGACAAGTTCCTCGCTTTTCCGCAGCCGTGAGACCTCTCGGTTGTAAAATCGTTCACTTGCTCACTCGTGTTTGGATCAAAACAAGTTTCAGTCGCTTCATGGCAGACGAGTTCCTTGCTCTTTTTCGTAACCGTCATTTCTCTTGGTCGTATTGTAACTAGAAAATTGCTCGGTATTTCGTGGCCAGAAAATCTGTCGTCTATACTGTGGCCAGCAAATCATTCAGTCTTATTGCAGCTGAAAAATTGCTAGATCACATTGCTAATGGCAACTCTCTTGGCCATCAAATCTCGGCCGTTTTTCTGGCCTATCGTATCTTGATTGTATGGCCAGAAAATCGTTCACTGTTTTTGTGACCATTACATCTTTTGGTCGCATTGAGACAGAAAATCTCACGATTCTCACCAAAACATTTAGGTCGTTGTGTGGTCGATGATTGTATTGCGTCTGGAAAATTGCTCCCCCTTTTCATGGCCGGAATATCGCTCAGTCTTTCCTCTGCTGATGGACGTATCGGGGTCGTCAAATCCCGATCCTTACAAGGTTGCGAAGAGAGTAGGGATTTGACGACCTTGGTACGTCCAAAAGACTTGTCAGCAGCGGAAAGACTGAGCGATATTACGGCCATGAAAAGAGGGAGTGATTTTCAACAGATCGCTCCCTCAATTTAATCAGGGACTGCAGACTGTAGTCTGTTACTCTAATCAGGGCCATCACATCTTTTGGTCTTATTACGACCGGAAATCTTTTGCTTGTTTTTTGACCAGCAAATCTCTTGGTCGCATCGCGGTTAACTAGTTCCTCGCTGCTTTCACGGCTCTTAGACCTCACAGCTGTAAAATCGCTCGCTCATTTTGGAACGGAAACATGTTTTTGATCGCTTCGCTTGATCTTTTCATGGTCAGAAAATTGCTTTGTCACATTGCAAACAGAATTGTCTCAGCTGTTTTTGTGGCCGATCGTATCTTGATTGGACTGCAGGTGTAAAATCATTTACTATTTTCGTGGCGGTCTTTTGGTCACATGACAGCCATCAAAAATCTTAGTCATTTATCTTACGGCCATTAGATTTTTCACTCTCAGTGAGGCTGAAAAATCTCACGTTCCCGGTTTAAAAGTCTTGGTCATTGTGTGGTCGATTTCTTGTGATCGTAAGCTGTTCGAAAAATCGCTCACTTTTTGTATGGCCGTTAGTTCGGTCATATTGCGACCAGAATTGCTTAGATTTTCCGTGGCTGACAAACTTTGGCCGGCAAGTCTTTTGAACGTATCGCGGCCATAAAACCTTTTTTTTTGCATTGCACCCTTCAATTAATATACTAATTTACCAAAATTGTGCTCAAATATGCGTTTTAGGAAGCCATGGCCATGCGTTTTTTTGTCCAATGGCCGTGAATTTATTTGAAAATAATCGGGAAAAGTCGAGTGAAAGTCGGGAATTTCAAAAGTGAAATCTGGTAGACACACTGTCAATCGGATTCCTCCCCAGATCCGAGGGGTTAAAGTTAAAGGTTTCAATATTAACTCTATGCAAATATATTGTTTATCTATGACATGTTTACTTGAGACGATGATCTGATGTAAATAGCCAAAGGCATGACAATGCCTGCCGTGTTCAGCTAATAACAATTAAAACAAAAATATATCCATAAACTAACTAATTAAATAAAAATATAGAGAGGAAAAATAGTAGTAGTACCTAAATTTGTTTGACTCTTAGGTTTTTATAGTGTGATATGGGATTAAAGTAAAAAATCAGTGCATTACAGTATTAGACTCAAAAGATATTTTAACATTCAGTGAATCTATCTAAAAAATTTAAAGAAAATTATCTCCTCAAAAGAATATAAATCTCTCTATTGATTGCACCACGCGGAGTCAAAAAGTGATGCCAGTCTGTGGCAACGCTGCGCCTAATCTGCATTAATTGATTAATCTAACAAAGTAAATATGCTTTGGTTAAGCCTTGTGAATATTTTTTTGCTATGATAAACTTAATCTTTTGTCACAATTGTGACTTAATTTTTTTTCCTTAATTGATTGTGGCTATTTTTTTTCCTTAATTTTTTCGCCTGGTAAGTTTTGTCTACGCTACAGTTGCAGCTAATGAAATAAACTTTACACTTTGTATATTGTGTTTTCCTAGCGCATCTAGTTATCTCAGAAGACCTCTGAGGCCAAGAAGGTTGAACAGAGGAGACTAAAATCAGCGGTGACGCGCTGGCCACACACCTGGCCTGCCATCGGGTCTAGCATAACAAATTCCTTATTTAATGCTGGAATTTTATTGAGACTTTTTTACCAATCATTCTTGGCTAATGTCCTTAAAAATCAAAATCAAGACTTAAACTCACCATCACCCATAAGGAATTTCAAACAAAGAATGAATTCCACATGTATGGTAATTACTTACGATTGTCCGTCATGTCTTATACATAACTACAGTACCATTACAAAAGTTGAAACATTTGATGTCTAAATCAAACAAGAATTTATTTTGTTTGATTTATATCCAGGGTGGCCACTGCATCGGGAATTCGGGAAAACCGGGAATTAGCCGGGAATTTTTCGAACCGTGAAAAAACCGGGAAATAACCGTGAATCTCGAGCGAAATCCGGGAAAACGCCATTTTTTAAAGAACAATAATAAACATCGTTAACAAATGAATATTAAAATAGTTGACGAAAAATGCAAGAATATTTCGTCATCTTTATGCTAAGCAACTTCCAAATACAACTACTAATGCGCAACTGCTTGAAAGACGGCAAAGAGTGTCAAGTGTCTAGCGCCACCTCAGCGTATCTGTGGTGAAGATTGTTGGTCGACAGGATAGAGAATGACGTTGTCTCTGCCCAGTCCACCTGCAGGGGAGCAGACAGACAACAGTGATGGTGCAATAGTGCAATCGAGGGGAGGGAGGGGTAGGCAGATAATGGAACAACAAATTTCTACGCAGAAGAATTTCAACGTATACTCAAGGATCATTAGTGATGAGTACCTACTCTTAAAAAAGTCGCTCTTATACCGCCAAGGGTTAATTATTCGTATAACGTACTTCTCCATAAAAAGACGATTTCATTTGTTTTTATTAGGTATCGGTTCTTGGTTAGTTGTGCTTTGAATAACCGCAAACTCAGTTGCAAAACTGACGAAGATAAAAATAAGCTTATAATTTATTATTCTGTTTTGCAAGCAAGAAAAACAGCCACTATTTCAACGAAAAGTAGGCCTATAATATGCCTCTATTTAGTTGTGGCGATTTTCTAGTCAAAACATACAAATGAACTTGAGTTTGGTATGGTCCAGTAGTTCGATTCTGTAAACTGCGGATCAATTTTACCGGCAAAAATTTCCTTCTTTCTGAAAGGAATAACCGCGAGATCATTGACGTACGAAATATACAAGTATTGTATTTTTCAGTTTGTAATTATTATAACTACAGCCTGTTTCAGGAAATTGGTTTTTTTGTGTCGGCCAGATTCGGCTTAGAGAAAATCGAAGATAAGAAAGCGACAAAAAGTGGTCAGGTGTTCATGCGTATTGACTAGCGGCTCGACGAATGTCGATAAAAGCGTGGGTTATATTAAACTGAAGAACGTAATTTTGAAGTAATTTATTGATAACGCTGAACCATTATCTTTGTGCCGGAGATTTTAAATTGTGTTTGAAATTATTTTGCAGTAGTACCTCCCCTTACGTTTTCCTTACTGTTTGTTTTTCTGCATGATTAGTTAATTAAACTTATTCTCGGGTAGTTGGCTTACTACTAGATTCGAAATGAAAACCCACTATTCGCCCGCCCCTAAAAGATTTGTTAAACGCATAATTTAAAGGCGTCCGATTCGTAAAATAATTTTTGAACCGGCATAGCATTGGTTAGGCTTTGATTGTGATTTTTGCCTTAATTTGCCATCACTTATTATTAGTAAAAACAGTATTTGCAAATAAATGTTCGCAAAAATCAAAATCAAAACAAACTCACAGTCACCTTCAATGAATTTCAAACAAAAAATTGGCTTGCCTTTTGACTTTTATCTGTACGTGATCTTGTCACCTGCCGACTCGCAAAAATGAGTACATTTAGTGTATCAAAATTAAATAATTGATAGACCAGCCAATGTTATGTTCAGAAGTTATTCATTGTCACGAATTGGGTTTTATCCTTTCAATATCAACTTTAAATGGTACAACTTTGGTTAGAATTGGGAAATCAGTACAAAATCGGGTGCGAGAGTCAACGTCTAATATGAATTTTGTTTTGTCGTCTTTCTGGTTATCGAAGTTTTTTGTCTTACTTCCTTTCATCCTTTCTCCTTCCTCTCTCCTTCCCCCACCCCCACCACACGGATGGCGCATAATATAGTGCGCATAGCAGGTTGTCATGGTAACCACATGTCATTGCGTCGGGTCATTTAGCGACTGCCACTGCCACTGCGTTGTGAAACGTGAATTCGGGCGGACAGCAATGTGAAGCAAGACAGGCCGATAGTCGGCGCATGCATACCCTTACTTTGTCAAGTTTTCGAACGATATCCATATTTTTGCGTCTTCCTCCACTTATCTAATTTATATGGTTCATAGTTCTACTACCTTTAAGTATCGAATACGATAAGGAAGTAATTTAATAATTATCCGTTTGGTGTCATACAACGTACGGTACGTTACGAAATGCATTTGGATTACATTTTACAATGAAAAGTTGGTTTTGACAAAAACTTTTGAGGACTATTTGTGTTCAAGTATTTTTTTAACCGTTCTACGGCGATCAGTCTGCTGCCGCGTGAGTAGAGGATCAATGCTGATTTGCCGTCTGTTGCACGTTTTGTTGCCTTGTATTTGCGTGTTCTGACTCATTTTGATTTAGGCCTATTTCTAGTTGAAATGTTGAATACCGCCTGCTTTAAAATATTGCCGGCCGTTGTTGTTGCTACGGCCTTATTGGTTCCGTGATTGGGTTAACCGTGACTCCTCAGCGAGTCACTGAAATTTAAAAATGCAAATTACAAAAATGTGGTTTATTTCGTGTATACTCAAGCATTATCTATTACCCAGCGTAAAATATGTGATTTTGGCGTGTAATGTACGGGAATTATAGCCTGATTTCGTTAACACCCTGATTGTACAAGTGGCCGGTGGAAACTCATCTTGCCTCTTGCGTTTAAACCTTTTTAAACTCTATTAATTAACAGGCTATTCTGTTTTTTCCACATGGTTGATGGATTTTAATAATAATATAGAATGACTGCAAGACATTGTTTACTCTGTTGTCACCAATTATTTGGGACGACTATTATGGAGTTAATATGCCACCGGGCAGGGGCAAACCCAGGATTCAATTTCGGGGGGAGGTATCCTGTAAGAAGGGGGAAGGGGGGATTTAGGTACTAACAAACACCTGTACTAATGTGATGATAGACAAATAAGGTCGTCGTGGTAGACGAATATCGTCGTCGCGGTAGACGAATCTAGTCGTCGCGGTAGACGAATATTGTCGTTGTGGTAAACGCCACGGTCGCCGAGTATCGCGTCGCGGTAGACACATATATCGTTGTCACGTCGCAGTAGACGAAATTCGTCTTTGAGTCGCGGTAGACAAAAATCGTCTTCGCGCCGCGGTAAACGAAATTCTTCGCGTGGCGGGAAACGAAAATCGTCGCTGCGTTACGGCATACGAAAAGCGTCTTCGCGTCGTGGTGGATAAAAATCTTAGTCGCGTCGTGATAGCCGAAAATGGTTGTCTTTTTGTCCAAAATTTCTGTTCTCCAAAATTTCGGGGGGATATATCCCCTTTATCCCCCCCTGGGTTTGCCCCTGCCACCGGGAATACGGCCGAAAATGCCCGTGAAAACCGGGAAAAAACCGGGAATGGAAAAATTCGTTTGGAGTGGCCACCCTGATATCGCAATTGCAATAATTAAGTACACATAAATTTGTTTATACAAACTAACTACATACAATAACTTACAAACGTTTATGGAACTAGTTTTTTTGCAACTTGGCCCATTTTTCATTCTTTTGGCCGATTTCCCTCTTGTCCATGGACTCAGACTTGTTATTTAAGTGTCTGATTCAAATGAAAGTTCGCAATCTAGCACACAATCTCATAGCCTCACTTCAAATATTCGGTTAACTCCTCCTCTTCTAAATAGAGATTCATTATGGAGATAAGTAAATTTTGCTTCAAAAAGATTTACAGTAGCTTTCAAGGGTTCTGTCAGTCCTAAAAACAATCTGTTCTGTGTTTTGAGTATTTCCCTCAGACTCGACATTATCATCTCTTCATGATGAATGTCACTATCTACAAAATGATCACTATGAAAAAAAAAATAAAACTCAAGTCTTTTGCATTTAATCACACACACTTCTTACTGGCAGGGTTTGCGGAAACACGTTTGCTCATTTTTGTGAAAGTTCAGGAATCGTCCATACAAGAAGCTACATTATTAAAGTACATTTTAAACTATTTACATTTTAAACTATTATTAAAGTACATTGTAAACTATTTACAGAGCAGAATAAAACAAAACCTAAATATGCTTATATTTTACTTATGTGAACACGAGTAGTAATATTTTCTAAGAGAACGCATGCAAAACAGCAAGTGTAAATAATATAGTGTGCCCACTTGATGAAAAATAATATCTCATATAAAGAAACAAAAAATCAATTCATACCCCATTTCTTCAAAAGTTATCCCAAATCCCATATTTGGGATGAAAATCCCTAAAGTGAAAACACTGGAACAGTACCTCTCCTTCAACTAACAGTGACTTGAGTTTCGACGTGCCAGGTTTTCCACAGCTCCCCGCCCTGTTCAATCTAGTTTCCTGAGCAAATCAGTTAGGCTAGAAATAAAGTTAAGTACAAAGTAGGGGTGGGCGAGTAGTGGATTTTGAAGTCGAGTCGAGTATTAAGCCAAAAACTCGAGTATCGAGTCGAGTCGAGTAGTTGTTTGTGAAAAGTAATGAAATCTTAATTTTTTCAATTAAAATCGTTCTTCAATTTTACTTTTAAAATTGGTCTACTTTATTTAACCTTATGTTTTTATATTTTTCTTGGAAAGATAAAACTCTGATATTCTAATACCCCTACATTCCATAAACCCTACTTTTAAATGAATAAGTTGACTATGCTAAATCACTGAAAATAAATAATTGCTTAATGTAACAAGATCACAAAATAAATTTATGTAGAATATGCATAGTTGTAAAATTTAAGCAGTAATAAGATTTAATTATTAGCCTATTATTTTAACAATCAAGAACAGGTTTATACTTTCCCTACAAATAATTGTTGGCCCTAATTAAAACCTTAGCCAAGAAATTGTGGAAGAAAGAATTAAAAACATCAGGGAGGAGAGCTATGCCCAGTTATTTGTTTACTTCTCTAAATCCAACCCCACCCCTTTGCCTGACTGCTGATCTATTGTTTTTTGACATCCAATCACTTGAGCTTGAGTGACACAGCTGCGACCAGATAAGAATAAGATATCCCCCCAATACAAAAATCAGGGTTCCCACTCAACCGTGAAACCTCAAAAACCGTGAATAAGCCGTGAATTACGTCATCAGACCTTTTAAAATCAGCCAATTTTAAAATAGCCAATATTTTTTATTAAATTATAGAGAAATATTTGTATCAATTTATTAGAGACATTAAAAATGATTCACAGTCCCAAGACGAAGACAGCAATTGTGTACTTTGAGACGTAGATTGTACGTACAGGGCTAGACGGTAGGGCCTGCTAAACTGAGATTGAAATTCCACTGTGGCTGTGGAAGGAGGGGTGGAGACTGGGGAGGTAATGGCGGAACGCGATCGGTTGCCTTGGAGGGGGGAGGGAAGGATGGAAAGGTGAAGAGAGAGAAGACTAGATAGCTGAAGACGCACACTCATTGGTTTATGTTTGCGCGGCAAATAAATACATGAATTTCTTTCTTCCTTAATTAATTTGTTTTCTTATTCTTTACATTCCTTCTATCATACGATTCATCGGTTTTCAACTACCGATTAATGCATTGATGTCTCCGCTGCTTGTTTCTAATCATTTTCTGTTTTTTGTATCATCGTTCAAGATGTTTGTGACAATAAAATAAACTCTTTAAAAATGACGCCAGAACAAAAGTCTTTGTTGCGTATTTTGTTTTCTATATGCGAAAATCCAAACGACTTGTCCTACAACAACATTTGACGGTTAATATTTTTTGTCTAATTTTTAGAATAAATCGATTGAGTCAAAAAAGAAATTTTTTATCTCTTGCCGTTCAAGAGAAATTCTATGATAAAACTATAGACTGGTGTATATTTTGTCGTTCTCCAAGGTCAACTAAATATAGCAGAAACTCCGAATTCCATCTAATTTGAGATGATATTTTTTCACCTGTCAACATCCTTTCCTTATCACTCAGGATTATTGTTTGTGTACGTTTTTCGTGGGAAGGACACGCTCTTCCGGTTTAACGTAAAAAAATAGATCACAAAAATTATCTTCTCGATAAGACTTCTCGTATCATAAGCTCGGCTAGAAATTCAACCTTATTCAAAGCTGTTTAGTGTTTGTACGACTATTTCAATGCGTCAAAAGGACCAACGGTCCTTTTAGGCCCTTTGCACACTGGGCCACCGTGGTGGCGACACCGGTGGCGCCACCATGGTGGCCAGTCAAAGTGCATACGCCACCAGCTCAGCCACCAGTACCGCCACCAACCTCACAGTTCAATCATGGACATCGAAGAAGCAGGTGCTTTAGCCTATATATTTTTGAAACTGCGAAAACGTCGTAAAAAACGTAGTTTTTGGGTTCATCCTTTTTTAAGAGATAGAAGTAACAGAGGCCCTTTTTTCACTCACTACCAAGACCTCAGAAATAACCCTGACAAATTTTACATTTACTCAAAAATGAGTGTTTTAAGTTTTGACGAGCTTCTGGGACGTCTGAAAGATAAAATAATGGGACAATCTACGAGACTAAAAACTATTTCATCATTTAAACATTTAAATGAAATAGAGTATAAATTGTATTTATATCATAAATAATGTATACTCATAATTATTCACTTATGAGTAATTTCCATCCACGCCTTCTTATTTGCATCTCTGTCTGAGTAAACATTAGATGTCATGTCCCATATTGCAGGTCTATTTTCAATTTCCAATATAAAACGCTCCGTATCTACTTTATCGGTATTCATGATACTGCTCGAACACTCGACTGCACTGAACGAACACAACTGCACTGCATGAACACAAGTGCAGGGGGCTGGAGAGGACTGACTAGCGACTGGTGGCGCTGCCAGTCGCTCCAATGTGAACAGTCCAATAAGAAAGCATGGCACGACGTGGTCGCGCCACCAGTCTGGTGGCTCTGAAAATCGCATCCCCGAGCCACCGCATTTCTGGTGGCGCGGCCAGTCGCGCCACCAACGCTCAGTGTGAAGATGTCCCATTTGAATCAATGCTGATGAACCGTAGCCATGACAGTGAACACTATTGAATTTACCTACTCCTTTCCCTCTGCCTACTGCCTTAACTATGTCACCAAATGAGAGTAACTAGTTTTAGCTGATCCAAGAGTTAAGTATTAAAACTTTGGGGGCTGCCCTATTTAACACACATAAAACCTCAGTAATCTTGATAAAACACCAAACAAGTACATAAGTGTGAAGTTTTTAATAACAAAATCAGAGAAAATGGCTCGGCTCAGCTGAGTAATGTGCAGTGTGTTGCAGTGCTGGGGTAGGGGCGCGCAGGTGCATGCGCGGGGGCTCCGTTGAGAAGGTGATGGGTTCCCGCAACAGCAGCCTCGCACAGTCCAACGGCCAGCTGCTGCCTCGCACGCGAGCTACGACTCGATCTCTGGACGACTCCTGTACCAAGAAACCTCTCGAGGTAGGTTCGCTCGTAGAAGGGCTCAACAACAAGAGAGGATTATAATCTTATCTCTTTGTAAGTGACCGTACAAAGAGCTTAGAGAGATAATGCAACGCGTGATACAGCTCTTTTTTCTTAAAAATGTGATAATGTTAAACTATTTATAGACTTTGTTTAAAGAGAAGTTTTAGAAAGTATATCTATATTACAGCACTACCTTTTTGAAAAAAAATATTTTGGATCCTATATGGTGGATCTGAAATGGTGGCCAAAAATGACCCACTCAAGATTTAAGTATTAACTAACTTACAATGTTTGGTATTGCCGAGTTTGAAAAAAAGCTTGAGTTTCAAGGCCATACTCGAGACCCGGAACTCGAAATCTCGAGTACTCGCACATCTCTACTCTGCGCACGTAATTGTATGTTTATGAAGAAATAAAAATAAATTTGAGCAAAGGATAAACAGAAATCTTGTGCAATGTCAAGAATAATTGTTAATAGAGGTGTGCGGATAGTGAATTTTTGGATCGGATAGCTTATGTTCGGATCGGTTTTGGATCGGATAACAACAGGTTCGGATCGGAGAGTACCGGATTCGGATATTTACGGCACGGCGTAATGAGCAGAATTACGTTTTCTCATAAGCCTAAGGTAATTGCAAGGAACTACCATATTATCCTAATGTGTAAGGTAAGGTTTGCCTTGATAGCCCTGAGTTGTTGATTGTTCAGATATGTATTGTTTTCAATGCAGGCCAAATGTCAATTAAGTATGCAAAGGTACAACTAATTATCTGTTAATAATTTTGAAATGTATTGATTCCCTATAAGCATAGTTAGTATTTAATTCAACAAGGTTATTATTCCTAAATAAATTTCAGAATTAGGTTACTTAAAAATTCATTTTTCAATGCAATCTAAATTTGTTCATTTTTATGCCTCAGTATTTTTTGTTCTTTTCCTTTTCATAAATCAATAAATTATTTGATCAGTGACTAGGCCTAAGTGATAAGACAAAAGAATTAAATATAAAACTTGATTCACTAATCTCTTCACATTTGAAGAAAGCTCTACATTTTTATTCATGCATTAAGCATTAATGCCTGACAACCAAGATTTTGATTCACTACAAAATAATACTATAAAATAATAAGTCTGAGCAGTAAACTTAACCTAAATTTCAAGATGAGTTTCAAATGTTGTCGGTTTCAGTATTAAAGCTCGGTCATTTAATTAGAACAAATAAAAGTCTATTTGATTTAGAAAATAAACAACAAACAAACTCACTAATTATTATCACAGGCGTAGGTTGTCAATTCAGCATTTTACTGTTATCTAAGAATGTCCATTTTATCATGTAGTGGAAATACGGCTCGGCTTAATTCGTCAAAGATTAATATTTCAACAAAATAAAAACTTAATTTTGATCATTCAACTTTGTATTTCTAGGTAGGTAATTGCTTAGTTGATAAATAAATTAACACAATTGAAAGAAAGACATTCTTGAGTTAATTCAGCTTTAAGCAGACGACGACATCCGTCTTTGGCGACGACGACATCGCCAAATCTTTGGTAGCCCAAAATTAATTATTGTAGGCTTTTTATTTTATCGTATCAACAGGCCACTTAAGATATTTACGGCCTGAAATAGTCGTATGAAACATCAACACGACTATTTATTTATGGGGTATTTACGGGATATTTCGTTTTGGCAATTGAAGACGACTGTGGGGACACTGTCGGCCATTGACGAACTCTGATTTGTCTTGATTGCGATTCTCTCTCTCGTACCAATCGATGTTTTGTCGGTAACGGATACTGATCGAGATCACGACAGTGACAGAACTAATAAAGGATGTACTATTATTTGTTAACTGATTTAATGCTACGATACAAGAATTTATCTTAGGATGTTCGTAATCGCGTCGGATATTGCGCAATACTCTGATCGTATACAATGATTTCGATCTTATCACGAGTCGCAATATCAGCAACCGAAATACATCGCTTGATGCATACCACTGCATAATCACATCGTTTTGAGGCGTTGTTCAAGCCGCAATCGCGAATCGTCGCATTTCAAAGTGTCATTTTTGCTCTGCGATGTTTTCTCTCACCACTGAACTCTCGTTGGCAGTGACTAGTTTTGTTTGGAAGACTTTCCAACCTTTAAAATTTGATCCTCCTTAAAAATTTACCCCAAAATATGCAGTCTATCCGATAGAGTCGGATATCTAGTCAGTCTTACCGGATAGTTATAAAACCCTCGGATCGGATTCGGATATCCGATCCGATCCGAATTTTCGGATATCCGCACACCTCTAATTGTTAATAATGCAATTCACGAATCTCGGCAGCTATGGCTGCAACTGTACAACTTAAACCAGCCTATTTAACTAACCTAAATCAGGTTTTAAATAATTAGGTTGATAAGAGACATGGTTGTATGGTAGGTTCAAAGAGGTGGCTTAGTATACTTTATTAATAATTAATATATGTTTTGTTCATAGGTGCAGTGCAATGGCATCGTGAATCATAATCACTTAACAAGAGCGGCAGTGAAGAGTGACAGTGTTCTTGGTAGGGAGCTTGGATTGGAGCTAGAGGGGATATCTCGGCGAACCAGAACTATATCTGCTTCTTGTCCTGCCACAAACACTGAGTATTCACAACTCTCACCTACTGGAAGTGATAGTACCCATCATCTGCGTTCTAGAAAACAAATTTGGCTACCCACAAGTTTACTTGGAACTACTGCAGAAGATGCTCTCAACAACTCAAGGTTGAGGCCCAACCGGGAATACCCTGTCGCAGAGGCCCTCAAAAGCCCCACATCAGCCAAGAGTATGAAATCTCCAACATTACCTGTTGCTGATGAAATGCCTGAGAAAAAAGTCAAAGGTAAGGAAGAAAATGAAGTTAGCCAATCAAAGTTGTCTCCTATGGTAAACAACGATGTAGATAAAGTATACAGAGACTCTTCTGAGGAAGAGGATGATGGAGAAAAGAAAGAAAAGGCAGTAGCAAAAAGTAACGAAAACATTAAGTCAAAAGAATCTCTGAAAAAAGCTGTGTCGAAAAAGAAATTCAAAAAGAGATTTCCTCAAGAACTGGCCAATTTGAGTTATAATGATAAACGAAGAAAAATTCAAAAGAAAAGACTTTCTGTAGAGGAAAAGTTAATAGAAGATAACAGAACCTATTACAAAGTAGAAGTATTAAATTCAAAATTACGGTCGACTGGGTATTACATATCACAGAGCCAGAGGGAGCTGGAAATGAGTAAAGCCAATGGTAATGACTGTTGTGTTATTCAGAACTGTGCAGAGCCGGTAAAAAATGAAATAAAATCTGAAGAAAAAGAACCGGTTGTTGTTAGATTTAAAAAAGTTAGGAAAACTGAACTGTCATTATTGAGTGACGAAGCTGAGAGTTTCATGTTCGGGGAACCTTCCAGGAGAGAAAGCTCAGTTTCTACTGTATCCTCGGAGGAGGAAGATGATGAAGTTTCTCTCAAGTTAGAATCAGAAGACCGAGACAGGATTGTTACAAAAATAAAAAGGGAAGTAATAGACGAGAGCTCCATGGGAAGTTGTAGTATAACAAGCAGTTCAACCTCTTCGAGAAGAAAAAGAAAAACTGCTGATGAAAGCATCATTCAAGATAATGTTGATTATTACAAATTTGAATCCACAGGCTCACGGTTGAGGTTTCATGGATCGATGTTTCCAACGACTCCTGTTACTACCAAATCTGAATCCTGCAGCGAGGCAAAACCTGGAAATTCTTCAAAAGTCAAATTGGATGAAAGTCATTTTGAGCCAGAAAATATACTCAGTGAAGTAAAACTTAAAGATGATACTGCATCTAAATATAGTTTTGAAGATTTAGAATTTTCATTTGAAAAAGTTCCCACCCATGAATCATGGTATCAGGTTTTTAAAAGACAAGATGATTGTAATGAAATTTACTACCCCAGGTATTCTGACTATCCTAAAGTTCTGTTACCCTATGAGTATCCCAGTTCAGTACTGAGGCAGTTCAAAATAGAAGCTCTCAAAGAAAAAGGAGGAAAGAGAAGAAAAAAGAAGAGAAAAGAAACCAAAGTGCATCAGTTGATAGCAGATGACAAACCTAGAAAATCACCAAGATGTCATGCGTCAACATTGGCAATCATGTCAAGTCTAAAGAGGCGAAGGCCTAGAGATTCACCAGAGAAAAAATCTGAGCTTACTGCAAGTGAAATTTCCCTTCCTCCCAGTGAGGTGATTGTCCAAGATGAAGAATCCAGGTGTAGTACAATTATTGAACCACCGTCTGTCGCCCCTTCAGATACCCAGTTGTCAACAGGTCAAGCCACCATTCAGATTCCTGAGATAAGGATTGATTCAAAAACAGAAAACGCAATTAATCAACAAAGGAAAACTGAAGAAGAAATTAGAAAGGCAGAAGAAGACATTGATAATTTGTTCACAGAAATGTGTTTTGAGAACGAAGAAGATGTCTTATCTCACATGCTTTATTCTGTGAAAAAAGAAATAGATTCTTCCCCTACTAAAGAAAACCCAAAGAAAGGGAAGGGCAAAAATAAATCGATTGCTAAACGGGAAAAAACTGAAGAATATCTAGAGGTGTCGACTTGTTTACCAGTCGATCCTGAAGTGTTTGATGATGAAGTGCTTGATAGCAATCTGTGTACTGGGCCAATTGTTGATGTACTTAATCTTATTGAAACATATCGTGGGTGCTCCAGTATGGAACGTGCAGATTACGAGCACTTAAATCCTCATGCTGTGGATGCCTTAAGAGTTTTGATTGCGGAGTCCTGTAACAGCTCGGACTGTGGGGGGTCCTCTGCATGTTGTGATTATAGCTTTCTGGGAGAGGATGGCAGGGTATGTAAAAAAAGGAAACGAAAAAAGCGCAATATGACAGGGTGGCCAGCGAAGAAAAAATTTTCTAAAAAAGGCGAAGAACTCAGCACTGCAGTGTTAAAGAGGAACTGTAAAGCCAGAGGACAGATTTCAGAAGTGGAACTGCAGAAAGAAGGTAAATCGGACATTGGAGAGTTGGAGCAAGAAGTGAAAAAAGAACCTAGTGAACTAGTAAGTGAGAGTAGGGATCAGAGTGTTGAAGATAGTGAAGTGAAGTCAGAGTCAGTGAAACTTTGCAGTACTATTTCAAGGACAACGAGTATTGACTCTTCTTCCACCAAGAGTTTTGATGTACAGTCTTGTTATATTAGGGTTAAGAAAATGCCAGAAAACTGTGTTGAGTCATTTACCAGACATTTAAGAAGTTCAGATTCTAGTCCTAGCTCATCCTCGAGAAGAGGATCTTCGAGGCAAGCTAAGATTGCCGGAAGAGAATCTTTAAGAAGGTGTAGATGAGATCTGACTTATGTATAAAGATAGATTTTTATAAAATTAGGTTTAAGTGAACTAATTGTAGCTATCATCATATCAAGCAGTTCTTAAAATTTCATCCATCTGAGTTTTTAGTCAAGTTTGATTTTATTTATTTGACTTCGATCCACATATGTTTGTCAGCATTTTGTCATTTGTAAACACCATTTAAATGTTTTACATACACATTTATTTTTAAATATTTTTTCAGAAATCTAAACTTCAGATGTGTTAGTTGTTTTTAATTGATAAACCGTATTACTAACAGTGGTTTGAATTTGGTTGAAATGTCCCCAAATTTGGTAGCTCTTGTTGCACACTGGGTTAGGAAAACTATCAAGGAGTAGGTAATAAACTGTATAATCTCAGAATGAGAGTACAAATAATGCTTTAAAAGCACACAGTGATGATGCCTCAATTTTAAAGATTCCAACAAGTTAATCATTGAACAATTTAAAAAATTCTTGTTATTCATAATTTTTAAACTGTCTTATTATCAGACTAATGGAACTGATTCTACCAGAGTGTTTGATGTTGAAACAAGTTATTAATTGATTACCAAGTTTAAAAAACAAAGTTCAATGTTCTTTGTGTTTGTGACCACCTAAAATCATTTGACATATCTTTTTGCACACATTCTAAATTTTTAATTTTGTCCTAATGAAAAGAGTGTAATAAAAAATGTAGTGGAATATTGCCTTGATTGGGTCAGATAATACCAATAACATGAAGATTTCTTATGCACTAAAACTGTTACTACTTTGTAACCACAGGATTACTGTAGTGAGTGAAGTATATAGCAGACTCTCAGAAATCAGGACCAATAAACGAGATTTTTTCCTGTAAAGAGGATGCAAATTCAAACTTTAACGCCTTAAATTTCCATCTAAATATCCAGACATATATGAATGACATGTAAGTCATGACATGTGAATGACATATTCAGTCATTTCAATAATGATCACCACCTTAATTTTTTGCTCCTGTTTTTTTACTTAGCTTCAGTTTAGTGATGCATCAAGTGTATTGCAATAAAATAATGGTGCATCAGAGTATCAGAGTGTTGAATTGTACTTGTTTGCAATCATGATACAGCTTATGTGGACTAAACTGACACTTATCGACCATGAGGCCACTCATGTATCTTGATCCTTTAAAAGCCGGATTTTCAGAATTCAAATTGACAGAATGCCCCTTTACTTTAGTCTGGGTTTCTGTGAGTCTCTTGTATCAAGTTTTTCTTCTGTCCTCAATTATCAAGATAAAAAAGTTGTATTTATAAAAATTCTGCATAGATAATAAAAGGTATATTCTGCATAGATAATAAAAGCTATAATCTAAAGAGTTTGAATAATGTGTCTAAATTTCAAGACCATTAAAAGCAAAAAAATCAAAAGCTTTGCTTTTTTACATTGCTGGGTTCTGTCACTCTGCCTTAAATACATTAAGAGGATGATCACAATGCAGATAGTATAATATCAGAATGAGTAATTATGGAGTCGGTGCCAGGACACCTAATGTAAAAAAGGCCTCATGGTGGCCGCTTATTAGATATTTAAGGCTATCATCAATTATCTTCCTAAGATTAGCATATTTATTTGTTCCAATAGATGTCATGTTTGTTAAATTACTATTTGTGTTTCTGTAATTTTATCTTAGATAATTTGTCTTGACATTCAAAAAAGAAGAAAATTATAAATCTCATAAAAAAATATTCCTTCCAGTTTATTACCGGTATGTAAACCTGGTTAGATCTTCAACTTAAAAGTCACAGTTTGCTAATAAGGGTTCAAAATGAGAATTTTTCTTGTTGGACTATTTCGCTGAGAAAGGACAGTAATCGAGTACTGCCTGAAAAATCACATTTGTAAAAGTCATATTTTTATGTAATCTTAACTCATAGAAATTTCTACAGGTTATTTTAATAAATCAAAATTGGACGTATTGCTGCTGAGGATCAACTTATACCTTTATACTTCTCTGTCAGGGGCTGCATCTGGAGCACAGATAGTGTGCCAGGATAACTGGGCCGACCTACATTTTATTATTGGATTTTTCCAATCACACTAAACTTTCTGTGTTTTGAATTCATTGTTGGTAATTTGATTTTAGTGGACATTTGTCACCACCAGTTAGTAAAAGCATATCAACAAGTCCTTGTTTTTTACAAATCACTAAGGCACATGTTCAACCCTTTTAGTGCTGGAGCAAAAAATTAATGTAGGTACATAAAGTGCCGGACCGTTTTTCGTTGTTACCAGGGCTTTTTTAGCAAAAATTGTAAGTGTTTGGGAAAAAATTCACTAAAAATTTACTTATCAACACTTCCTAATTTTTTTTTCTTTGTTTCTAAGTACTCGTACTACTTAAAAATACGAGATCCCGGCACTAAAAGGATTAAAATTATAAGTATAATACGCTATACTAAGTGTCTTGAAATTGCAGTCTTCTAAATTGCTAATTATTTATCGGCTAATTTCTTTTTAATTATCATTACCACTATTATTTCACACAATTTGTGCAAGAAATTTTGTATTTGGTTCTCAATTATTAAAAGTAGTGAACATGCGCTGCTCAGCATCTGTTAAGTAAACAAATAATTCTAAAAATGTATCAGCTATTCAGCCCTTTTCTTTATATTCAAGCCCTTAGAGAAAACATTATCGAGAAATGAAAATATTTTTCCCCAAATTTCCTTTCCAAGACCTTTAAGTATGGTGTTGATGGTGTCGGACTTAAGGTTTCCTCCAAAGTTCTGGGTAATTTGGGCATCATATACGAGGTACAGTCAAAAAGTTCCTGGAATGAATTTTTGTAGACATATAGTGTTATCGCCAGCGGGAAATTTGTCTTGCAGTAGTTGGTACGACTCTTAGGGAGGGAATATCGGTAATGGTGGCTTAAAACATCATTTAACGTGCAGCATTGAAAAGTGCGTTTTGTGTACCTGCAAGTCTACGTTGTCGATTTTAGATAAATGACATTTCATGAACAGCGTGCGAACATTGTTCTGTGTTTTACTTAAAAAATCACTCAGTGAGACTCTTGAGTTGTTAATTCAAGCTTATGAAAAAGAGGCGAAGAAGCCATATCAATGAATTCACCAGCCATTCAGTTTCTTTTTGCTCAAGAAACAGCATTTTCGAAACCCCTCGTGAAAAAATTCGATGCATGTTTAAATGATCATGAAGGGTCGTGTGAACACTGCCATGTGATAAATTTACCTGAAATGCAGTTTCATCTATTGTTAATTTCCGATTTTCACGCATAACTCGTACTTGCTCAACGTTTTCGTCATTGACTGATGTTGACGGTCGTCCACTACGAAGGCCATCCTCAGTGCTTTCACGGTCTTTACAGAACCGTTTGTTCCACTCATGTCAGATATACTCTCACCACCGATTTGCCCTCCCCAAGTACCAACTACTGCAAAATAAATTTCCCGCTGGATATCGCGTTAAATGTCTACAAAAATTCCATCTGAGAACTTTTTGACTGTACCTTGTACAAAAATCCTGTTTTAAACAAAATATGCTCAAACCTATTTTAAAGAACAAACAAAAGACGAAGATTTATTTTTTTAAGTAAGCATGATTCTGCACACTTTATTTTAAGAAGTTAATTATAGCTTCCAACCAATAAACGTATTTCCCCTTCATGATGTTAAACAGGGCATTATTTTAAAAATATGATCAAATGTTAGAGAATTTATTTAGGTGCATCAACATCAATTAGTACGGACAGTTTATTATTAGTATTGTATTCAACTTTTTAAATGGGATTAATGCGCCTTAAATGTATACCTAGATTGAATGTAAGATTCAAGCATCTATGGCTTTAAAAAGTATTGGAACTATCAATTTAGCCTTGTGATTGTAGAACGTTTAAAGTTCCTAAAATATAATTGAAATGTGAACTGTTAATATGTATTATAATTTTTGTATATGCAGAGTGTTACATGTGGTTATAGATGAACAAACTATATTTTAAGTTAGTGAAAATTTATTATTTCATTAGCTTAAAAAATTGTTTAAAAGAAATTTGAGGTCACTGTTATAATGGAACAAGATAAACAATATTCCCAAAACTTTCTTTTTCAAAATATAGAGTCTAGTGTTGTGCAGAGTTGCATTGTTTTATCCTTCAGTTAGGCCAGTACATCTTTGTTTGTATAAAAAAGGACAAAAAGGAAAAGTAAAAAAAGGACAAGTTTTATTTTCCCTTATAAAATTAAATACAGAGACAGTTTTTCAAGTGTATTATATGTGCCATAACTCTTAAAAAAACACCATTATGTGGCGAGTAAATTTTGTATTGACTCAGTGTATAATAATTAGTTCTGATAAGAAAATCTTATGGAAACAGCCTGGGCTGTGCTCTGTATAATACAAAATTAAAAATCTTCACTCTGATGTATGTATGATTTTTAGAGAGCAATAAAATTATATTGGAAATCGGGTAAATATGAAGTAATCTAATTATTAATCAATTCGTGCATAACAGTACATATTGGATTATTTGGGACCCAAATAATCCGTATCCCAGAATATGCAGATAAGGTTGAGTAATATAAATGACACTGAAAAGGTGGTAGTTTAAGTACAGTTTGTTAAAAAATCTCAGTTTCAACTGAAATGCTGTACGTTCTTACAAATTATCAATATAACTGTTAGATGATTGTTTTTTCCATTGAATTAAAATCTTTGGATGAGGTTCAATCTTCAAAATTCTAAAGTCAAATCTCAAAACTGCCAAGCTTTGATGTGACACATGACGGGGAGACTAGTTTTACATGCAATGTAGATAATAGTCATCTGCCACGACTCAGCCATGAGATGTAAGGCAGATTTCAATGACAATGTTGGGAATATTAGAAACAACAGTTTCATGATCGCTAGTTTTTTATAATTTACATTTTTGTTTTGATAGACTGTCTAAATTTTTGGTAATCTGAATCGGGTCTTCTTAACATTGAAATGAATAATTCGAGGTGTACGTATTTTTTAAATTTGTTCTTGTGGTTTAAGATTCGCCGTCTTCTCCTTGGAAAGAAGATATATAACTTTAAAAAAATTGTTCATTTTTAGGGAAATATATATTAAATAAACAACATATATTCAGTATACAATAAATAAATGAATTATTTAGTCATATATTACTGGAAATAAATTGAAACATTGATTTTAACCATCCTTCCCCTTTACTTAACAATGTGTAACATGTATATAACAATGCAATTGTCAATTTTTACTTTTGTCTTTCTTTGGGCTTTAGAATTGATGTTCAATTGAACTACTGCTTTTTCAGTAAAAAAGTCTTACTAGTTCCCTAAGAATACATTTGAATTATTTATACAAAGTGATATATGAGTTTTTGACTACTGTAGAAAATATTTAAGTATGTAATAAATGTAACTTTTATTTTAATGTTAAAAAAGTGTAAATAAATATATACCCTATTTAAGTTAATTTTAAGAAATGACTGAAGTATTATTTATGTTAATTTTTAGAGGTAATATTGATGAATAAATAAATAATGAATAGTGGTGCCATCCCTAAGATTTTATTGCTGTGGATAATTTTGTATGCTATTAAAGTTATTTTCTATGTAAGTTTTTTTTATATATAACCAAATCACATAAGATTTTATATTCATTTTATAAATTTTTTTAAAGTATTAATATTTTTAGACTTGAATCCTTAAAGCACGTAGTTGTGCCAAATTTTAAAAATGAACAATATTTTGTTATTTATTCATCAAAGTAATTTACTCAGTACATGTTTCTTTACTTTGTAATTTACAGTTAGCGCATTATTTCTGTGGCTATGACTGGAACAGCAAAGCGTGATAGCAAGGCGTGGGGAGTAGTGGGTACTTTTCTAAAGCCATTCTTCTACAGACCTTGTTAAATGTTTTATTTACTACCATCATATTGAAAATGTCCTATGATAAAGCTTTTTAAACCTCATGAGGAACATGTAGAGCTTGGGTATTTAGAAATAAAAACGGGTTCAACTGCTCTTTTTTGTTAGAAAGGCAACAAATTACACAATTAAGTTTATTTTCGTTAACAATTAATGTCTTATCCTTTCCCAAACCTAAAAATCAGGTCCAAAACCACCTTTATTTTTATCAATCCAAGCTTCAACATGATCTTCACGAGGTATAGCCATCGCTGGAAATATATTGCGTGAACTGTACCCTCTTTTAAGAACCTATCAGGCACACTGGTGATATGTCAGTACAGTAGTTGAATGGTTGATTGGTTTGATATGCACATTGAGTTACTTTTATTGTGAATGTTTACCTTTATTGCTGCACACACAAATTTAATATACAGTACAACATAATAAAAAATATAATTTTTTTACAGTTAGTGAATAAGGTTGAATTTTTTGCTGTGATCAATATACTGACATAATGTCAGGTATCAAAACAATTTCAAGTATCCATGGCTTATAAGCTTACTTCTTTGTGAATATTTTAATTTGTATATCTTTTTTATACTGGTAGCATTTATTATAAAAAATGGTGTCTAATGTAGATGCATCATAGTGTATCTGAAAGAGTATTGTGTAGATAATATTGTACAGTAGAGTTCATAAAGAGATTAGCCAATTTTTTACAACCAAAGAAACTGTCTTTGCGCATTCTTCAATTTAGATATTGTAAATAAATAATTATTTCTATGGAGTGTTCATTTTTGGCATTTTTCTTCCTTGTTTCCTTGATCTTAAAAAAAAATCAACAACACGACAAAATTTAAGCTAAAGAGATAGGATTTTTAACTAATCAATTGGCTGCCATTTAGCTCTATAAAATTATTATCTGTAAATCTAACGGGATGTATTAATTCGGTGTCAATTTAGACTTCTTTTTATTATAAGAGGTTATGTCATTGAAATTATTACCAGAGATGTATGTGGAATATATCAATTCTATATTTATTTAGGCTTTTTCTAATTATATGATGCTTCTTGGTTGTAATTTAGTAATATAATAGGATTTTATTGAAGTAGTCAAATTGATGTTATGGCAGTTATTATACAACTTGATCTTATCTAAGCTAGGTGTTCGTTGTATTTAAATAGATAATCCTGATGCTAAATAAAAAAATAAATCATATTGGGTGGTTCAGTAAAATAAAAATGACGGTAAACTGTGTATAAATGATTAGTTAATTTTTTTTGCTTTTTGTGGTAGGAAAAAATTAATTGGTTACAAGTATACAAAGATTTTTTGATATGTCTCCAAAATAAACTTATTTAATTTGGACGAAGAGCTTAGAAGCTGTTCAACTAGTCCTCATTAGTTGCAGAAAATCTTGAATTCCTTGCCATGTCATGGAAATACTTAAACAAACTTAACCCTAGAACTGTCAATATTACGTGCAAAAACGTAATGTTTATTGAACGTTGATAAATGTTGAACCTGCTATAATTTTGTACCGGAAAATCTTTTTAAATAATATAGTTTCATTCTTATTGATTTTTGGATTGTTTGGTTTTATCCCAGTCATAGTTCCAACTTTTTTACTTGTAAAGTTTTGTTTTAAAATAATGTTACTTAATCAAATGTGTCATGTCCATTTTAAATTCCTCTTCTTTTTCTAACCAACAAATCAAAACAGCTCATAAGGTTAATTAAGTCTCCAAGCAATCTGCTTTGAAAGAAAACAAAAATTTATAGATTCTCATTATGTTTTTCTTGCGGTTTTCATATTAATATTACAAAGGGATGATTTGTACTTTGTAATTCAAATGAGCTAGCTATAACATTAAATATGGGTTATTGTTAAAAGAAATACAGTACACCTCGGATTATCCGGATTAATGTGGCGGAACACCGATCCGGATAACAAAAAATCCGGATAATCCAAGGCCATTACAATATCGCCTAAGCATACCCCCAGCCCCTGCTAAATTTATATTGCAAACAGCGTATCAAGACTGTACAATATAATAGGCCTAATCATACAAATTTTAGGGGAGTTTAATTTTGAAACAAATTTTAGAACTAAACCTCATTATTAATTCTGTGAATGTATAATGTTAACTTTTACCGTACTTACGGCCTAGGTTTGGAATAAAACGCCAGATTAAAATATTTAATTTATTAAGCTTAGATCATCATTAGTCAAAATAAATAAAACTTTAAAAAATAATGACGAAACTTAAAGAAACTCTAAACGTATTGCAGTAACTCTTCTTAAGAAATAACTTAGCATATATCAAAAGACAGCAATAAACAAACTTGCAATATAGCTGTAGTCTATGCTTTTGTTGATTACTGCTAGCACCCCAATTAGCAATCCAGAAAACTACATTCCCGAAAATGCTGTAATAAATGTATACAGACATGGCTGTAATTTACTGTTCAGGAAATGCGTACCTTCAATAATTATGATTCTAAATGCGTAGAGTCATGTATTGCACTTGCATTTTAATTTTAGAAGGCGCATTTCACCCGTAAACTTGCTAAAATTACGTTTTTGCAATGATTTTAATTTTTTAATTTCTCGGATGGACCGGTCCAGATAATCTGGGATCCCGATAATGTTAAGTCCGGATAATCCAAGGTGTACTGTAGCTTATTCAAATAATAAGTCTTAACAGATTTTTTCAGTTGTCTTCTATTTTAACCTCTAGCATACAGTGCCTCATAGGTTAGGTGAGCTGGCACCCCCAAAGATTATGCCTTGGTCCAGTGGTCCCCAGTTAGTGGACTGCGGTCTGGATCCGAATCGCCCCCTGATTTCTTCCAAACCTCAAAACTTGTCTAACCAAAGTTAGACAAATTTGTAGCAGCACCATGCCGAAACATCCCTGAGAGCAATGACCAAAAGACACAAGCACAAGCAGCACAAATGAAACCTTTGATCTGACTAACAGCAAGTGCTTCCTTAAAGAGAATTTATCTTGTACTCTAATCAACTTATTCATTTTAACTTATTCAATATTTTGGATATAACATTCAAACTTAATTTGATTGGTTTCATTTTAAACATTTTATGGCTCTATGATATATTCAGGGTGTTGTTCAACAGCTCTAAACGTAGTCTTATATGCAGGTACAACAAAATAAAATATAATATATTAAGTGAAGTTACTAGGTGGAAAGTAATGTTTTTCTGGACAAGCAAGGGTGGCGAGTGCGGGATTTCATGCGAGTACAGTAAAAACTGCCGGCCGTGTGACGTATGATGCTTTTCATCGTATTAATAAAAAAAACATATTTTTAATCATAATTAAAATGGAAATGAAATAGTTTATTGCCGCAGAAAACAGTAAATGTTTATGACAATCATCAGAATGAAATTATTAACTAATAAATAGTTAACATGGCTATATTAGTTAAATTGTATACAATATACATCTAAAACCTTATGTCATAAAATTCATCATGTTTATAAAGGCAAGCAGCAACAAGAGATGTCTTAAGAACATGTACAAACTTGGTTCTAGGCAACTCCTTAATACCAGCAGGCAGAGCATTGAACATTCTAATGCCTTGGTATTCAAAACTGTTCTGTGTAGCAGATACTGCACACCTAGTAATCATTAGATGTTTTTTATATCTGGTGTTATGCTTATGAACATCAGACATTTTTGTAAAGTGTAACAAATTGTCTTTCACTTAAAGTAAGCTTGACAAGACAAATAAAGAAGGTAGTGTGAGTATACCCAGTGAAATAAAAAGGGGCTTACAATGAGTTAGTCTGTGGACTCCACAGATCAGCCTAATAGCCTTTTTTTGCAGTAAACAGTCTTTGATTGGCATATGCATTGTTTGCCCACTTTGATGTTCCATAAAACAAATGACTTTGTATGTAGCCATAATAAATACAGAGAAGGATTTCAAGTGACACATTGGCCTTCAGAGACCTTATTATAAATGTACCTTTGGCAATTTTGGAAAAGCTAAAAAATCTACATGTGTTTGCCACTTTAGGTTAGATTGTAAATGAAATCCCAGAAACTTGAGTGTAGAAATCTTGTCAGATGAACAATAACGTAACATAACGTATTCCTTGCATCAGCCATTTCTCAACTCTTCAAAACTAACCTATAACAAAGAACATTAGTTACTGCTGCTAGTGCTGCCATTACATTCTCCTAAAAACTAACCTATAAATTTGCATTAAATGATGGTTTGCTGCAAATAAGCTGATTGTTTACCTCCGTTTTCTGTTTTCTGTATTCGTAGTCCGGAAAAAAATATCCAGCCCAGGCCGGAAAGTATTCTGGACGAGAGCAAGTATTCTGGACGAGTATAATGGTATTGATTGGCAAAGCTACTCTTTCGATCCAACAAAAATGAACTGAAAACATTTGTTTCTGTGTCAGTATGGTGAAAATAATATGGTAGCGTGGATCAAAGCAAAAACTGATAATAGTGATAAAACAAAGGATATTTATAATAAAAATGAAATATTGCTATTCAAATAACAGTTAAAATAACTACAATTCTAATTTCAAATTCAATTGTAAAGAGCACTTCAGTATAATTCTTGGATGGTTGACATTTTTCCAAATCCCAACAGGGGCAGCATCAATTAATATATGGTTACACTGTAAGTTATTGTGCTTCTTAATTGCTTAAAATTATGAATTCACAGTTCAAATTTTAGCAAATTTTAGAGACTTATAAATAGACCACAATTAAAAATAATTGGGGACCGCTGCCTCAGGTCCACTGAAAAGCTACGTGTATTAGTGGAAAAAAGAAAATAATTTGGCTGATGTGTGATGACGTCTGCTTTGCGTTTATCACCCGATTCCCTAAGGTCCGCCAGGGAAGGTTGGTTTGTATCAGGAGTATCTAAGTGTAATTAGCAGATAGTGAGCCAGGAGTCCACATTGCCGCCCGGGGTCCCTGGGGAACGGTTCCCGGATGGCACGGGCCGAGTGTTAGTGTCAGTCACTGTCAGCCTCCTGGACCATGGTGAGCACCTCAACTTATAGTTTTCTATTAGTCAGAAAATATTTACAGTGTTCCTTTTTCATTTTCATATCAAAACCTTTTTTTTAAAAGAAAATTGTTTACATAATATTTATTCATATTTTTTATGATTATACAATTTATTATTGTAACAAAGGTTAAAGCCTAATTTACTTTTTTAATTTTAAATAATTTTAAACTAAATTTAATTAAATTTTGTAGCATTAAGATAATATATTTTAAGGTGTAATAAGTGATACAGTAGATTTCCTCTTATTTGGATACCTCTGGACCTCAGTCAGGTCCAGGTCTCAACCTGTCGTCCGGATAATGAGTTTTCCGGTTAAACCGACGTTCCCTAAAACTCTAATGCTTACTGCATAAGCTAAAACTCTGATTTAGAGACATGATTAATGGTCTCTAATCTTTTCCACGAGAATCGTCGATACAGTGTACTGTCCATTTCCTGACAATCATGTCCGGTTGAACCAATGTGTCGATAAAAATCGTCCGGTTAACAAGATGTCACTTCTGTGCAGTGTGGTCCGGTTAAACTGATGTCCGGTTAAAAGGTGCCTGGATAAGAGAGAGTCTTCTGTAGTTTTATTTATATGAACTCAAGTTTAATAGCTGAGCAAAGGCAAACTATTTTTCCATTGTATTGCAAAGGATATAGTTTGTAGATGACGATTTTGTAAAATTAATATTTAATCACATGTTTACCAATTTGCAATGGAATAATCAGTTAAACCATATTCTAGAAGCAATATTTGTGTACTGCTTATATTAACCAACTTCATAAATGGAATTATTTTTAAAACACTGGGGTCGCCTCGTGGTCAAATCATTTGTTATTTGTTAAACTTGATTCATATGTGATCATATTTTCAGTAAAGTAAATGTAATTCATTGTTCATCATGAAAACTAAAAATGTTGGATTGAATCTGATTGTTTTTTTTGGAAAGGGTCAAAAGTGAGGAATGTTTGAGAAACCAATTTAGATTGGAATACCAATAAGGGAAGTGGAAGCAATTTTTCTCACGATAAGGGTGGTGAGGGGCCAAAGTAAATCTGTTTTGATAACGTGCTGAGAAACTGATGAATAATGTAAGTTGTGGTGTGACTTGGTCTGGAACAAATTGTGTTATACTGTAATAATATCTTACAATACTACAACACAGACACCTCAGATTCTGATTTGTATTTATGAAAGCGGAGATGCATTATGCATTGAAATCAGCCACTGAATTGTCACAGGAAAAAAGTAATTTGCAACTATAATGGATTAAACTTCCTTACATCCTGACAATCCTTTGGAATAATAAAGGCTGGTTATTGATTAATTTATTCATTTCATTAAAACCCTAATCCCTTAACTTTGGTGGCTTCATAACTTTTCTCAATGGAATCTTATTATCCTTGTTTTATGCCCCCATTTTGCTTGAATAATTGTGTCTGGGTTGTTAAGCAAGAAAACAGAGGAGAAATGATAACGCAATATAATACTGGTGAACTAAATTATTGGTTAAAGGGATTTAATTCAATTCAAAACTACATATATACATTCAGGTTACCTATTGATTAAATTTATTCAGTATAAGTACAAGAACTTCGATCACAATTAACCATAACAACATTTTCTAAGTTAAATTACTTAATTTATATTATTAAAAATAAAGTCTGGGGTGATTATTTAGAAAATCTAATAAGGTAAAAAAAATTCTGCAATACCATTAAAAATAAAAATTCATTACCACAAATTCTATAATTGCAACTATTGTCTTGCAACAGCTGTACAAATATTTTTATCTCAAACAGGTAATCATTTGATTACTGAAGCAAAGATTTTGTACAATTTCTTGTAATTAACTTAAAAAATGATTTCAAAACACTGGAATTACTTGTACATACAGTAGAACCTCGATCGTTTGACACTAGTGAGCTTTGGGGTTGTTGAAGTATTAAAATGTCAAACCATGAGGAGTATGGAACTTAACATCAATAAGATAATTCAAAACAGATTGAACATATAAATTGCATAAATTTATGAAAAATAAGTTAAATAATTGCACAGCGATTTTTTTAAACTTTCAACATAATAGAGGGTCAATAAATTTCACTAAACAAAATATTTTGTGATATTTGGTTATTTATTGCAAAAACATCTTTTGGTGTAAGCCCATGTCGAAAAATCCAGAATGTCGAACTATCAAAGGTTTACTGTACATTGATTTGGTGTTGCAGTTGACAGATGAGCTTTTGCTGAATGCTGAGCTGTCGCTGCCGAGCTGTGGTGAGCTCGACGAGGAGCTCGAGGAGCTCTTGACGCAGAGTGTGGAGCAGACCATGAGCTCCCTCCTACTTGACTGCCATTGCCTGCCTGAAGTGACGCCTTTGTGCACCGACCACTGTCATAGGTATCCTACTTCTTCAGGAATATGTTTGAAACAACCATCACAATGAATCCTACACTTATAAGAGCAATGTATGATTATAATGATTGTATTTATGCTTCGATCATTACACAATTAACTAAAAAACTGCTTCAAAAACTTTGGAGGATAACTAAGTTATTACAATATTAACTATTACAAATAAGTCTTATTTCTGGCTCAAAAAAGTTTTATATGCAAGTGTCACTTGGCTACCAAATTTGATTATTTAAAGAACCAATATCCAATTACTTGCACAACCAATATTCATACAAAACACAAAAAAATGGAAGATTCATTTCTGGCTGCTATTTTGTTTATAAATGTTTTTTTTTTCATCAAGGAGGTGGTTTAACGTACTATTGTAGATTAGGTTTTGAAGCTGAATCCAATGCTGCAATCCATTACGATAAGATAATTTTGTTATTTTAATATACTTCTTTCTCAAAATTACAAGCTGTTAACATATGTTTTAAACTGTATCCTTGAATTTTGAGATGCTCTTTAGTTAATTCACTAAACTTGATTCTTGCTTGACAGTTAGCAAGCATTCATATAAACATTTCCTTGTATATTTTCCAAAGAGCTTAATTATCCATTGAAAAAATTAAGTATATTAACAAATCATGAAATAAAGCAGTGAACACTGAAAGTTTTGTCTACAGAGTTCTGCGAGAAAGTTCAGAACAACTGCAGTACCAGCCCCCGCTGCCTGTGCTTGATGTGGACATTCTTTACCAAACACCTCAGGATTATCCCGCGATGAGTTTGCCGATTGAAAACTGTGAAGACGATAAAGTGAGTGTTACCTTTTCAATGAAGAAGAGGCTATGTGTTAAGCATAGAATTAATGCCTGCACATTCTTACCCAATAACTTTTGCTCGATTTAGAAAAACATTGAATCAAATGGGACAGTTTACATGTAGGCAAGTTCGCAGAAAGCTTGCCTACCGGTACTCGTCCAGTACTTCAAGATTGCTGTGAATTTGTAGCAAACATTCCTTGCCCGGCAACGTAGATGTATATTGAACCTAATGGGATGGTTTTCAAGAGTGATTTTTGCTTTGTGAGTCCGGAGCAACAATTCCTGGCACAATGAAGAAACCAGGGTTAGCAATTGGGAGGTAATACCTAGACTGATAAATAGTTTGGTGGTTTGGATGGTGAATGTAAATATAACTCAATTGTCTTTGCTTTAACCACAAAGTATTTTTTTTTCACAACAACTTTCAAACAAAACGAAATTATTTTTTTAATTGGTCAAAAAAATTAAGTTTGCTAATTTCCAACAATACTAAATCATTGGTTTTAATTAATAATTGGTAAGTAAATAACATGAACAGAAAAAAAAAATTATTAATATACATGTACTTTTCCATAAGTTTTGAAGCAGGGTGTTGATTGTTGATTATAGCTGGTGCTGGCTAAAATTTGGGGGATGGGGTTCCTCACTCGCTTCGAATTCGCTGAAAACTGCTTGTGAAAACAGGAATTCTGCCAGGACTCGTTGGCCTCATTGCAAATCGTATCGCTCTTGTGAAAACAAGAGTTCAAGTTTTCAAGAGACACAAAATCCTCATACAATTTTGATCGGCATCAATAATAATAAAATGAGTACAATAAGTCCACGTTATCAATTTTAATTTCTTCAAAGTGACTTTTTTAACAAATAGAAATAAAAGCTGAGAGTTTTGTTCTGTTAAATATATACTTTTCTCTGTAACTGATTAAGACATGTTATTTAAAACGTATTCAATGCAAATCCTGGTGGAAGAATTTCCTGACGATCATTCCTGGCTTTACGAAATATGTGTTGTTTCAGATAATTAGGGTGGAACTGAGAAATGGTGTACAGCTTTAGTCATTTATTGGAATTAATTGTACTTTGACTCTTTGGACTGTGCTGCTTTCATGTCACTACGATTGTCAGTTATTTGGATTCTACTTTGTCTCGCTGCACTTTGCTTTTCAGTCACCAAGGCTGAACTTTGAAATATGACTCAAGTGTTAGCTTTGATTACAATGCTTGAATTATCAAGCAGTCAAGTGAGGGTTGCAGTTCTTGGAAATATGTACAGTCACAGCGGCAGGGCCAGCCCCAGGCAGGGGCAACCGGGGCAGCTGCCCAGGGCCCCGCGCTTTTGGGGCCCTGCCCTTTCGAAAACTCCGCAAAGAAAAATATTCCAAAAGAAATGAAAATTATGAATGATATTTTAATTAGTTTCAAAACGTGATTAAACGTTGATAAACACGACAAGAGCAAATTCAGAAATATGATTAAAATTGCATTGACTAAGGCTAGGCCTTTCTTACATTAGCACTACAGTAGACGAAGAGCTGTGAAATCACTAGTTTTTCTCAGAAGTACTCTCTTCACTCACAAGCCTCAATAAAATATTTGATTGATTGTAACTGACTCTGACAGTACGTTTGTCTGTGTTTTTTCGCCGCAAACAAGGTTACCCATATTAATCAATGATCTTTGTCACTACTTTCAAATTTACAATTCATATTGTAGGCCATTAGGCCTAATACCAAGTAATTAGTGATTAAAAAATATAAAAAAGTAGCGCTAACTGAAAGACAAAATCCATTGCAATGTATGCTGAAGCGCTAAGCACTGTAAGCCTATACCGGTATTTTAACACTCGTCTACGCAGCGACTTGGAAGGGCCCCGCAACTCAGATCGGCCCAGGGCTCCGCAATTGCTAGGGCCGGCCCTGCACAGCGGTCATGTCTCAGAGCAAGGGCTACATTATGATGCTATAAAGAATAGTCATTAACTCATTTCACCGCTACTGTCAGCAGGGCTTCGTCTGCCAGTGGGGCGGTTGTGGCAAGGTGTACGCCAAGTCGTCGCACCTGAAGGCCCACCTGCGCCGCCACACGGGGGAGAAGCCATACCGCTGCGGCTGGGGCGACTGTCCCTGGCGGTTCTCTCGGTCGGACGAGCTCGCGCGGCACCGACGCTCCCACAGCGGCGACAAGCCCTACCCCTGCGTCGCTTGTGGCAAGCGCTTCGCTCGCAGCGACCACCTCGCCAAACACACCAAGGTGCACCGGCGCCAGCGCTGGCCGGCCAAGAGCTACGTCAACTTGTGACAAAGACATCGGCAAAATGGAAGGTTGACCACGAAGGACGTTCAGAATAGTTTGTTGTCTTCGATGTAAATAATGAAGTTATTGTTCTGTCAAGTACATTTATGATGATCAAAATACAAATTTTCAAACATTATTATTACTTTTGGTGGATATTTTATTGGATAAGAAATATATTTAGGGTATTTGTAGCTTTAAAGGATGGTTATTATAAAATTAAAAACTTACCAAATTTGGTAGTACAGCCTTTAGATGTAAAATAATTTTGTACTTTTGAGACCGGTTTCGGTCCTATGATGAACTATCTTCAGTCATGCAAGTCATAATTAATCCATAATATTAAAACTGGAGCACGCTTTCATGATTGTCGGCCCATTACAAATTTTTTTACTCATGTCCCGACAATCATGAAAGTGTGCTCCAGTTTTAATGTTATGTATTAATTATGACTTGCATCAAAAATCAAAAAATCAAATCAGCTTTATTTCAAGTAGAATCTAAATACATATTATACAAAAATCATTTGTAAAATAATAATCTTAAATATTAATCTTAAATATAACTAAAATGACTATAATAATATTGAAATAACCTCTCACATAGGCTTTTTCCGCCCGTGCATGAGAGTTGCCGTTATCTCTTAGTTTTAATAATAGTTTTTGAGCTGAATATTGAACAAATTAATTAAATTTAGAAAGAAAAATATATATAAATATAATCAGGAAAGGAAATATGCTTAGTTAGGGGGGGGGGTTTCCCTTTTAATGCAATCCCACTATGTCTCCCTAAACTCTTTAATAATAATGTACTATGGGTCCCACATGTAATTTGCACATTTTAAGATTATTTTCATTTCATAAGCTGGTTCATGTCATCATGCATGACTGAAGATGGTTCATCATAGAACCATAGAACCGAAACCGGTCTCAAAAGTACAAAATTATTTGACATCTAAAGGCTGTACTACCAAATTTGGTAAGTTTTTAATTTTATAATACAAGGTGTCAAGGCTTCAGCAATTTATGAATGGTTATTTTTTTATCTAACAAACCTACTACAAATATGCTTCCGATGTATGTTTCTTTTCCTCCACCGGCATAAGTGACTCTTTTACTTATGTTCTGCCAGGAGACAAAGTAAACTCATAAGAATAACCTATTGGCCGTCACATATGTTGGCCTTGTTGGTTTTATAGTGGTTGACACGCATGTATCTTGGTCGTTTCGTGGGCAACAAATACCTCGATTATTTGTAGCCGATGAATCTTAGTTGTATCTGTATTTTTAAAAAATCTTTAGGATTTGCAGCAATTGGTGAAATTTCCATGATCATTTTGCGGCAATATGGCAATATGGCAATATGGCAACACGGCAATGGTGTGTCGAAGCCGGTGATCCCGGTTCTATCATAGAGCACGTACTCGTTAAATCTGCCAAGTTTTTCTAATCCAGTGCAGTTAAAAATCTAGCTTTAAAGCCATAAAGAGTCAAGAATGTTTTATATTTAACAATAATTTATAGATGTTACCAGGCACGGCCTTAGTTACTTTGCCGCCCTGGGCGAGATCAGCGACCGCCGCCCCCCTCCCACCATATATCCCGTCTAATTGTTTACTCCCGGGCTCCACCCCTTCCTTGAGCGATTGCCAAACTACAGTGTTTCCCCTTTAATGCAATCCCACTATGTCTCCCTAAACTCTTTAATAATAATGTACTATGGGTCCCAAATGTAATTTGCACATTTTAGGATTATTTTCATTTCATAAGCTGGTTCATGTTTACAGTTGCAGGGGTCTATTTTTGTTTTTTTGTTTATAATCTAACTTAAAAATTTGCCCGAAGGTAATCAACTGTTAAGTTACAATTGACATTTAAAACTCTTATAATGAAAGTTGGTCAACATTTTAAAGCGCCCCCTAGATCAAAGGCTATGGGGCCCCGAATGAAATATTTTTTTAATTACCCGTCCGCCATGCGCTAGATCATAAGCTTTAAAGTGACACCTCAATTGTGAAAATTGGTTGCGAGTATATAAATCGGAAGAAAAGGGACGTAACAGAGAAACCCTTATGGAATTTTTAGATATTTGACGCTGTCACTGTTCTGCGCAGCGCGGCGGCGACGGTTGTTCGATACAAGCCGAGCCGAGTGGTTTGTTTTTATATTTAGACTTGAGTTATAATTGTAAATCGATGCTTGCATTGCCGTATATACATATTCTTAGGCCGGAGAGACACACTGGACGTTTTTTATCGCTGTGATAATTTCGCCGCCGCCGCCGACGAAATGGGTGTTCTTTACCACAAAGTATATATTCAATGTCTTTTCACACGTGGCAGTAAAAATATCGTGACGGAAAAATTATCGCCAATCACGGTACCATTTTAACTTTGATGACGACTGAGGGTGTTTACCAAATGCATTTTACCATATGCCGATCCCAGAACTCCTGATGTCATCAACACGGTACAATGTTTAGCGTGTCTTACCATCTGACCGGCAGTAGAAAATCCGCCAAATGTGTAAATGCCCATTTAATTGCATACACCATTGTGATAACAAAAGCGGAAAAAATCCGCTTTCGAGCGGCTGCAAAACGACCACCAGCGGCAATATTATCGCGCGGTATCTCTTCCGCCCCGTGTGTAAGCGTCCATTTAAATCTGTGCACTACTGCGAAAACGGCGGCAGCGGTAGTTTCGCCGCCGCGATAAAATAAAACGCCCCGTGTGTCTCCGGCCTTAGGCTTGTTCTTTGGGTAAAATGTGATACAGAAAATATTACTCTTCACATTCACGTAATGAATTGATTATGTTATTCATATTTTAAAATTTGCCGTTCCTCAAAATTTGCCGCCCCCAAAAAACTGCCGCCCTGGGCGGCCGCCCGGTTTGCCCACCCCTGGGGCCGGCCCTGGATGTTACTTTTCATGCGGGTGAAATAAAATATAACGTCAAAAATATTCCTTTTACCTAATTAATGAAAATGAGAATATTAAATAAACATTCTGAGGTAGCATACAGTATCATATATTTAATTTCGTAAGGTGATTCTTTGCGTCAAAATTGTGGGCGTCTGGCAAGTCGTAGAAAGATGGGAGAGGGCTCAAATTAAAGGTCTTTATTCCGTGATGGCGGGAAAAATAATGAAAATGCTTGAAATTCACCAGAAAACGAGAAGTAACGTAAACTATGTGCCATTTAAAAAGCATTGGGATCTGAAAACGTCTGCTTTGTTTACATAAACATGTGATGCTGATACTTGATTGAAAACCATGTGGTTGGCTAGATATCAATATAAGGTAGATTCAGTTTGCTATGAAGGTATTTTATACTATAATAAGTAAGGAGTGTTTGAATTTTCCCTCATTAGGGGCTTTTTGCCCCTTCGAGCCACTAGTTTTATTATATTACCAACAGACTACAGTCATCAAATTGCTCATTTGATTAGTTGAAAATAGTTACAAACTAACTTTTAACATTATTACTATTAATAAAATTTGTTTTCCTTTTTTTACATAAAAATTTAACAAAATTCAATTATTCCGGTGAAAGAACCAACAAATGTAAACCATAACGTTTTGGTATCGAAAGTGTGCATCAAAATAATGAAAGAGAAATAATGGGCGATAAGATCAGCAGAGTGTGGTGTGGACAATGGTGGCCACAACACAATATCAATATTGTCCTGTAAATAGAGGCTACGCTCTGCATAATGGTGTTTCACACGGCCCGCGGGTTTGCAACAACGTTCGCACCGGATCCACTTAAACCACACTGCAAATCTAGTCGGGGGTAACAAATTTTACATACTTTACTAATGTAAAACTGTATTGGTTTGAATTAAAGCTGTCAAGTTAATGTTGTTACAGTAATAGTTGTGAAACTTGTCACTCATACAGGAGAACTACAGGAGGAACTCTGCATATAGCATTCGCCAAGGATCAAGTAGATCGCCGATATTTATATCAAATATCTATATAATATAAATATATAAATATTATACTATATATTTATATTGCAAATGCCGATATTTATATTAAACTAGTAGATACACCCGCGGCTTCGCTTGCTGAAAGAATAACAAACGTTTGGTTCAATTAGGGTAAACCTTAAGACAATTTTAATTTTAATATTTTTTCAACTTAAGTTACATATTTTTTGCATTGGATTCATTTAATTGGCATTTTCCGCATCAGAATAACATATTAAGTTGGTAATATAGTATAGTTCATTAATAACAGGTTACGTACCTTGACGTCCGCAATTCCTCAGTCTACTAATGTTGACTATAGTTTTGACTACTAAGTAGTCATTATCAAAATGATACTTTTTGATAATGACTACTTAGTAGTCGAAACTATAGTCAACATTAGTAGACTGAGGAATTGCGGACGTCAAGGTACGTAACCTGTTATAATTGATTACCAATTCCGGAAGGCTTCAACATGAATAAATAGTTCAGTAGTATAAAAAAGGTATTTAAAAAAGGTATTTTCGGAACTCTTGCAAGGGGTCGCTATTTCCCCGCTGATCCGGGCAATACTGACAATGTCTTGGGGTAATGCCAACATACAATACAAGACAACATACATGACAAGTGACAAAAAAATTAGAAACCTTTAGTTTATTGTTACATAAAGTAGAGTATAAGTTATAATATGTGAAGAAAGTATATGTGCTAGAAAAAGGTTCCTGTATAAATAGATTTTAAGTAAATTTATAGATGAACCCTAGGATATGCTACTCCATTGCCTATGGGGTCCAATCGTCCCTTCGATTCCACATTCAGTCCATTAAAATAGTGTCTAGTAGGTTTTTTATGTATCGCTCCCTTCCAGTCAAATCACTCTCTGAAGTTTATTAAATTAATCATATTGTATGATCGAAAATTTAAGTTAAAGCAAGAGACATGCTGAAAACAATGTGATCAAAATATTTTATAAAGTCCACCTTTTACTTTCACGAAGACTAATCAATACTCCCTATTCAATTTATGGTAGCTGGAGGAAGCGACATGGAGTAAAAATTAAGTGTAACCACGTGGTTATTCTAACCTCAACAGCGGCTAACCTGCTTGCTGAAGTCAGTACAATAGTTAGGCAACCCACACTAATCACAAGTAAGTTTACACCAAACTAGTGATTAGTTTGGAAACACAAGTGCACAAATGTAGTCGAAATTACTTGCACAACTGTTTTACTTGGCAATGAAATTTAAGTTTAATACAGAATTAAAGGGAGTAAGTAAAGGCATTGCTGGATTCCAAAACTAAAATTAGTTTCATACAAATATATTTGTTATAAATTTTTGAAATACTTGAAATACTTGAAAGTTTATTTACTCATATCATTCATCAATAATGATCCTTCATTATTCATAATCATTTAATGAAAGAAAAATCAATTTTCATAGAGAGTTTATGTGTTTATAGTTTATGTAATATAAAACTTAACAGGGCCTCGGATGATCATTCATGCTTGTGTGCAGGGTGACCTGGAACTCTCTACCTGTATTTTTGGGTATTGTTACTGGACCATAGGCAAGTCAAAATATCATTTTCACTACACCCCTATGAAATTATCTGTTTTCATTATGTGTTTATCATCTGTGAAAATTCATCGTTTCATTGTTTACTATGGAAAAACAATGTTTGCTATAAAAAGGCCAACATTACATCACATAAAATTTTTGTTATGTGTGGTGTTTGCCATATTTTTTTATTTTTTCCCATAAAGCAAACAAATAATTGTTTTTGTTTCACCAGCTATGTAGCGAAAATTATTCTTCAAAACATGAGTGAAAGTGGTTTGCGTCTTCTCTACCATTTGAAGTGCTCTATAAATTTCCCACTTCAAACATGTGGTCTCGAATATGCAATGATGCACTTTCCTCTATTCTTATGAAATATAGTGAATCAAAATTTGGAAATCTAAAAAAATTAATCATACAGTCACTATTTTTTTGTTCACAATATTATTTGAAATTGAACAACGGATTATTGTAACATAATGAAACTGGATATAAATAAAAAACGTCTTACAACACTTAAAAATATATTTACACTTATACTGTATTTACATACAAGATGGTAAATAATGGTGGATAATGATGGTGGACTGAGTCTCTCATTGGGCCTGATGATGGTTGGTGTGACCAACCGAAATCGATCGCCATTATCCACCATTATATTGTATATTTACCATCTTGTATGTAAATACAGTATAAGTGTAAATATATTTTTCACCACACTACGACAAAATCACCTGTTTTACAAATGTCAAACGCGGACCGAAACACACCGTTTGCCGCCACAGGACCGAAAACGTTGGGGGCCCTAGGGCCGAAAGTCAGCTGATAGTTTATTTGCTTGAAACAACGTCAGAACATCACAAAATTATATGGCATTCAAGACAGGATAGTTGTGATCATATGATTGTCATAGCTGTGTTTTGTTTTCAAGTGAGTCAAATAATAATCAGTTTTTTTTTATTTAGGGTATATTTCATTGTGTAGTGTGGTGAAAAATAGCGTTCGCACCTGGGCCGAAAGGGTTTTGTAGCTCTCGATCGTTTCAAATTCTCGACTTCGTCTCGAATTTGAAACACGATCTCGAGCCTGCAAAACCTCATTTTCGGCCCTTGTTGTGAAATATCCTATTAAAGTGTTGTAATTAAGACGTTTTTTATTTACATCCAGTGAATACAACAACACGTATCATGCTAATCAAGAAGTTATATAATGAAACTTGATATACAAATTTATAACCTAAAATCCTAATTACAGAAACAAATTTTGCAAAGTTTATTTTTAATTGGCAACTGCTTAAAAATATTTTTTTGAAGAGAATATTCAATTACAAATCCAGTTATACCAAAATAAAAAAATATCACTTCATACAAGTAAATTTGTTGTATATTTGTTTGATTTATGATTCAGGATCAATACTCAAAAGTACTGTTAGAGAGTTCCCTGTATAACTACTGTCTGCGAGAGTAAAGAAGTCCCCTGAGTCCTGGCCTATTCGAACAATTGCAGGCACTTGTTGCTCGGTGCCTGCATTTTTTCGTTTATACGTTACCGAAACACCGCGCGGCAACATTCGGACATTGCTGTATATCGCTCTGGCTCCGGAGACTTCTTTACTCTCGCGGACAATAGCTCAAAGCCTATTCTTGATAATTTGTTAAAGGACGGAGATGAGGTACCATATAATATATTAAATAGTAAATACATAGCATAAATATTACTTTGCTCAACTTCTTAAACTGAGTGAAATATTTATCTGAAATCATTTTTATAAAAGTACTAATTTTTATTTAAGTAGTAATTATTTAGTTTAAATTTAAACAACAGTTATTGATTTTTTTTTACTTCCAGTTTTGGGTTGATTCAAACCATTTGTTGTTTTTGTTTAATATAGAAACCAAGCTTAATCAATCCATTATTTAATTTGATTACTTTGCTAGTTTTCTATCAGCCTGGTGTTATCTAATAGTGCCCATGTGTTTAGTTATCAGACATCTGTCCTGGTCTGTAATCCTATTGCCAAACCCTTATCACTTACCGTTACCCTATATTTATATTTATTATGTTTCGTTTATCTTTATGACGAGTACTCAAATCAAATACTTATTTATTTATCGGACTGTGTACTGACTGATTGCAATGTTATGATTTATTGATATGTATATCAATAATACGTAAAAGAAATTAATGTGCCAAAATTGTGAGGGTTTGGCAAGTCGCAGGATGATGACAGACGGCTCAAATTGAGGGTCTCAATGACAGAGACACGAGAAAAATACTGAAATCGCTTGAAATTTACCAGGAAATGAGAAATAACATAAATATCTGTCATTAAAAAAGCATTCGGATCCAACCCCACTACCTGCTTTCTTTAAATTAAAACATGTAGTGCTGATACTTGATTGTAAACCATGTGCTGAATATTAACATAAGGTGGATCTAAAACCAAATTAACTATGATTATTAGTTATTATGATTATTGATCTTAATAATTAATTCGGTTATCATTATTGATTATTTTATACTATAATGAAGAAGGATCAGTTTGATTACAAGTTTCTCTCAATATGATTAGAAATGTTTTACCACTACAAAGCCACTAGTCATTTAATAATTGTTACGCTAAGTTGAATGAAAAATAGCTATATTAACTGCAAAGTACGGCTAACAATCACCAACGCTTAATCTCAAAAGAAATAATTAACATATTTATACAGTACTATAAAGGGATTTTTTAAAATAATCCTTATGTATCTTTATATTTATCCAATCCATGATAATATACCGTACTGTAATGTTAAAAAAAATATGACGGCTAGGATTTCATAAATACAGGTAAAATGTATAAGAGAGTAAAAAGCTTTATTAAACAGTACAAAAAGAATAGGGTTTCCATCCCAGACATTCATTTACATATGGAGATCATATTGGGCTTAAGTCTGTTTCCTCAACGGTCCCTAAATTAGTTGTTTAACTAAATATATACCATTTATATTAGAATATACATATAATTACTAACTAACTTAAATAATCCAGACCCCAAAACAGTACATTAAATCTAATGATAAACAGTCTCATCAATGTTACCTAAATCAATTCACTCTATCCTACATTGAAATATTTGTTTTCATAAGTCCAATTTAATCCTGATAATCCATACTTATTGAATACTCTAGGTTTTTTTGATCATTATCCTTCCTACAGTTCTGACTCGATTTTATGTGTCATTGGAATGAGCTAGGCATCAAGGTATGCAGGAAATTTAAGGTCAAATTTAAGTAGGTTCCAAACATTTTTCTAAAATTCTCTGTTGAGGATTTTAGAAAGCGGCCTGGTATAGCGGTAGTGCGTAGGACTTAGTTTCCCCAGGTCGCCGGTTCTAATTCCCTCAATATGCTATGTGATAATGATGAAACCTTGAGCTACGACCCATGTAGAAAGAAAATACAAAGTATGGCCCTCAGTTAAATTAAAAAAGGTTAAGGAATTGAATTATGTAACTTCATCCAACTAAACTATTAGAAGTTTATAAACCAGTATACTGTAAAAATCTAATCCTTAGAATAGTACAGTTGGTTTTGGTGAACATCCAAAAGGTTTCGCCTGTAAAGTCTTTCAAAAAGCCTGTAAATTATTAAATGAGGCTTATTGATTTACATACATACAATATCAGTGCAAATGTCTCAACTATCTGTAAGAGTATTTTCAGATAAACTGCTAGTGTATGTCATCTATGGATTTCCAAAAAGTAAAAGGGTACATCCCACAAAATCATATACAGTTCAGACTGCCCCTCTTGGCAGTAAAGTGTAGCACACAGTGTCAATGTAGGAGTCTGTGTTCAGGCGCCGGAGTGAGGGACGAACGCCTTGAGGAAGGGCAGCCGCTGCAGGTGGGTGCCCGAGCCCTCGAGGAGGGAGCGAGCGACGGACACCCAGCCCACGAGGACCCACGCCACCAGCAGCCCCAGCACCGCCTTGGTGACACAGTCCAGCCAGAACAGCCTGCGTCAACAGACGATATGTAGACAGCTGTAGGGTAAAATATAATCGAATGTCCTTTGGAGGGAATTTCACCAGCTAAAGAATTGATCATAAAAAAGGGTGAAAATTTGATTCTCTTCTGTCTATTCGTGTAAATTAATTATTTAGCAAGATACATTACTTGCAATGGATACCAACCCAGGTAGGTATTTTAAGCCAAGTTGAATGGCAGATGAGGAAGGATGATTGTGGCGCGATCTTGAAGTCTTGTTACTGACTAAGGCCGTCATTTTCCTTAGACTGTACCGTTAATTAATAGCCCAGTAGCCAATAGCAACATCTGCATTTTAACGTGGGATCTGAACCACAATTTTGCATGGTTTACAATTTATGAACTGGTCTAATTATGAGGACGGTCTTATAAACGTAGTATTCAATAGTGAGGACGTTAATCCCCACTAGGGAACACCGCTTCCACTTAACTTTGTAATGTTTAAAAACAATTTTATTTCATGTTTTTCTTTGGATTGATTGTTATGTAGGTATCTTTAGAATTTCTTATTATATCGTCTTAAAATTATTACTACAATTTAAAATATTACATTGGTTGGTAACACTTTTATATTTTTTGAAAAGTACATTTGGTTGGTTTCATTTCACAAGAAATCTTAAATTTATTGTCCTCACCACGTGAGGTGCTTCCTCGCGGTGGGCAGACTGCTGAGAGGCTCCTTCATGCAGTACTGCCGAGCGCCCAGCACAATGTTGACCAGGTACTCGTCGACGTCGTAGTTCATGTTGGCCAAGTAGAAGATCTCTCGGTCGCGCTCACTCATGTCCTCTGTCAGAGCCCTCGTCCGATCCACTCGGAAATGCCAGTTGCGCATGGTGAAGTACTGCAGCACCTCCATCCCCACGGATATGCGTTTCTGAACACGCACCATGCTGCAAACAGTGGCGTCATAGTCACAGTAAATGATTCCAGAAAGAAGTTGCCTTGGGTGGATCATACCAATCAAGTCATCTCAAAACTATCTCGGGTGCTCAGAAGATTAAAGTCCTCTGTTTCCGAAAAGATGATGCTCATGTCCTATTTCAGCTTTTTCCATTGTCACCTTCTATGTGGGAACATATTTTGGAGTAATAGCTCCGGAGCGAGGCAGGTACTTCTGTGGCAAAAAAAAAGCATTGCGGATTTTGGCAGGCATTCCCCAGCAGGATAGCTGCAAACCCTTTTTCAAAAAATTTCAAATCATGTCTGTGCAAAGTATTTTTATTTTTCAAAATATTCTGTTTGGAAAAGAAAATTCTGAACAATTTTCACTAAGGAACTAGGTTCATGGATATGAAACCAGAAACTGTCAAAATCTAAATATTAATAAACCTAGATTACAAACATTTTCTAAGTCCCACAAATATTTGCAGATTTCAATGTTCAATAAATTACCTACAGATTTCCTTAGATTGCCTTTCAATTGTTTCAAACGTAAACTTAATAATTTCCTCATTAACAATGTTTTTTATGATGTAAAAGATTTTCTAGATTTTAGAGGTAGTTTTATTTGAGATTGGTATCTTCATGGACGATTGGGTTTGTTTTTAGGTTGACCACTGTAATTTTATTTTAATTATTGTATTGTATACAATGTTTACAGACGATGTCCATTACACAATGTAACTTGTGTTTAAAGACAAATAAAGATATTCTTATTCTTAAAGTAGTCTCCGTTAAAACGAATATGAGAGAGTATTCTGTAGGCAAAAGGTATTTTTTTTAGTTCAATGATTTATATAAACACTTCAAATTAACATTTTTTAAACTTTAAACTCTCTATTGAAGTAACATACTCTCTAAAAATAACTTGAGGCAAAAACAATTAATTAAAAAGTGTCATAATGGTTGTTTTATATGGTAGATGCCTGTTTACTTGATTAGTTAAAAATTTACTTGCAGCAGAGAAGGTTCTAGCACAAAAAGAGATAAGAATCTTATAATTGGTATTACAAAGTGGGTCAAAATTAGTGCTCCTGCAGTTCTCTTTATTTGAATCGTTATTTTAGAATGTAAGTTATTTCTTTAATTTAAGTTTGTTTACCTTAATTTTAAGTTAAGTTATTGCTTATCCAGTAATACTTATACAGGAGTGGAGCTTCATTTTAGTGAATAAGATTTTACTTGTTAAATTTTGGTTTGACAATACAAAAACAAAATAAACATAAAACAATTAATAAAATTACATTGGAGTTTAAATTATATCTAACAAAATAAACTAATCTATATCATTAATACGCCAACACGAAATTTGTCTTATGAACTCCTCCGTCATTTCTTAACCGATTTTGATCATTGACGGCTCATTGGAAAGAGCGTGTCGCGTGGATTTGCAAACTGGCCTTACATTTTTGAAAAAGTCCCTTGGGCTCTGCCCCATTGGATTTTAAAGTTCCCATGTTATCCTTATTGTGATGTATTTTATATAGCATAATAAACCAGTTATAGTTATTGTACTGGCTGTGGCTATCTTGTAAGCCTAGGAGTTCGTGAACCAACTTCCTTCTGAAAAAATGGCTATTACTGAAGGGTGCTGTTAATGTGACAATAAAATGATTTATTCCAGCAAGTAGTGTATTATTCTCGTTCCCGTTGCTAAGATATGTCATTGGCGACGAGGATTATGGATTTAAAGTGAAAAAGCTGTATAAAATAGTAACTGTAAGTCATTTCAATGCAAGATGTCTGACGACGAAGAACGAGGTAATGGAAATGTTAAGGTATTGGTCAAAGGGACCGTGGGGACTGTCTATGAATTTAATTTAAAAGATGATTGGTCTAATTGGAATGAACGTTTATCACTCTATTTTATAGCGAACGATATTGAAGATGCTAAAAAGGTTCCGATTCTGCTTACTACTATAGGGACTGAGGGCTATAGTTTGCTGAAAGATCTCTGTACACCGGACCTGCCTTCTACTAAATCATATGATGATCTTATTAAATTAATGTCTAATCATCTTCAACCCAAGCCAAGTGAAATCACTGAACGCTATAAGTTTAAAGAACGGCATCAAAGGGAGGATGAAAGTGTCATCCAATACATTGCCAACCTCAAAAAACTGTCGGTAAATTGTGGTTTTGGGACAAATCTAGAATCTGCTTTACGAGACCAAATTGTGTGGGGTTTGAAAAATGTGGGGATTAAAAAGCGTTTGTTGAGTGAGCCTGATTTAACGTACAAAAGATGTGTGGAACTGGCAATATCGTTGGAGTCTGCGATTCGAGAAGTGGCGGAACTGAATACAGGTAATAATGCAGCAGTTAATATGGTAAGGAAAAATCATGCACCTGGTAATCTTCATCCAAGGCCTAGACCTACTTCAAGGAAACCAGACAACTACCAGCCTCAGAGACCTACTAAGTATTGTTATTGTTGTGGCAAGCCTAATCATGTGAGTCAAAACTGTTATTACCGTACCTATAAATGTAATGTGTGTGGCAAACAAGGTCATTTGAAAAATGTGTGTAAAGCTAATAAGCATGTTAAACCTGGTATTAAGCAAGGTAAAAGTACTAGTGGTAGGCCTAATCAAAATTTTGTCGGTGATTCCCTGGCGGACAAAGCAAGTCCCACTTTGCCTAATGAAAATGATAGGTTAGTTGATGCTTTAGATTGTCTGGATATGTCCAGTAACATGTATAGTTTGCAGTCACAATGTTTGAGTCAGTCCATAGGCTATGTTAAACCAATCAAGCTAGAATTGCTAGTTGAAAACAAACCTATTAAGTTTGAAGTTGATACTGGCTCAGGTATAACAGCAATGTGTAAGGAAGATTTTATTAGTCGATTTCCTACTTTAAAACTGCAGCCTACTGATGAAATGTTTCATAGCTATGTCGGTGATCCTATTAGGCCCATAGGTGTTGTTGATGTTACTTGTGCTAGTATTAGTAATAGTAGTAACTTGAAGTGTCTTAAATTGTATGTAATGGAGTCCAGTAGGCCTAATAGCAGTATAAGTGCACCACCTATAGTGGGGCGGTCTTGGCTACAAGAGCTACAGGTTGACTTAGGACAGCTAAATAGTTCGATTAACAGAGGTATAAAAAACATCAATCAGGTTGACTTGGGAAAAGTTGAGTTAAATAAAGTTTTGAATGACTATCCAACTGTTTTTTCAGACAAGTTAGGCTTATACAATAAGCGTAAATTTGAATTGCATTTGAAAGAAGGCGCACAGCCCGTATTTTTTAAGCCTAGACCTATACCTTATGCAATTAAGGATAAAGTTGACTGTGAGATAGATAGGCTGGTCAGTGAAAAAATACTGTCACCAGTAGAATCCAGTGAATATGGAACACCAATTGTACCGGTCATAAAACCGGATGGCTCGATCAGACTCTGCGGAGATTATAAAGTTACATTAAATAAAATGTTGCAAATTGATCGTCACCCAATTCCCAGGGTCGATGATTTATTTGTGGCATTGCGGGGTGGTAAAAAGTTTAGTAAGCTAGACTTATCACAGGCGTATCAGCAAATAGAGTTGGAGGATAAGTCAAAAGATTTAGTGACCATTTCCACACACAAAGGTTTGTTTCGATATAATCGCTTACCTTATGGAGTGGCATCTGGTCCTGGGTTGTTTCAAAGGGAAATTGAAAATCTCCTCAGGGGACTGGACCATGTTGTTTGTTTTTTGGATGACATTGTTGTAACGGGGGTAAATGACGAGGAGCATTTAAGGAATTTGCGTGCTGTGTTGGCTAGACTGAGCTCAAGCGGGTTAACTGTAAAGAAGAGTAAGTGTTCTTTTTTTCAAGATAAAGTTTGTTTTCTTGGTCATATCATAGATGCACAGGGGTTGCACATGACTGATGATAAGGTTAAAGCTATTGTGGAAGCTAATCCACCAACTAATATTACAGAGCTTCAAGCCTACTTAGGCCTAGTTAATTACTACGCCAAATTTTTACCTGATCTGTCTACAGTGTTGTCACCACTTTATGAATTGTTGAGAAAAAATGTTAAATTTAATTGGTCTTGTAGACAAGATGAGGCTTTCAGGAAAAGTAAAGATTTATTGTTGTCAGGTAAAGTGTTAGTACATTTTGACCCTGAGTTAGAACTTGTATTAGCTTGTGATGCTTCACCTCAGGGGCTGGGTTCAGTTTTGTCTCATAGATATAGTAATGGGGATGAGAAACCTATAGCCTATGCATCCCGCAGTCTAACCAAAGCTGAAAAAGGGTATTCTCAGCTGGAGAAGGAGGCTCTAGCGATAGTATTCGGTGTAAAGCATTTTCACCAATTCTTGTATGGTAAACATTTCATTTTGAAAATGGATCACAAACCTTTAACTACTATATTTGGCCCTAAACATGGTATTCCAATAATGACCGCAAATAGGTTGCAACGATGGGCAATATTTTTGACTGGGTATGATTACGAAATTCATTATGTTCGATCTAAGGATAACTGTAATGCTGACGGATTGTCACGCCTACCAATACCTTGTAAGCAAGTTGAAGTTGATGAAAAGGAATATACTTATTTGAATTTTGTAAAAGATAATATTCCATGTTTAAATTTCTTTGATGTTAAAAAAGAAACTGTAAAAGATGTTATTTTAAGTCAAGTTTGTGAGTATGCTAAATCTGAATGGCCCGTAGCTTCACAAATTAGTGATAGGTTAAAACCGTATCATAACAGGAGGCAGGAGTTGTATGTTGATAGAGACTGTTTGATGTTAGGTAACAGAGTTGTTGTACCTTTTTCCCTAAGAAAGTTAATTTTAACAGAGTTGCATAGTAGTCACTTAGGTGTGGTTAAAATGAAAGCCATGGCAAGGTCTTATGTATGGTGGCCAAAACTCGATGCTGAAATCGAAGAAATAGCTAAATCATGCACCCTATGTTTAAAATCTAAAGCTAATCCTCCTAAGATTATTTCTTCCTGGAAATGGCCAGCTGCGCCAGGCCATAGAGTTCATATCGATCATTTAGGTCCTATTCAAGGAAAAATGTATTTGTTGATAACAGATGCGTACTCAAAATGGATTGATGTAATGGAAGCTTCTAGCCTAAGTTCAGATTGTACAATCGATCTATTAAGAACATATTTTGCAAATTGGGGTATACCTTTAATTTTGGTTAGTGATAATGCCACTTGTTTTACTTCAAATGAGTTTCAGAATTTTGTCCAAAGAAATGGAATAACTCACTTAAGAACTGCTCCGTTTCATCCTGCTTCCAATGGAGCCGCTGAGAATGCTGTGCAAACTTTTAAGAGTAAAATTGAAGTATTGAGTAATGAAATGCCAATCAAACAAGCTGTTTCCAAATTTTTATTGGAGTATCGTAATGCACCACATTGCACAACGGGAGTTTCTCCAGCAGAGCTCCATTTGGGGCGAAAGCTAAGTACTAGGCTAGATAGATTAAAACCTTCAGTTACTCTCGCTCAAAAGGTAGTGAATACACAAGAAAAGCAAATGTTCTGTCCAAGGAATAGACATAATGTTAAGTTTTCAGTGGGTGATGTAGTTTTTGTTAAAAGTTATTCTGGTAACAAGCAAAGTTGGGTTAGGGCCAACATAATAGAGCAAGTTTCTCCTGTCACTTTCCTTGTAAAAACTTGTAATGGATTGGTTTGGAAGAGACACAGTAACCAGATAATAACTTGTAGTCAAACCTTAAACGAAACAAAAACATTGGATAGTGTGGATCTTGAGGAATTGCTTAAAGTTGACACAAATACAACTAAATCGAACCTAGAAATAGGTTCAAACAACATTTCCACTCCTAGGAATGTCATTCAATCAAAGTCACCTCAAGTACGTAGAAATGTATCCCCCCAGCACCCAAACCATAGTGTTAGTAGAGAACCGCAAGTCTCGGAGAAACAGCCAACTCCCTTAAGGAGATCCAGTAGGTTAAGGAAGCCTACCAAGATTTTCGATGTTTAGTTTACCCTAGTGTTTTAGGTTGTTTTGCTGTATATGGGCAAAGGTAATCCCAGTTAGATTTATTATTTACTCATTTTCAAATATTGTCTAGTAGGCTTAAGATAAATTAAAACCTGAACTAACATTTTGGTTAAGGGGTACTGATTTATTTTCATGTTTTGGAGCTGTAGTTAAGAGTTAAAAGTTTTCCCACTCGATGAAAAATGCTTAGTAAAAATTGAGTTTAACCAGTTTAACCAGAAGTTTATTTTTGAAATATTTTGTATTGTTAAAACCAAGGAATGTATTTTTCAAAAAAATGCCAGATTTCAGTTGGTCTATTTGCTATGTAATAATTAAGGAGGGAGAATTGTGATGTATTTTATATAGCATAATAAACCAGTTATAGTTATTGTACTGGCTGTGGCTATCTTGTAAGCCTAGGAGTTCGTGAACCAACTTCCTTCTGAAAAAATGGCTATTACTGAAGGGTGCTGTTAATGTGACAATAAAATGATTTATTCCAGCAAGTAGTGTATTATTCTCGTTCCCGTTGCTAAGATATGTCACTTATGAAGAACATAATTGTTTACATTTTGATCAGCTGGATAATTTAATTGCTGTTATTTTTTAATTTGTGTAAACATAACCCTCAAGCACAATCGTGTTAGCATGATTGTGTTTTAAATTTGTCGCCATTTGAATTATCGCTCTGCTAGAGTAGCGCACGATTCCGTGCGCTCGGATCCACTAGTAAAATAATTAATCAAACACAATAATATGGACATACAAACGCTTCTGCCGAATCAAGAGCATGATGAAGTCAATGAAGTAGGCGGGCAGGATCTGGAGAAAGAAGACAATGAGGTTGTGGACGAGCCTGTTGGTGCGGATGGTGCCGTTGGGGTACCACAAGCCACTCTCGAAGGGGTACTCGTAGCCGTAGTGCTTCCCGCGCTTGAGCACCTCCCCCCATGTCATGGGCACCACATCCCCGCACGATATGTTGAATGCAGGCACTTGGTCTTCTAGATCTGTTCTATGGGGAAAATAGTTGGTCTAGATTTGTGATGAATAAGTCAATCTTACTTTATAAAAAAAACTAAATTTTTGATGGAAATGTGGTTGAATCAAAAATATAAATTCGAAAAAGTTCGAAGTTAATACTTTATTCTCCATAATAATAATACAGGTCTTATATTGTTCATCAACAATAATCTATGTAGCTTTAAATTTTCTACAACAAGAGGTTGCCTAAGATATTTGTTAGTTTGTAAAAAATATGCATCGGAAGATAGATAAAAAATTGTAAGCACGTATACATACTTCAACAATGTTTGCCTCGACTCAAGAAGAAACAATGAAGGAAGCTGTTTGCTTATCCGTAGAGTTACACAGGTCACTATGTTTATATTTTATGACATGACATATGTTTTAGGCAAACCTAAGCCAACCTAAGTTGCTACAAGAAACTTAAATTTAGTAACATTCTAAAAAAATAAAATTATTATTGTTTATCAAGAAAATCTGGTGAGATACGTACTTGTGAGTGGCTCGCTTGTGTGCGATGGCGATGACGGCGTTGATGGCGACGTCCACGGGGATGACTTCCGCGCGGTTGTCCTCGCCGCACAGCATGGACCGGATGACTCCCTTGCCCGCCCCCACCACCACGCCCACGGGGCCGTTCAGGGAGTCGACCCAGCCGGGCATCGGCTCGCGGTAGGCGGGTGTCACTGCAACACACAGCATGGACCGGATGACTCCCTTGCCCGCCCCCACCACCACGCCCACGGGGCCGTTCAAGGAGTCGACCCAGCCGGGCATCGGCTCGCGGTAGGCGGGTGTCACTGCAACACACAGCATGGACCGGATGACTCCCTTGCCCGCCCCCACCACCACGCCCACGGGGCCGTTCAGGGAGTCGACCCAGCCGGGCATCGGCTCGCGGTAGGCGGGTGTCACTGCAACACACAGCATGGACCGGATGACTCCCTTGCCCGCCCCCACCACCACGCCCACGGGGCCGTTCAGGGAGTCGACCCAGCCGGGCATCGGCTCGCGGTAGGCGGGTGTCACTGCAACACACAGCATGGACCGGATGACTCCCTTGCCCGCCCCCACCACCACGCCCACGGGGCCGTTCAGGGAGTTGACCCAGCCGTGCATCGGCTCGCGGTAGGCGGGTGTCACTGCAACACACAGCATGGACCGGATGACTCCCTTGCCCGCCCCCACCACCACGCCCACGGGGCCGTTCAGGGAGTTGACCCAGCCGTGCATCGGCTCGCGGTAGGCGGGTGTCACTGCAACACACAGCATGGACCAGATGACTCCCTTGCCCGCCCCCACCACCACGCCCACGGGGCCGTTCAGGAAGTCGACTCAGCCGGGCATCGGCTCGCGATAGGCGGGTGACACTGCAACACACTGCATGGACCGGATGACTCCCTTGCCCGCCCCCACCACCACGCCCACAGGGCCGTTCAGGGAGTTAACCCAGCCGTGCATCGGCTCGCGGTAGGCGGGTGACACTGCAACACACTGCATGGACCGGATGACTCCCTTGCCCGCCCCCACCACCACGCCCACGGGGCCGTTCAGGGAGTTGACCCAGCCGGGCATCGGCTCGCGGTAGGCGGGTGTCACTGCAACACACAGCATGGACCGGATGACTCCCTTGCCCGCCCCCACCACCACGCCCACGGGGCCGTTCAGGGAGTTGACCCAGCCGTGCATCGGCTCGCGGTAGGCGGGTGACACTGCAACACACTGCATGGACCGGATGACTCCCTTGCCCGCCCCTACCACCACGCCCACGGGGCCGTTCAGGGAGTCGACCCAGCCGGGCATCGGCTCGCGGTAGGCGGGTGTCATTGCAACACACAGCATGGACCGGATGACTCCCTTGCTCGCCCCCACCACCACGTCCATGGGGCCGTTCAGGGAGTCGACTCAGCCGGGCATCGGCTCGCGGTAGGCGGGTGACACTGCAACACACTGCATGGACCGGATGACTCCCTTGCCCGCCCTCACCACCACGCCCATGGGGCCGTTCAGGTAGTCGACCCAGCCGGGCATCGGCTCGCGGTAGGCGGGTGACACTGCAACACACAGCATGGACCGGATGACTCCCTTGCTCGCCCCCACCACCACGCCCACGGGGCCGTTCAGGGAGTCGACCCAGCCGGGCATCGGCTCGCGGTAGGCGGGTGTCACTGCAACACACAGCATGGACCGGATGACTCCCTTGCCCGCCCCCACCACCACGCCCACGGGGCCGTTCAGGGAGTTGACCCAGCCGGGCATCGGCTCGCGGTAGGCGGGTGACACTGTAACACACAGCATGGACCGGATGACTCCCTTGCCCGCCCACACCACCACGCCCATGGGGCCGTTCAGGGAGTCGACCCAGCCGGGCATCGGCTCGCGGTAGGCGGGTGACACTGCAACACACAGCATGGACCGGATGACTCCCTTGCTCGCCCCCACCACCACGTCCATGGGGCCGTTCAGGGAGTCGACTCAGCCGGGCATCGGCTCGCGGTAGGCGGGTGTCACTGCAACACACAGCATGGACCGGATGACTCCCTTGCCCGCCCCCACCACCACGCCCACGGGGCCGTTCAGGGAGTCGACCCAGCCGGGCATCGGCTCGCGGTAGGCGGGTGTCACTGCAACACACAGCATGGACCGGATGACTCCCTTGCTCGCCCCCACCACCACGCTCACGGGGCCGTTCAGGGAGTCGACCCAGCCGGGCATCGGCTCGCGGTAGGCGGGTGACACTGCAACACACAGCATGGACCGGATGACTCCCTTGCTCGCCCCCACCACCACGCCCACGGGGCCGTTCAGGGAGTCGACCCAGCCGGGCGTCGGCTCGCGGTAGGCGGGTGACACTGCAACACACAGCATGGACCGGATGACTCCCTTGCTCGCCCCCACCACCACGCCCACGGGGCCGTTCAGGGAGTCGACCCAGCCGGGCATCGGCTCGCGGTAGGCGGGTGACACTGCAACACACAGCATGGACCGGATGACTCCCTTGCTCGCCCCCACCACCACGCCCACGGGGCCGTTCAGGGAGTTGACCCAGCCGGGCGTCGGCGTCGGCTTGCGGTAGGCGGGTGTCACTGCAACACACAGCATGGACCGGATGACTCCCTTGCCCGCCCCCACCACCACGCCCACAGGGCCGTTCAGGGAGTCGACCCAGCCGGGCATCGGCTCGCGGTAGGCGGGTGTCACTGCAACACACAGCATGGACCGGATGACTCCCTTGCTCGCCCCCACCACCACGCCCACGGGGCCGTTCAGGGAGTCGACCCAGCCGGGCGTCGGCTCGCGGTAGGCGGGTGACACTGCAACACACAGCATGGACCGGATGACTCCCTTGCTCGCCCCCACCACCACGCCCACGGGGCCGTTCAGGGAGTCGACCCAGCCGGGCATCGGCTCGCGGTAGGCGGGTGACACTGCAACACACAGCATGGACCGGATGACTCCCTTGCCCGCCCCTACCACCACGCCCACGGGGCCGTTCAGGGAGTCGACCCAGCCGGGCATCGGCTCGCGGTAGGCGGGTGACACTGCAACACACAGCATGGACCGGATGACTCCCTTGCCCGCCCCCACCACCACGCCCACGGGGCCGTTCAGGGAGTTGACCCAGCCGGGCATCGGCTCGCGGTAGGCGGGTGACACTGCAACACACAGCATGGACCGGATGACTCCCTTGCCCGCCCCCACCACCACGCCCACGGGGCCGTTCAGGGAGTCGACCCAGCCGGGCGTCGGCTTGCGGTAGGCGGGTGTCACTACGACGACGCCGCCGGTGGAGTGGGTAAATGAAGGTCTTACGAGGTTGATAACTTTTGGTTAACAGTTGGAAACAAAACAGAGGACGAAGGTTATTTTATTAAACATAAAATACAAATCCTACACATATTTATTCAAAATATTATTACACTGGATATGAAACATATCTCAAATAGGATTCATTTCTTGACTTCTGGAACATATTAATATTGGATTTAACTTCAGACGTTGCTATCTCGTGACAAATTGTGAGTATGTCGTCAACACAGTAACAATTTCATATCGTTCTCACCTTAATAATTTGTTTAGGTTAACCTTTTTTTTGATGAAAAATTATGTTTCCGTAGTCATATTTCTACTGAGATTAAATATTAGCTACTGTACAATAATCTTGTTCTCTTAAGTTGAACGGTGAAAACGCATCAGAACCAGTATTTTACACAAGGTTATAGCTCACAAGGTAGTAACAGGATTTCTTCCAGATCCATATTATTGTCGAGACAATTTTTTATACGAATCAGTGAAGAAAAATGCTTGCAAACATCAAAATAAAAACATAATCTCACCATCACCAACAATGATTTTCAAAAAGAATGTGGAAACGAATCGAGGTAGATCCTTTTTAAATGAACATTTTAAGATGGAGGAATAAATTTTTAGAGTTTTTAAAGATATTAAGAAACAAATAAATAATTGTTTTAGAAATGAACTTCTTTAATTACGAAGAAACTAACAATGGAGCTAAGACTAGAATCATCCTTAATTATTGTACACAGACTTTCCATTTCCGATTATGTTCCTAAAGTTGTCTGAAAAATAAATTAAAGTTAGGTTGTCATTAAGGGAAAGTGTTTGCCAGAAGTTTCCTTCAGTCATAACAGTTTTCATTTAAAAACTTGCGAGGCAAGTTATGTCACAGCTCTTTGGGTATATTAAAACGAACAGGGGCACATTAATGGTTTGTCTGGGAGCAACTTGTTATTTTCAAAATTAAGTTGTTAAAAACTATAGTTTTAACCGTGTGTAGTTTTATTGTTAGTCAGTTTATTTTATTATTTCCCCGATTTAACGTGGCTAAAACTAAACAATAACTGAGTTTAAAAAAAATATAAACAAAAAATAATGACGAAAAATCGAACACATAAAATTGAAATGGTGCATCGGAAACAGGAAAGGTTACATACAATAAATATGACTGAAACAGATAAGGTTTTATTGACCTATATTCATACTGGAATGTATGTTATTATTTATCCTTTACAGTTTGTATGGTTTCATATATGACAACTTTGTTTTCATTAATTTTTATATTCAGTTCAGGTTTTAATTTCATTGCCATGCAAATTTTGTTGATTGTTTTTATTCTTATTTTTTTCCCGACCACACTACAACGTAATCACCTGTTTTACAAACGTCATTTGGTGGCCAAGACCAGCTCCTCCGTTTTGCACTCAGCCCTGGCACTGGGGCCGAAAGGCAGCTGATCAAATAAACGATCAGCTGACTTTCGGCTTGAAACAATGACAGAACACCACATCCTATACTCTTATAATGAGCGGTGTTATATTGTATGCTTGCTTGCACAATTATCTCAAAAACGGCTTCGAGGATTTCCTTCAAAGTCTGGAAATAAGTAATTAATGACTCAAAAACGTGTTTTATGCAGATTACTTGGCCTGAGAAAATTTAATAGCGTAATAAAACGAATTTTAAAGTTGTAAAATTTTAACATTGGCCTTATGAGTTGCCAAGATAGTAACGAAAATAATCAAGGAATGTGTAAACAAATGAAGTAATCATAACAGCTGCTTGCAATTTACAGCCATCAAGGATAAATGCAGTGAGAGGGATGAAGAGCTCATGGAGCAATAAAAAAGGTTTCTACTTATCAATTTTATGACATTGAAATATTTTATAGTAAGTGGATGAACTGGTTAACATGAAAAAACACCGAGCTGGGCTCGGTCCACCAGGCACTAATTAACAATGTGTACTAACCCTCTACTGGGACATTCAAAAATATTTTTTTTAGTTCCGCCGCCGAAAAGCAGAGGAGAAATTAGCGCTGATGCATGTTATAGTTCAAGCTGGCTCCGTCGTCCGCGCTTCTACTCACTAGGAGAAGCCATTTACCAAGTATTATCAGGATATGTTGAGAAATAAGCGAGATAAAGAATTTTACTTATTTCCCATAAGGTTAACATTAGGACAACGTACTGTGTTTACCACTTTCAATATCTCGGTAACTAATGGACATAGAGTAGTGATTCAAAATACTAAATTGTTTGTTTTTTTGAGCTGAATTCAATAGTGCCAACAAAAATTGGATTATTTTTATTTTGTTATGTAAAAACTCAAAAAACCCATTTTTGGGGGGGTTTTACCCCCTTTACCCCCCCTTCCGATTGTCCGATTGGGCTGGATTACGAACTCGTCCGAATAATTACTACTTTACACATCCATGCCAAATTTCATTAAGATTGTATCATTTTTACGCGAGTTATCGTGCTTAAAGACACACACACACACACACACACACACACACACATATATATATGTATATATATATATAGATATATATATATATAGATATATATATATAGATATATATATATATTTATGAAAATGAACGAATAGTGTTTTTTGCTTCTGGGGGCCCCAAAACGAAAAGTTATCATGGTCTTGGGCTTAGGTCTTACCATGAGTACTACGGTAACAGCTTCTTCCCTATAGGGGAAATTCGCTAAAACAGGATTATTGCGATCATATTATGATTTTCACAGCTGTGTATGTTTAAACCACGACAAAGAAGTTGTATAGTCGCTCATAACCTCAACGTTTTGTTTTCAAGTGTGTCAAATAAATAATCAGATTTTTAATGTTATATAGGGTATATTTCACTGTGTAGTGTGGTGAAAAATAGCGTTCGGACCTCGGCCGAAAGGGATTTGCAGCTCTCGATCGTTTCAAATTCTCGAATTCGTCTTGAATTTGAAACACGATCTCGAGCCTGCAAAACATAATTTTCTGTCCTTGTCAAAATATACTATTAGATCATGATGTATTTTTACTATGATTTATTATTTTACTAAGTACAACTATTTACATTTTACAACATGAAGCAATACATATTGGTAATTTATGGTAATTTTTAAAAATATCACAAACCGACAGCAAAATAGCGTAAACTTGTTTCAAATTTATTTTACGTTTATTTTCCAAAATCAGTAAGAGAGCTAAACGTTTTTACTGATTAGCTAGCGAGTTAAAACACCACGAGCCACGAGCCACAAAGCATTGCAGTGTGGTTCCATGCTGAGTCCAGCATTGCCAAAACTGTCGAGACGGCAAACATCAGCCGCGCGGCCGCTGTTCAGCTGATTTCAGCGACCTCGCACCGTGTACAGAAGATGCACACTGATTGTTCTGCATTACATCTGGTAACGCTTTGACTATAATTAATTAGCTAATAAAGGATTCCACATATAGTCCCATGTCCCATTTTATATCACATATGTACATTATCACACTTAATGAGATGTAAATTAACTGATTATCATGTTGTAACTGTTAATATTGTAATTGGGTTGGAATTGGTGTATACCGTATGATAAGTATATAAAATGAAAAAATAAAAATGCAGATATTAGGTTGAATGGAAATCGAAAATTTTATCAAGATAAAATGTTGTTGCCTTCAAGATTAAAGCCAAGCTTATCATAAAAAACAAGCTTGGCCAATATTTACCATAAAATGGTAGCCGTCAAATCGTGCTACATTTTTAATTATTAGTGCCGATGTCGTGGTTTCTAGTCTCCATTCTCGAAATAAAGCAATGACCATTTTAGATTGGTTAAAATTATTATGAAAACTGAACCGAGTAAAATACCAAATTATACTTGTATTGTACAATTTATGAGGCGACGCTGCCGTGACTCTCATCGCAGTTAATCGGAGAAGCAAATACATTCCAATATTGTCTTAACATTTTGCAAATTATTAACATTAAAATTTAAATAGTTTTAAATTAAGTGTCAAAAGTTGTTAAAATATATATGTAATAATTTTTAAAGACTTTAAATACATTCGTATTAATTGTGTGCATTGTTTACGGGTAATAACAAATTACTTATTATTTGGAATGTTCACCCAAAAAATGTCTACTAAAACCACTCCGCCTGGGGAAATGCTAATGAGCTTATAACCCTAAAAATACATTTATTAAAAAGAACCTCATGTGTACGAGGCTATGTGTACATGTCTACAGAGTAAAGACTAATGTAAGAAGCTAGAGAATTCCCAAATACTTTAGTTATCAGATGAATAACGATTAATGTAAAGAGCTATAGAATCCCCAAATACTTTAGTTTTCAGATGAATAAAGACTAATGTAAGGAGCTATGGAACGCCCATATGAATAAAGATTAATGGAAAATGCTATAGAATGTCAAAATGGTTTGGTTATCTGATTGAAATTCAAAAATATAGTTACCGATGGAAGGGCGGGCGATGGCGCACGGCATGCGGGTGCCGAACTCGCTGACGAGGCCCTCGGCGAGGCGCTTGGAGTAGGTGTAGCAGTTGGGGTGTGGGCCCAGCAGCCTGCAGACACGGACAACAGAAAATAACAGACAGAACTCAGATTTACGGCACATAACTAAACTTTTGGTTCAATTAAAATATTGTTAAGGCGACTACGATGATATTCTACACTTCTAGCTAACCCGACAGGCCTTACGGTCCGTCCTGAGTGCACGCTGGTTCCGATTCCGACTCAGATTCAGATTTTCGGCGATAGGAATGACACTTGTATTTTAACGGAAGTGGCCATTGTGGCAGCCGGAAGCAGAGCTTGCGCGCAGGTGCCTGTTCACCGGAATATATTATTCATTTCGGTTGCGGATTCCAGTTTCCAATTGCTCCAGCCGCGATTTTAAATAAATAGCAACATTTAATTTTGAAACCTAATTTCAGCAGTTTAATGGATTTACCATCTTTAATCTCTCATATTGTAAGAAACCCACCAATCTGGGATTAAATACTCATAGCATATTCAAACAGAAATATAGTAGATAAATGTTGGAAAGAAATACCGTTGGAACTCGGCGTCGAAGGTGAAACAACCTATTTGTGCAAGATAAATACTTCTAAATTTATGTTCAATGACTGTAGACCTAGTGGATAAGACAAATTAAGGATTTTTTACAAATAAAGCAGCTCATTCAAACTTAAAAGAATAATGGTCTGATTCAAGTCACAGGAACTAAATGTAAAATTTGAAAAGATAGATTATTATATCAGTCAGCTAAAATGGTTTGTAGCGTTAAAATATTCCTTATGCGCCTCCAATTTTTTGTAAGTCCATTGATGTTTCCTTATCTGCTCTTCGCACTATCTCAATATATATATTTTTGATTTCCACGAACTAGAAAGACTAACTAGAACTAGAAAGATAAGGTACACAAATTAAATCCTGACTATGTCAAAGTTGCGAGCATAAATTATCTTTGTTATTAAGCTTGCTTTGCTGCCGTTTAGGCTACCATTATAAAATGATTAATTGCTTCGTGGTTTTTTGTACCACTCCCCGACATCTTTTCCGCAGAGGCCTCCTAAATGACCAATTTGCCGTGTAAATTAATTAATAACACTTATTAAATTAGGCATTTATTACATTAGCTGTACTGGTAAAATAATATACACAACATTGGCAACTCTATTGCCTGCTCGCCGAGTCGGGGAGTCGGTGAAGCCTTTCATGCCTCCACTATGGCCACCTTCAAAAACTCTGAATCAGACTGAACAGGCGCCGATTATCTGAAACTGAATCGGAATCGGAACCGGCGTGCACTCAGGACGTACCGTTAGACTGCCAAATTCTGAAACAAAGTAAATAAAATAAAAAAAATAATAATCATATTGTTTATTAAAATACATAGCCCTTTATTTACTTTCGATGTTTCTTTAGCGGGTTCATAAATCAACCCTCGTTTTCTAAATTCCAGAGTTTGTAGAATTCTGTAGTCAAACCTGTTTCAATTTCTCATTTGTTTATTATAATGATGTTAAACACAACGTATAAAGAATTAATATTTATAATTTACATTAGTTTAAATTTAAACAGATGGTTATGGTTCAAAAGAGTTCTCAAGTTACCCTAAAGAATGCATTCTTGTTCAAATAACGTTGAAGGGCATTGGGATAGAACCCTGAGGTCGGATTAACAATTTTATATTTTACGAACCTTGTCATAACATTGACGAACACAAAAAAATCATCCGGTTCGGTGCACGTGTTAAAAATTTATTGAACTACAAGGAAATAGGAATTGATTTATATATATAGGATAGAAGAAGATAAGTAACAACATTATATAAAACAGCACAATAAAATAAAACAACCAAAAGTAGGCCTAAGTACAAAAACATTCTCAAATATTCATGAAATGACCATCTCTTTGCATCAGCTCCTTACATTCTCCAATAAATTCCCAAGTTTAGATTATTCTATACATTTCATTAAAATCATCGTTAAAAATCGGTAAAAAATGCATAAATTATCCTGCGGGAAAATCGTTAAAAATATTAAGCGTACTCGAAGCTACGTTTAAACAGCACAAAAAACAAACATTTTAATAAGAGTTCTGTTGCAAATTAAACATGCGGTTGTAAAATGTACGTACCTAAGACCTAACTAGTTTGATCAACCTTCTCTAAAATCTGGCTGTTATCTAAACGACCTCAACGATTCAAATAGCTTTTCTCAATCAGGTTTGGTGTTAAAATTGCACTATAAAACAAAGCCATCTTGTGTATCTCGAAACTCGCAACAGAGTCCCAAGTGGCAACTCCATGCAAACAACACTGGTATTGGGCAGTATTTGCGACCTCAGAGCGTTAAACGAGATTGTTCAATTGTATTTTCTTCCGTCGTACAGAATCTGAGTTGAAAAGTTTCGGTTTACGAATTGTAATGTTTTACTTTCTTTGCCAGTAGATTCTACTTAGGTCAAATTTCTTAGGTTGTACCTATTAGCTTAATGGTTAATTTATAATGAAATTTTACCTAAATAGAATTTAATTACATATTGAATTCATATTATATGCACCATTGGTAAACAATAGGTATGTATGTTGTTGATAATTTTGTATATCTAATTTAACTTATACTCGACTCCACATTCGCCTATCAGTACAGATTCCTTCAATTAATTAACCCCACCCCCCAAAAAACCAACAACTCCCACCCCACTAACTACCCTTTTCTGGAACACGCCAAGCATATCTTGTATGGACCATTTTTTCCTAAAAATAAAATTAACTTTGTTTAGTGACTTTTCAACATCCAACCCCTCTTCCCAAGGGACTCAGAGTAAGGGGCCTGGGGGCGGGACCACTTCGGAGCCCCAAGGGAGCCGAAGATGAGTTTAATTAACATACTGCCCGTGACCTCTATGATTGTGTAAAATTTGATAATCTATCCGTGGACCCTATGAATGTTTAGCGTATATAGTGTGTAGCATGTGTTTGATAATCTATCAGTGACCTCTATGATTGTGTAGCGTATGTAGTGTGTAGCATGTGTTTGATATATTGACCGCGATCTCTATGATTGTCTAGCGTATGTAGTGTGTAGCATGGGTTTGATAATCTGCCAGTGACCTCTACGAATGTGTAGCGTATGTAGTGTGTAGCATGCATTTGAAATGCTCGGCCAGATGAGGACTGATTGCTTGTGGTTGATACACAAATCACAATTATCGGTCAAACAGTAATTACCACGGGCCATCTGCAAGCAAGAGCAGCGGCTGTGTTGTCGCCGTCTATTTATTGTTTTGATTACTAAAAGTTTGTTAACTAGGAAACCATGTAATCTACAGTATAGTGAAGTTAAAATCAAAGGGCGATTCAAAGCCAAGCTTCAGAGTTTATTTAAACAAATCACATTGATGATACTTATGCAGGAACAGTACAAGACTCAATACCAGGGTGTGCGAATAGTGATTTATGAAGTCGAGTCCTTTCGAGTCAAGTTTAAAAAATCGAGAGTTTCGAGTTTTTCGATTAGAATATCACAGCATTAACTTAAACTCAAAGATTAAAGTTTACGTAATTCTACATACCAATTATATAAAAAACAACAATCGTCATCATATACAATATAAATCTTTAAAGTTTTAACTTAGAAATGTCCCTGGATTAATAGTAAATATATCGAATGATACCAAAAAAAACTTACTTGAACTCATTAGTGTTATATTTGAAGTCTCCATCAGACCAAACTTGATTAATGAAACAGCTAAAACTCGGCCACTTTTAATATTCCTGCATGCCTAGTTAAATATTTGATAAAAATACTAGCCCAATAAATTTAGTAAACGGGGAAGTATCAGAAAATGAATATCAAAAAATGTTGAGAAACCTCGAGTCAAGTCGAGTCGAAAAAGCTCAATCCTCGAGTACTCGCATTCCCCTAACTCAAAAAATAAAAACCACTTTGAAATAAGTAATTATTTAAATAGGAGTGCTAAATATATAAAATAAAACAATATTGTCACTGGAATACGGATAAAAAAGGACCATGATTGTAAGTGTAGAAAACGATAGCGACAGGAGGATATAAAAATTCACATTCTACATTCAATACAACTAAGCGTTTTAAAATAAAAATAAAAACTAATCTTGCAGTAAAATCTCTTTCGTTCGTAGCCTTGGGGACGGATATTCTGAAAGAAAAGCCAAATCTCTCTCTTTTGAGATTGCATGCAGGGATAAGCTTCCGCACGGGTTGGGTTGATATTTGAATGCAGGGAGCATTTGTACTGAAAGACACCTGCTTAGCCATTGAGAATCACTGAATGCCATTTTCACTGTTGGTGACAAATACAGTGTATAAAAAGCTGCGGAATATTTATTTACTAGGATATCATGACTTCGTAAGAAAAATACAAGTTGGGTGGGTGGGTAGAAATTTGTTTTAATTTTCCAGCTTTCTCAGTTGTTTATTAGATCTCATCACACAAAAGTTACATTAATATGTTTCCTGATGAAAAGCTGCTAACTGAAAGTTGCAACGATTATAAACGTTTATTTAGCTAATTTCGGAAACTTGTAGTAAATTGTTGTAGGCCAAGGTTGATATTGAAACGTTAAAAATAGTTCGATTAGAGTAAAGTATAATTGGAATATTATTTTTTGAAAGTATAGAATTTTGGCCATGAGTTAACAATTATGAACTTCTCCAGTTACTGTAACATTATTGGAGGTTTAACCATTTTAACTTAATCAGTCAAATGTTAGCACAAACTAATATTTGTTAAAATAAAACAGATGTAATAAATTTATTTTAAACCTCTTAAATGAAAAAAAACCTTAAAGTTTTACTTTATACTAGCTGAACCCGGTAGAAATTGTCATGTCTTTGACTATTTACCAATGATCACCTGTTCAAGGAAAAATGTTATTAGCTTAAAATATATTTGAATTAAGAAATAAACAATATATTTGAATTAGGTTAATATGGATGCCTCTTGGGCCTCTGAGGAGCAATCTTATTAAGTTAGGACAAACTAGATGGTTTCAAAACCTTCTCCGTGAAATTGTTTATATATAATTTTAATGTTCACTTCTAGGGCTACTATTGTAATTAAAGAAAGAAAGAAATTTCTTAAGCACCCTTTTTTGATTATGTATATATTCAATTTCATGGAAAGTGGTCCAGTGTTGTTCGTATCTATAAACTTCAAATATAGCGTATATACAAACCAAAATCCTATTCAATAAAAATAGATAAGTATAATACAGTGAAGTGGAAAAAGAATTTGAAATACAAAATTAGTAACTTTCATTACGTTACATGATTTAATATCTCACAAGAAAGCGGCCCTTGGTAACAAATCCCGGAGTGATATATTGCTGGTGGACTAAAATAAAGAAAATGCCAGAGATAAACACGTGAATGATGACCCAGAAATTTGTTTTAATTTTCCAGCTTTCTCAGTTGTTTATTAGATCTCATCACACAAAAGTTACATTAATATGTTTCCTGATGAAAAGCTGCTAACTGAAAGTTGCAACGATTATAAACGTTTATTTAGCTAATTTCGGAAACTTGTAGTAAATTGTTGCAGGCCAAGGTTGATAATGTTTTTTATTAAACTCATTGTTTCCAAGAAATAAATGTGAGAACATTTTAAGTAACCGCCTTTTTTCTCTATGTGCTGATTTAGGTTTTATTATTTACTACTACAGTCCCAGACTCAAAGTTAATACCTTATGAGGATTAAAACGCAAATAATACATACTCACAGACAGTCGGAAAGCCAGGCGCCGCGCCGCCGCGCCGCCGGAGAACACATTAACATGATAAAATATGCTTGTCTTCAGACGAAAAAAATTCCAAAAAGGGTCTCTAGAGAGTTTGGAAACACCCTGTACTGTTTTGGGTGAACATAAAATGGATTCTGCAGATTAGTGGTATTTTAAATTTAGTTTTTTATGTTAGGCCAATATTTTTTCACTCTGAGACATTAGGCACCCAATAGACATTTTTGTTTCATAACAACATATTATTTTTCAACTCGAAAACTGAAAACAAAAAAACGAATAGACTCTTTTGATGCATTCAGGAAGAGCTCATATTACCATGCAAATGCTTGGTGGCGTAAACTATGAACACTCAACGATAAAAATTTGCATAATCTGGTTACATTGATATCAAAGAGGTTTTTTGCCACTGAGTTATCATTTGAAACACTAATAGCTGTGTAATGGAGCGTAACATTTTATTGGAAATGTGGTGAACGTTAAAAGGTTTTCTTGATTGTTAATTTGTCGGCAATTGAAGAGTACTTTTAATTAGACGGTGTTAAAAGCATTATATTCCAATCTGTTTTACTAAAAGCTATTTTCGTTTGGAAATGAATTCTGAGAAGTGATGTTTGTGAGTTATCACTTTACCACTTTTTATGTGATGCACAATGTTCGGTGTCCTTAAAATCACTCTAAAAAAGCTTAGAGTCTCTGGAACTTTTAACCTGATCACACCAAAAAGACATAAGAGGGCCTTATTAAAGTTGCTATAATGAACTGCATTATGAAAGTAGATAAATTACCACAGTAACGCTTTAAGCCCGACCTGTTGCTGATCTTAAAATCCCTCTTAGAATACATAACCTTCTGACATCGCCGTGTTAAAAAAATAACTAAAATATTTACTTAATCACATAAATTAAAACGTACATATTAAAAGCAAGTTTCAAATCTGACCAAAAAGCAAATTTAAGTAAGCTGTTTGTTAATCCACAATTTTACCTCTAAGATGAGGTGCTGCCATAGAAAAGAATCAAATTTCATCTATTTGATTATTCTCTGTGGTGCTGCCGTGTACAATCTGTTTTAACTCTCAACCAAACGATGATGTACTTCCTGCACCAAATTGACCTCTAAAAATGTACCAAATGATTAGTTAACATTTAATTTTTCCTCGAACACTTTTGGTTTAGAGATATGTATTATTATTATTCTATGTTGTTCAGTCTATATATTTTCCACTTAAAAAATAATGTTTCAATTGGTTGTGACTGTTTTTGTTCAGTGGATATAATGTACACTTACAATTTGTTCTTAATTTTGTATTTTTCCCTGTAGCTGACGGCGCGGCGTAATTCATCCTATGGACTCAGCCGAGGCAAACAAGCGCGATAAGCCAAACAGACCGCACGCGGCGAATCACTGATAGGTCATGGCAGGTAACACTAAGTGGGGATGCATTGTGCTATAAAATTATGAACAATTATGAAAATATTAAAAACTATTTTAAAACTTTCCGCGCACTTGCGATCTCGGCTGAAACCGCTGAATCAGCAGTAGTCTAGTAAAATTGTCTTCAAAAACCCCTTCACAGAAAAAGTTTGATTTTTGTCATTCCTCTTTTTCCTGGGGCGCTGAAGCCAAATTCGATTTTTGTTAACAAAATTACGTGACGGAGCATTACCAAAAATGCAAAAACTTTTATTTATTTACGTATTTTAGATTATAACTCAAAAGTTGTAAATTTTATACATCAATTTTTAAAAAGAAAGTACGTAAAATTTCCTACAAGATTCACTTTTTGATTCATTTATATGGCAAAGTGTCATACACTACAAACACTACAGGGGGATTGTGTTTTACGGACGCAGTGAAGGTTACACTACCGTTGGTTCTCCAATTGTTCATTCTCGTTTCTGGCAGGGGTGAGCTTGTTTCTGGCAGATGCGGATGATGTCGAGGGGGTTGGCGAGCGAAGGATACGTACCTGGCAGTGATGAGCTCGAGGGTGGTGTCGTCCATCCACTCGCAGATACGGATGATGTCGAGGGGGTTGGCGAGCGAAGGATACGTACCTGGCAGTGATGAGCTCGAGGGTGGTGTCGTCCATCCACTCGCAGATGCGGATGATGTCGAGGGGGTTGGCTGGCGAAGGATACGTACCTGGCAGTGATGAACTCGAGGGTGGTGTCGTCCATCCACTCGCAGATACGGATGATGTCGTGGGGGTTGGCGAGCGAAGGATACGTACCTGGCAGTGATGAGCTCGAGGGTGGTGTCGTCCATCCACTCGCAGATACGGATGATGTCGAGGGGGTTGGCGAGCGAAGGATACGTACCTGGCAGTGATGAGCTCGAGGGTGGTGTCGTCCATCCACTCGCAGATACGGATGATGTCGAGGGGGTTGGCGAGCGAAGGATACGTACCTGGCAGTGATGAGCTCGAGGGTGGTGTCGTCCATCCACTCGCAGATGCGGATGATGTCGAGGGGGTTGGCGAGCGAAGGATACGTACCTGGCAGTGATGAGCTCGAGGGTGGTGTCGTCCATCCACTCGCAGATACGGATGATGTCGAGGGGGTTGGCGAGCGAAGGATACGTACCTGGCAGTGATGAGCTCGAGGGTGGTGTCGTCCATCCACTCGCAGATACGGATGATGTCGAGGGGGTTGGCGAGCGAAGGATACGTACCTGGCAGTGATGAGCTCGAGGGTGGTGTCGTCCATCCACTCGCAGATACGGATGATGTCGTGGGGGTTGGCGGGCGAAGGATACGTACCTGGCAGTGATGAGCTAGAGGGTGGTGTCGTCCATACTCTCGCAGATACGGATGATGTCGAGGGGGTTGGCTGGCGAAGGATACGTACCTGGCAGTGATGAGCTCGAGGGTGGTGTCGTCCATCCACTCGCAGATGCGGATGATGTCGAGGGGGTTGGCTGGCGAAGGATACGTACCTGGCAGTGATGAGCTCGAGGGTGGTGTCGTCCATCCACTCGCAGATGCGGATGATGTCGTGGGGGTTGGCGGGCGAAGGATACGTACCTGGCAGTGATGAGCTCGAGGGTGGTGTCGTCCATCCACTCGCAGATACAGATGATGTCGAGGGGGTTGGCGAGCGAAGGATACGTACCTGGCAGTGATGAGCTCGAGGGTGGTGTCGTCCATCCACTCGCAGATGCGGATGATGTCGAGGGGGTTGGCGAGCGAAGGATACGTACCTGGCAGTGATGAGCTCGAGGGTGGTGTCGTCCATCCACTCGCAGATACGGATGATGTCAAGGGGGTTGGCTGGCGAAGGATACGTACCTGGCAGTGATGAGCTCGAGGGTGGTGTCGTCCATCCACTCGCAGATGCGGATGATGTCGTGGGGGTTGGCGAGCGAAGGATACGTACCTGGCAGTGATGAGCTCGAGGGTGGTGTCGTCCATCCACTCGCAGATACGGATGATGTCGTAGGGGTTGGCGGGCGAAGGGTACGTACCTGGCAGTGATGAGCTCGAGGGTGGTGTCGTCCATCCACTCGCAGATACGGATGATGTCAAGGGGGTTGGCTGGCGAAGGATACGTACCTGGCAGTGATGAGCTCGAGGGTGGTGTCGTCCATCCACTCGCAGATGCGGATGATGTCGAGGGGGTTGGCTGGCGAAGGATGCGTACCTGGCAGTGATGAGCTCGAGGGTGGTGTCGTCCATCCACTCGCAGATGCGGATGATGTCGTGGGGGTTGGCGGGCGAACGATACGTACCTGGCAGTGATGAGCTCGAGGGTGGTGTCGTCCATCCACTCGCAGATGCGGATGATGTCGAGGGGGTTGGCGAGCGAAGGATACGTACCTGGCAGTGATGAGCTCGAGGGTGGTGTCGTCCATCCACTCGCAGATACGGATGATGTCGTGGGGGTTGGCGAGCGAAGGATACGTACCTGGCAGTGATGAGCTCGAGGGTGGTGTCGTCCATCCACTCGCAGATACGGATGATGTCGTGGGGGTTGGCGGGCGAAGGATACGTACCTGGCAGTGATGAGCTCGAGGGTGGTGTCGTCCATCCACTCGCAGATACGGATGATGTCGTGGGGGTTGGCGGGCGAAGGATACGTACCTGGCAGTGATGAGCTCGAGGGTGGTGTCGTCCATCCACTCGCAGATACGGATGATGTCGTGGGGGTTGGCGGGCGAAGGATACGTACCTGGCAGTGATGAGCTCGAGGGTGGTGTCGTCCATCCACTCGCAGATACGGATGATGTCGTGGGGGTTGGCGGGCGAAGGATACGTACCTGGCAGTGATGAGCTCGAGGGTGGTGTCGTCCATCCACTCGCAGATACGGATGATGTCGTGGGGGTTGGCGGGCGAAGGATACGTACCTGGCAGTGATGAGCTCGAGGGTGGTGTCGTCCATCCACTCGCAGATGCGGATGATGTCGTGGGGGTTGGCGGGCGAAGGATACGTACCTGGCAGTGATGAGCTCGAGGGTGGTGTCGTCCATCCACTCACAGATACGGATGATGTCGAGGGGGTTGGCTGGCGAAGGATACGTACCTGGCAGTGATGAGCTCGAGGGTGGTGTCGTCCATCCACTCGCAGATACGGATGATGTCGTGGGGGTTGGCGAGCGAAGGATACGTACCTGGCAGTGATGAGCTCGAGGGTGGTGTCGTCCATCCACTCGCAGATACGGATGATGTCGTGGGGGTTGGCGGGCGAAGGATACGTACCTGGCAGTGATGAGCTCGAGGGTGGTGTCGTCCATCCACTCGCAGATACGGATGATGTCGAGGGGGTTGGCTGGCGAAGGATACGTACCTGGCAGTGATGAGCTCGAGGGTGGTGTCGTCCATCCACTCGCAGATACGGATGATGTCGTGGGGGTTGGCGAGCGAAGGATACGTACCTGGCAGTGATGAGCTCGAGGGTGGTGTCGTCCATCCACTCGCAGATACGGATGATGTCGTGGGGGTTGGCGGGCGAAGGATACGTACCTGGCAGTGATGAGCTCGAGGGTGGTGTCGTCCATCCACTCGCAGATACGGATGATGTCGTGGGGGTTGGCGAGCGAAGGATACGTACCTGGCAGTGATGAGCTCGAGGGTGGTGTCGTCCATCCACTCGCAGATACGGATGATGTCGAGGGGGTTGGCTGGCGAAGGATACGTACCTGGCAGTGATGAGCTCGAGGGTGGTGTCGTCCATCCACTCGCAGATACGGATGATGTCGTGGGGGTTGGCGGGCGAAGGATACGTACCTGGCAGTGATGAGCTCGAGGGTGGTGTCGTCCATCCACTCGCAGATGCGGATGATGTCGAGGGGGTTGGCTGGCGAAGGATACGTACCTGGCAGTGATGAGCTCGAGGGTGGTGTCGTCCATCCACTCGCAGATGCGGATGATGTCGTGGGGGTTGGCGGGCGAAGGATACGTACCTGGCAGTGATGAGCTCGAGGGTGGTGTCGTCCATCCACTCGCAGATGCGGATGATGTCGTGGGGGTTGGCGGGCGAGGGGTAAGTCGTCTCCTCTAGCGTCTCGTACTCGCAGTGGCAGAACGCCGTCGACAGATGCACGAACGCCTGCGGAGAAGAAAATGCGATGCTAGCAACAATTAAACACATAGAGTTGTAAAACATTACAGAATAATTTAGATATGTTGTATACTGTTTACGAAATTAAGCAAAAATAGTCTAAAAAACTGTTTTTAGAAATATAGTTTCCGTCTATCAGACTTTATTGTTTTCATTAAAATTTATAAATTCACTTCTAATCTATAAACTGTAAAGAAATTTTGAATTACCTGCAAACTTGTTGCATCTATGATGGTCATGAGGGACCATCACGGAACGGAGACTCCGATATCCTCTTTTCAACAATTAAAAAGGCGTTAATTTTCCAGGTTTGAAAACTTAATATATAAAAACCGTGGCCTATCTATATATTAATAGGCAAGCATGACTTTTGTGTTATTATTTCCTTGGCCCATGTATATTGCTGGACAAATTTAAGCGCACTGCTGCAATAGTCTGTAGAAACGGCGGGTGAAGGTCAAGCTGTAAAGCACGTCGCCTGATCTTAGGGGCATGTAATTTGATATAACGTTGAAAAATCAGCTGGCCTGTTTAAAAGCTTGACCTTGGGCCGCCGTTTCTATTGACACAGATCCCAGCACAATTAATTTACGTTAGTCTTTAAGGAAAGTAGAAAGATTTATTTATAATATGAAAGAAATTAACATGGGCCCTACAATTTGCAATGTTGGTTACCAAATATAATCAAAAAACTACAGTCACATTTTTTATATCAGAGCTGAGTAAAATAGAATATTTGATGTCACATTTGGGACAAACTAAAGAGTATTCGAATATGTTTCAGATGCATATAAAATGAGAAAATAATATCCCCGTTGCAGATGTAAGCTCAGCGAATTTAAAATGATGAAATAAATACTTTCGACAAATCAAGTGAAATAAAATTAAATCCCGAAATGAGCATACACAAATTTTTCCATAAGAATAACATGGGTAATGAATGTGCGGGTTCGCTCCCACAGAAATACAAAATTGAGAGATGTTTGCCAACAATCCAGAGGATCTCAACTAGATGAAGCCACATACCAAGTATTATTAAGATATGTCGAGAAACAAGCAAGGTTATCTTCCATGCTTTGGGAAGGGAATACATAGAAAAATGATTAAAATAACTGGATTATTTTTTCAAGCTGAATTCAATGGGTCAAATCACAATTTGATTATGTTTTGCTTTGTAAAAAAATCATAATAAATCCAATCCTTCCGATGATCCAATTGTGCTGGTTTTCGAACTCATGCGAATAATTAATACTTTACTTGTCTGTGCTAAATTGCATTCAGAACAAACCATTTTTACGTGTTTTGGCATTGTGTTCTTGTTATTGGCATCTGGGGGTCTCAAAGCGAAAAGTTATGATGGTATCGGGTTTAGCTCTTACCACGAGACCTCTTACCACGAGACTTCTTTCCAATGGGAGAAGTTATGTATAAGTAAAATATAAGAAAGCTAAAATATGTTCTCTTAAAAAAGATGCAGTTCTAAAAAAATAGTTCATGCTGATAAAAAGGGAGGGGAAATATATGAAATTTTACTGACATACAACTGGAGTGTACCTGGGAATTAAATTAATATGTGATCATTATTAGTGGGGAATGAGTAAAATATTGAATTAGTTTTGTAACCACTATGTTTTATAAGTGAAGCCTGGGCGCCAGGTACTTGTTATCGTATAACCTGTTCACGAAAAATTGTGTAACTAGAATAGGGAGGCTAAGTAAGAAAAATAGGTGATTAATTAAGAGGGATTTTAATATTATTTGCATTGTGATTTTTCACACTTTATAAAAACAATAAAGTTTCTGCTAATTTTCTTTCGGTAGTCATTTCAAATGTTTACACGGAAATGGTGTACTGTATAAAATATATTACAACTACAAATTAGTGTGTTTACAGAAGTATGCATATATATCTGGGCTCACTGATCGACTGCTTTAACTGTTGATTAAGGTATCTTCAGTTTTAAACCGTATTTAATAATTTATTAGTTGCCTTTAGGAAAAATTTGGCATCAAGTTTTGAAGATCAAGTCATAAAAGAGATCTATGGGGCCAGACTTTTGGAATCGAAATTTCAAATAAAACGGCTGATTTGAGTAAATTTAGTTCTAACAGGAAAGCCAATGTGTTATTACTGGAATTGTGAATGCCACCGCAAGCAAAGCTGCAATAGTAATATGTTTTTTTATGTGAAGGACACAAACAAATTAAAAATACCTTTATTTATTATTTAATGGGTTTTTCTGGTAGTGGTCATATTTACATGAAACTGCATGGGCCATGGAAAAAGGTGGAGAAAGATTTTTGGAGAGAACATTCGTTATCATCACAAATAATGTATTTAAAAAATAATAATTTGAAAAAGCGATCGGTATATATTGCATACCAAACTCTAGTAGGAATAAATCCAAACAAGCATAAGAAAAAAAAACGTTTTTATAAAAACGTCGAACGACTTTTACAATTTCAGAGAGTTCTAGAGATTGTTTCTCTAAACTTATCTCAAATCCGAAAAACAAATCATAAAATAAACTTCTAGAATTCTAGAAGTTGTTCCTCTAAACTTTAATAATTCGGGAAAGCAAATCACTGTAGGAGGTAGAATAAGCTTTGTTGACTTGATTATGAAATAACACTACATACTCAAACTAAATGTCTTCATATTTTTTTAACTCATAACGCTATAACGATTAGGATATGATGCAGTAAAGGCATAACATATTCAAAGTACAAAAACAAATCAAATCGAAAACTGTGACATAATATGCCATCACAGGTTGATAAATACAAAAAAAAATAAACGAAAGTATACTTGAAACCACATATGGTAAAACTATGATGTAGTCCGTTGTTTGTTGATAACTTAAATAAAAACAAGAAAACGGTATTTGAGCATAAAATGTAATCAAACAGATAATCCTTTTCCATTTTGTAAACATATTGCACATTTGTGAATGCAAAGGGTTGATTTGTTTCCTGAAACAACAAAAAAGTAGTTAAGAGAGGGGGAGAGCTGAGAAATTTAAAACAAAGAATTTCAGCGCCATCAGAATCACATTTATCTCTAGTGTTTGCATTTATTTCCGGGTAATATATCACTGGGCTTGTTTACAAGCTTTATTAAATCGCTTTAATAACATAATCTATCACAAATGAGATCTCGATACCACATTGAACTATTAAAGAGTGAAGTATATGGGAACTCTCTTCTCTGCAATACACTTATTTCTATGACCTCCTTTATTGACATAATCAATTTTTTATTCCTGTTTAGTATTTATATATTAAGTTTTAACTACAACTTTCCGATGTATTATTTTCTTGTGTTTACTGTGATTCTAAACTATTAATATTCAGATTCAGACTACTGTATTTTAAAATATCAAAGAGAGAGAGAGTGAAAGCGCGCGGGATGCCATGTCTCTAAAAAACGTGCCATAATCAGACCACATCATGTCATAATTTTCCATAAATGTGATTAGTCAAGAAAATTCAACGGCAACTCCTGGCGATCAGTTCTCTTCAGCCGCGGTTACAGTTAATTCTGTACGCAAAACTGTGGTACACTTCCTCTCGGTAACTATTTACTCAATAAAACCTCTAATCCTACTTCATTTATTGTCCCCTTTTAACAATTTTCACTAATTTATATTTATTATTAACAATTAATTATTCCCATATATACATTTTAATTAAACCTCTTTAACAAATAATCCCCTTTAAATAAATAACTATAACGTTTATAACATCAGTTTGAAATGGAACTTCAATGGCATTGCATCATTATAGTAACATAGCTAACTGACTACCAATTCATTCTATATTAACTCAAGAAATTGTTCAAAGAGATTTGGAATTCGAATTTCAAAAAACCAATTTTAAGAATATATTTTGCCTCTTAAATGTTTTTAAAGAATTATACTTACAAAACAACTGTTAAGCTGAATATTTTAAATTTCTTTAATACATTACAATAGTTCGAAATCTATATTACTGTCTTGTTATTTTTAAAAGCAGAGATTATGTTTTTTATTTTTCAGGGACTACCGAAGATACTTCTGACAGAGTAGAATTGTTTAGGACACATAAAAATCGTGGGGTAAGCCACTTCACATTAAGCAGCAAAAATAAATATTATAAACTTCTTACTATTAAAAGAAAATATTTTATTTATTGGCTTAAATTAAAAGAAACGGTGTTGGTTGACGAAATTGCGCTCCGATGATTTCGACGGTTTCGCCCCATTGCAGTTTTCTAAGAATTCGGAAAAGGGTGACACAACCCCATTATTTGAATTATATAAGATTTCTCTCTCTTAATAAAACACTCTATTCGATTCTCAAGAATGGCAACTAGACCCAACCAGTATTTACTGGAATAGGAAAACATCGTACGTAAATTTAAATTTAATTGTAACAAAGTGCCATTTCAACACGGCAATATGCAACAAAGGTGGTATCCACTTTGTACTCGTGTAATTAAGGTTCTCTTTTTTGTAGTAATTATGATTCGTTTATTTTATTGTAGCCTACAATGTATTGCGACATTGTTATGTATATAATGAAAATAAATAATTTATTTATTTTATAGTTTTATATAAAATTTAACTACAGGAGTATTCATGATTAGGATTGGTTTAAAATGTTATAATGTTATACTTCAGTTTTAAGGTACGCAAGTTACATATTTAAGAGGCCTTGGACATTTTAAACATTTTTATTGGAAGTCATTAGATATCAATATGGAAGTGGAAGCTCAACTTCCTGCATGAAAAAACATTCTGTCCATCCGCCTAAAACAGTAATTTTATATTTTGTTTAAGTTTAAATTTATTTCTGTTCATTTTTTATGAAATCAAGGTGCTTTTTTCGCTGATTCTTTTAGCTTCAGAATATTATTAAAATAAAATTCATGTGTTTGCTCTTTTTTGTCAATAATTATGGTTAAAGGCTGAAATATCAAATAATTTAAAGCTATAATTTTACTTGTCAAAGGTAAATGGTCAAGGTTTGATGATAATAACAAAAATAATTGATATTAATACCAAGTACTATGATCTGGACAGATATAGTTTTTCAAAATAATTGATCATCTATTACTTTTTTAAGTTTTTGATTATTTAATTTGAAAAATTTCATTCGAGAATGTTACTACATGAAATAGTTTTAGCCTTCATCAACATGACGTTTAAATGCTTACAACTTCTTTAAGAGACAAAGTAATGGCGAGATTTAATAATAAGGATTATTTTCACAACTATTTAAAATAAATCACAGAAATGAAACCTATTTAAAATAGCTTATTACACAGAGTAGAGGTTGACAAAAAAATAACAGGTACGTTTGAAATAAAATGAAATTCGAAGTCTCTGTATGTACATTCAACAGTAAAAACTCCAACCCTAAAGAAAAAATGTAACAATGACATTCGTATATGAGGATGTCTAGGCCTACTGGAAAATATCGCATTACCTAGCCAATATTGTGATTTCTCATGCAGAATATTATGTCAAAGGAAAAGGAGAGCAAATACTAGAAAAAGCTTTCCATTACAGATTGAAAGAGGTCAAATATGACGAACACACAAAAGGGGTCTTTGAATAAGGAGATGTCGGACTGAGAAAAAGATATTTCACTGGCTAAAACCATGTTCCAGAAATCGGAAACATTTCTGGACTTTTCGTATTGAATACGACTCAAACAGTGTAAACTTACTAGTTTGTTTATAATGTAAAGTTTTAGATTAGTTTTGTTTGTGTGTTTGTTATCATTTTGCTGTCTGCAGAGGTAAACATAGTTTTTTCTCTATTATTCAATAGCTGTGGATACTATTTTATTTTTTCCTAAACAAAATAAAAAAACACTGTGATGATTCTTTATGCCCTAAGGTTGACTAAAAAATATGACTTCATCATACTTTTATGTTCATGATAATTTATGTTTTATAAATCTATCCGATGATTTCGAAAAAGATTTATAAGTAAGTTAAATTGTTTTTAGGATAGGCCTACTGTTCGACTAAACTCGGTTGTTATTATCATGTTTGATTACCTTTAAATTGAAAGTATCGATTGAATAATTCTAAGTGATATTTAACTCTTTTCCATAACCAAAATGTTCACTTGGTAAACCTAGAGCTCAATGAAACAATCTACGGTTTTGAACAAAAAATAAAGTTTACTCTGAAGAGCACTTTTGTTACTCAGCCCAGACAAGCGCGTCATTTGTATGGATGACTTATCTTCGTTTGACACCTTGAAGCATCGGTCTACCAAAATTTCAAATATATTTCAATAGAGAACGTTTACTATACTCAACCGTACCTCATAGTTAACTTATTTACCTATTATAACATATTTTCTACATATATCTTCTACATCTAAGCATTTACTTGAGTAAAGGATCAAAAATAATCCTATACTCTTATATGAGCAATGTTATCTTGCGTGTTTGCTTGCTTGCACAGTTATCTCAAAAACTGCTCCGAGGATTTCTTTAAAGCCTAGAAATAATTAATTTATGAGTCAAAAAATGTTCTATGCAGATTACTTGGCCAGGGAAAATCTAATAACGTAATAAAACGAATTTTAAAGTTATAAAATTTTAACATTGGCCTTATGAGTTGCCATGGTGGCAACGAAATAAAGAAGGAAAGTGTGAACAAATGAAGTAGGATGATTTGTTTGCAATCTACAGCCATCAAGGAAAAACACAGCGAGTGTGATGAAGTTCCTATTGAAAAAGGTTCCTATTTATTAATTTTATGTCATAGAAATATTTTATAGTAATTGGATGAACTGGTAAACATGAAATAACACCGAGCAAGGCTCAGTCCACCAGGTCTCCCCTCTTTTTTTTTTTTTTTTTTTTTTTTTTTTTTTTTTTTGGTAGGAGGTGGAATGCGTTTACGCACACTGAGGGGCTCGTTGTCCCCTCAGTAGTGTCGGACTCCCACGGGCTCAAAGTCCCATGAACTACCGACTAAACCACCTCCTTCAACACCGAGGACACTAGCCTGGAACTGTTTTACACATTACATCGGGCTAGGCCATTGATCTTATGCCACTTTGGCAACCTTCTTGGAAAATAACTGAAATTTAAGGTCGATCAAGGTCGACCTTTTTCTCCCGAAGGATGGCCTGGACGAAATGCCTAACACAGTTCCAGTTGCCCTCTCCCTGGAGCATAGCTCCGACGATGTCATGTGGGTTGACGACCACCCCGATCTTAGACGAAAGCAAGGCGCGGTGGGCACGCCAACGGTCGCACTGGAAAAACGTGTGCTCAGATGTGTCTGCTATGCCGGGGCAGTACAAACAGTCCGAGCTGGCGACTTTACCCATCCGGTGGAGGTAGGCTCGGAAGTACCCGTGACCCGAAAGAAACTGGGTCACGTAGTAATCGACCTCGCCGTGCTGCCGTTCCACCCATGGTCGGACGGCGGGTATGAGCTCGAAGGTCCAACGTCCCCTCGACTCGGCTTCCCAGTCGTGCTGCCAGCAGTCGAAGCTGCGGTCGCGCTCTTCTTTGGCAGCTGTCTCCTGGCCAATCTCAGGCCTCCTTCGGTAGATCGCCTGTCTTTCCCTCGCAAGGTAAAAGATGGGGATGACTCCGGCGATCACCATCACGGCAGGCTCAGAGACCGTTCGATAAGCGGAAGCGACCCGCAGTGCTCCTCGACGCTGAACTCGGGTAAGCCGATCTCGGTAGACTCGCTTCTCGAGTGCGTGAGCCCAGACCTCCGCACCATATAGCAGGACTGAATGAACAGCAGACATAAGCAGACGACGCTTGCAAGAGCGAGGGCCGCCAACGTTGGGCATAAGCCTACCCAGCTCAGCGACACTCCTAGCGGCCTTTTCGGCGGTGCTTCGAATCTGCTCGCCGAAACTCATTTTGCAGTCGATTGTCACACCCAAGTATTTAGCTGCGGGCTTAGACTCGATTTCGACATCTCCGACCTGCATAGGGATGATCGTCTGGATGTGCTTCTTGGTAAGGACCACGATCTCGGTCTTGTTAAGTGCTAGAGACAAGCCGTGATCTCGCATCCACCCATTGATTCTACGCATGACCGTATTGAGCTTAAGCTGTGCATGCTCGACGCACCTTGCAGATATAAGTGCTGCGACGTCGTCTGCGTACCCAACAAGGTGGGTCTCATCGGGCATATCAAGCCTAAGGAGACTGTCATAAGACACATTCCAGAGATCTGGTCCTAGGATCGATCCCTGTGCTGCACCGGACGTGATTTTGATTCTTCGCTGACCCTCGAGCGTGTCGTACAGTAGAGCACGGTCACTCAGGTACGAGTCGATCATTCGCAGGAGGTATGCAGGAACGTGAAACGAATGTTCAAGCGCCAACATTATATCAGTCCACCGGGCGGAGTTGAATGCGTTCTTGACGTCAAGAGTGACGAGGAGAACCACGCGGCGCGACCAATGGTTATGATTCTCCGCTCTCCTCACTGCCTCAACTACCTCCTGAATGGCATCAATGGTCGAATGACCAGACCTGAATCCATGTTGCTGGGGTGAAAGGCCACCGGCTGCGACAATGGCTTCCGTTATGCGTGCCCGTAGCATCTTCTCAAGGACTTTGCCTGCCGTGTCTAGCATGCAAAGAGGGCGAAAAGATGACGGTACCCCGGGGTCGCCTTTTGTCTTCGGAATGAGGACAAGGCGAGCGACCTTCCAACAGGAGGAGAAGATACCCTCGGAAAGACACGCATTAAACGTGTCAAGGAGAAGGCCAGGATTGACTTCTGCCACTAGCTTGAGAATTTCTGCGGGGATCCCATCAGGACCAGGAGCTTTCTTGTTTCGCAGGGATTGGACGGCATACTTTAATTCCTCCAGACGGAATGATTCAACTGGAATGACGTTTCCAAAATCCCTCGCCGCCCGGATTGGATGAGCTGGAAACAGTTCTTGGACGATGACAGCCATAGCCTCTGGCTCCATGACGGAAGGCGGTGCCCGTCCCCCTAGCTTCTTGGTTACAAGCTTGTAACCCATCCCCCAGGGGTCGTTGTTAACGTCTTCACAAAGCTGCTTCCAGCACCTGATCTTGCTCCTGGTGATTGCCCCGCGAAGCTCTCGCTTTGCCACTTTGTATGCAGCTGACTTGGCGGTCACATCAGACCGGTTCCTCGCCCGCTGTGCCGCCCGTCGAAGAGCGAGGCACCTCTTCCTCAAAGCAGCGATCTCGGGCGTCCACCAGTAAGATGGCTTCCTTCCCGAGCGGCGAAGGATCTTCGGCATGGAAACTTCGCATGCCTCAGTGATAACACTCATAGTGCGGACTGAAAGGTCTTCGGCACCCGATTGGTTTGACAAGATTACGTTGGCAATGCGCTCACGGAAGGCCTCCTTGTCTATGCGGTTGATGTTCCACCGTGTTGACCTTTGGCGAGTGTTCATGGACTCACCACCGAAAACTGAGTTGATGGTAAAACTAATTGCCTGGTGGTCACTGGCAACATAATCCTCGAGGACTCGCCAGTTGCAGATTCGGTTGACAATACCTTCGGAGGCAAAAGAGATATCCGGTATTGTTTCTCCATAACCGGGGCGTCGAAAGGTAGAAACACTACCCACGTTAAGAATGTGTAGACCGGTCCTAGCAGCCATTTCTAGGACATATCTTCCCCTCGTGTTGGTGGCAGGCATGCCCCATTCTATAGCTCTGGCGTTGAAATCACCAGCAACAATAAGTTGACCGGAGATGTTTCTGATCTTGTCCTCGAGGGAGTCAACCATCCGGTAGTAGTCAGCAATAGGCTGGTTCGGAGTCAGGTAGCAAGAAAAGAACGAACATTCCCTGCTCCTGACCCAAACGAAACCATTGCCTGCGCCAGCGCCCAAGACAGGCACATTTCCTGGGTTCACAACCCAGATTGCAGCAGTGCCAAAACCATCCGAGACCCAGAACGGCGACTGCTTGTTCATATACTGTTCGCTTAGCAGCAAAATGTCAGCTCCTTTTTCGACAGCTATCTGAGGCAGAAGTTGGTCTGCTGTCAGGCTCCGTTGCATATTCAGCTGAAGTACATTGATCATCTTTTATAAGATGGTCTCGACTTCTCCTGTGCTGACTTGAAGGCCCTGCACTGACCGGAACCAGAAATATGTCCCGACTGTTCAGGCGTTGCTCCATTAGCTGAGCAGAGGAAACATCTAGCAGGCGCATCGCACAAGCTGGCCTTATGCTCTTCGCTGCCACATTTAAAACAAAATTTGCTGCGGTCTGGGCCAGAGCAGTTTCCAGCTACGTGGCCGAAGCCAAGGCATTTGAAACACCTGGGCACCACGAGCTTCTCTCGGACTCGACAACTGACCAGGTCTCCCCTCTAAAACAAATATTAACATTAATAATATGCTTGTTCATATACTGTTCGCTTAGCAGCAAAATGTCAGCTCCTTTTTCGACAGCTATCTGAGGCAGAAGTTGGTCTGCTGTCAGGCTCCGTTGCATATTCAGCTGAAGTACATTGATCATCTTTTATAAGATGGTCTCGACTTCTTCTCGACCAGGTCTCCCCTCTAAAACAAATATTAACATTAATAATAATAATAATAATAATAATAATAATAATAATAATAAGAATAATAATAATAATAATAATAATAATTTTTTTTTTTTTTTTTTTTTTTTTTTGGTAGGAGGTGGAATGCATTTACGCACACTGAGGGGCTCATTGTCCCCTCAGTAGTGTCGGACTCCCACGAGCTCGATGTCCCGTGAACTACCGACTAAACCACCTCCCTCGGCACCGAGGACACTAGCCTGGAACTGTTTCACACATTACTTCGGGCTAGGCCTTTGATATTACGCCACTAGGGCAACCTCCTTGGGGAAAAGCTGAGGATTAAGGCCGATCGAGGTCGACCTTTTTCGCCCGAAGAATGGCCTGGACGTAGTGCTGGACACAGTTCCAGTTGCCCTCTCCCTGGAGCATAGCTTCGACGATGTTGTTTGGGCTGACGACCACGCCGATCTCAGATGAAAGCGAGGCTCGGCGGACGTGCCAACGGTCGCACTGAAAGAAAGTGTGCTCGGACGTGTCTGGGATGCCGGGGCAATACAGACAGTCCGGGCTGGCGACCTTGCCCATCCGGTGCAGATAGGCTCGGAAGTACCCGTGCCCAGAAAGAAACTGGGTCACGTAGTAATCGACCTCGCCGTGCTGCCGTTCCACCCATGGTCGGACGGAAGGTATGAGCTGGAAGGTCCAACGTCCCCTCAGCTCGGCTTCCCAGTCGCGCTGCCAAGAGTCGAAGCTGCGATCGCGCTCTTCCCTGGCAACTGTTTCCCGGCCCACTTCAGGCCTCCTCCGGTAAATCGCCTGCCTCTCCCTCGCGAGGAAGAGGACGGGAATGACTCCGGCGATCACCATCACAGCAGGCTCGGAGACTGTGCGGTAGGCCGAAGCGACCCGCAGAGCTCCTCGGCGCTGGACTCGGGCAAGCCGGTCTCGGTAGACTCGCTTCTCGAGTGCGTGAGCCCATACCTCCGCCCCGTACAGCAAGACTGACTGGACGGCAGTCATGAGCAGACGGCGCTTGCAGGAACGAGGACCGCCGACATTGGGCATAAGCCTACCAAGGGCAGCGACACCCTTAGCGGCTTTGTCGGCGGCGCGCTGGATCTGCTCGCCGAAAGACAGTCTGCTGTCGACCATGACTCCCAGGTACTTTGCAGCAGGCTTAGTCTCGAGTGTGACGTCACCTATCTGCACCGGGAACACGGTGTTTATCCTCTTTTTGGTGAGGACGACGATCTCCGTCTTACTGATAGCCAGGGACAAGCCGTGATCTCGCATCCACCCGTTGACCTTGGCCATTACAACGCTGAGCCTCAGTTTTGCCTGCTCGACGTTCCTCGCAGCGATCAAGGCAGCGACGTCGTCAGCATAGCCAACAAGGCGGGTCTCATCGGGCATGTCTAGCCTCAGCAAGCTGTCGTAGGACACGTTCCAGAGATCTGGTCCGAGAATGGACCCCTGCGCAGCCCCGGAAGTGATGGGAATGCGCCGCTGACCTTCGGTCGTGTCGTACAACAGAACGCGGTCTGACAAATACGCTTCTATCATACGCAGGAGGTAGGAGGGAACTTGGAACGTATGCTCAAGCGCCCACAGCATATCGCTCCACCTGGCGGAGTTAAAAGCGTTCTTCACGTCGAGCGTGACGAGAAGGACCACGCGGCGCGACCAATGGTTGTGATCCTCCGCCCTCCGCACTGCCTCAACTACCTCCTGAATAGCGTCGATGGTAGAGCGGCCGGATCTGAAGCCGTACTGCTGCGGGGACAAGTCCCCCGCAGAGACGATGGCCTCGGTCAGCCTGACGCGCAGGAGCTTCTCAAGCACTTTCCCGGCCGTGTCGAGCATACACAGGGGTCGGAAAGAAGAAGGGGTCCCCGGTGTGCTCTTCGCCTTCGGGATAAGAACAAGGCGGGCAACCTTCCACGAAGAAAAGAAAACGCCTTCTGCCAGACACGCGTTGAACATATCGAGCAGAAGCCTTGGATTCACCTCCGCAGCGAGCTTGAGCACCTCCGCCGGAATGCCATCGGGACCGGGCGCTCTTCTGGGTCGTAGGGATCGGACGGCGGCGGTGAGTTCCTCTTCCCGGAAGACTGGGAAGGCGCCTACCTCTCCGAATTCCCTGACTGGCCGAACTGGGTGGCTGGGAAACAGTGTGTCGACGACGGCGGCCATGGCTTGTGGTTCCATGACCGCAGGTGGTGAGCGAGCCCCTAGCTTCTGGGTTACAAGTTTGTAGCCCATCCCCCAGGGGTCGTTGTCGATATCCTGACACAGCTGTTTCCAGCACCTTACTTTACTCCGGTTGATGGCACCGCGGAGCTCTCGGCGGGCCGCTCTGTGCTCAGCCGATCTGGCATTTGCATCAGGGCGGTTCCTGGCTCGCTGTGCAGCTCGTCGGAGACCAAGGCATCTCCTCCGGAGTTCCGCGATTTCAGGCGTCCACCAGTAAACCGGCTTCTTCCTGTGGCGGCGGGAAACTCCGGGCATCGACAGCTCACACGCGGTCGCGATGAGACGCATCGTCGATGCTGCCAGATCTTCGGCACCTGTGAAATTCACAATGCTCTGGTCTTTAATTACTTCTTTAAAAGTGTCTTTGCTCAGACGACTGGTGTTCCAGCGTCGAGCCAGAGGAGCAGTTTCAGCGCGCAAGCGCGCACCCTCGGGAAGGACCTTGAAAAGGATCCCCTGGTGGTCGCTAGAGGAATACTCCTCGCAGACACGCCAGTCGGAGATCCGCTGGACAATCCCTTCAGAGGCAAGGGATATGTCAGGGATCGTCTCTCTGCACCCCGGACGGCGAAAGGTGGAAATGCCGCCCGTATTAAGGATACAGAGGCCCGACCTGGCAGCCGACTCGAGGACGTAACGACCTCGAGTGTCGGTCCGCGGGGAACCCCATTCCACGGCTTTGGCGTTAAAATCGCCACCGACTATGACCCCGCCAGAGGTGTTCATGATCTCATCCTCAATGGAATCGACCATGTGGCGGTAGTCTGCGATCGGTTGGTTAGGCGTGAGGTAACAGGAGAAGACAGTGAATAATAATAATAATAATAATAATAATAATAATAATAATAATAACGCCGTCCTTGCGGCCAGTCACTCTGCACCAGCCCCAGCCAAGCGTCTTCATAGCCCGAGCGAGAGCTCTGAGGAGCAGCCGAGGGCTAAAGTAAAGAAGAAGAAGAAGCAGAAGAAAACAGAGAAAGCGGTGGCGGAGAGTCTGCCGGCAGTAACGGTCACGCCGCCCGATCAGGGTGACGTGGCCGCGAAGCCGAAGGCCAGGCCGAAGGCGAGCGCGCGCTCTACTTCTGTGCTCGTGAAGGTGGCGAGTGGCCAGACGTACGCGGGTGTCCTGGGAAAGATCCGAAAGGATATCAACCCAGACACCTGCGCCGCCAAGATAGTCTGTGCGAGGCCGACCCCGAAGGGGGATGTCATCCTCCGGCTGGGGAAGGGCTCGGACAGAGAAAAGTTCTCTGCGGCCCTTGGTGCTGCTGTTGGCGACATCGGCAGCGTCGTCGCCCCAGACAAGCGGGTTTCTGTTGAGGTGCGGGATCTCGACGCCCTCACGGAGACTCAGGAAGTTGTTGACGCGCTCAACAAGGTTTTCGGGGGATCCAGCGATACGCGCGGGGTGTCGCTGGGCCCACCGAACAAGCGGCAACTCAAATTGGCGGTTCTCGACCTGTCTGAGGACGAGGCCGCCAAATTGTTGAAGACCGGCCATCTTCGGGTTGGCTATTTAAGCTGCGCGGTGCGCCTGCGAACCGTGGTCGTCAGGTGCTTCAGGTGCCTGGGCTTCGGGCACCGTCGCAGCGAATGCACGGGGGTGGATCGGTCGACTCACTGCTTCAAATGTGGTGAGTCGGACCATCTACTCAAAGCTTGCAACAAAGCTCCTCACTGCTTCCTTTGTAGTGGGTCAAAGCTGGAAAAGGTCATGTGCGACCACATAGCTGGTTCCGGGGCATGCCGCGTTTTTAGGCTTGCCCTGGAAAACGCCAAAAAGACGCAAAGCCAACGCCAACCGAAGGCGGGTAGAAGAAGGGGGAAGTAGTTCCCTCTTCTGACAGACCGCGGTATCCAGCATGCGGATCCTAGCACGGGGCCTCCCCCTGAAGTAATGTGATAAACGGTTCCGGGGGGAGATTTGCCCGGAACAAGGAGGTGGTTTAGTGGGTAGGGCTTCGGCGAGTCCCACACTTCGTCCGTAAATGGATTCCACCTACCTTCCACCAAAAAAAAAAAAAAAAAAAAATAATATCATAAACAATGCGATGTACAAAATATCCCCGTTACAGCAGACCTATATACTGAGCAAATTCCAAATGCTTAATTTAATCATTTACACAGAGCTTCGAATAAAGTAAAATTAACTTAATTCCTAAAATGAGATCAAACCGTTTTCGCCCTAAGAATAACATGGGGAAGAAGTATGCAGGTTTGCTGCCATGAAAATGTGAAATTTAGATATTTATTGCAATGTATTCTCCAGTAGAGAACAACAAGATGAAGCCATATACCAAGTTTCATTCAGGTATGTTGAGAAATAAGCGAGATATAGAATTTTATTATTTCCTACAAGGTTAACATTGGGACAACATACTGTGTTTACCACTAGCGTATCTTGGTAACCAGTGTATATAGAGCAATAATTAAAAATACAAAATTATTTTTTTAAAAAATTGAATTCAATGGTCTAAACCAGAGTATGATGATTTTATTTTTTATATGTAAAAAAATCTCAAAACCCCTTTTTTGAGGGGTTTGTCCCCCTTACCCCCCCTTCCGATGGTCCGATCGGGCTAGTTTTCGAACTCTTCCGAATAATTACTATAGGGGAAATTCGCTGAAAGGTAGCGAATCAAATTATTTTAGTATTTCAGCACAGTAATATTAAGGGGTTAGCGGTAATTTATTTTCTGCTGCAATAGCAAAAAATATTGTTCTAAAAAGTTGCAACCGCTGCAATATTTAGGTATGTGCTTAGTAAAAGTTAACTTATGTAGTTTTAATGTTTATTACTCTTATCTTTTAAACAACCAGGTAAAAATTGCTGCCCTTGCTGTTTGTAAATTTATTTATAAGTTTAAAATTTTGACTAGTTAAACAACATCTAAAGGCTAATAAAGCGCAAGTCCCACTGCGCAAAGAGATCAGCGTTCAGAGCGAAGCGGGGGAACATCATTTCATGCCACGGAAGTTGTTAAGGCACAACCGGAAATGAAACTTTTACACATCCAACTAACGTTTGGGGCTGCAACGTTTATGAGTCTCTCTACGCCATATGAAGATATTTAATTCATGATTTGGAATACATTTCTAAAAAAAATACTAGATTTTTCTATGTTCATGAAAATATACTCAGTTATGAGTTAAGTTATGGGTTAAGTTGTTTAGTACATTATACATATGTAGGTAACATCAATAGTACGTATAATACTTTTTCTTTTTAATAAAAGCTTCTTACAAAAGGAAACCATATAATACTAGGATTTTGAGCACACTTTGTTGCAGTCTAAGAATATGTTATATTTAATATGGAACACTTATATTTCCTCATTTTTTAAAACAAACAAATAGTCCAGTACAGTTGCCCGAAGTAATGCCTCTGGCGGGAGAGTTTTGGCGGTTTTCCTAGGTGTTTGTGGCACTAAATGCAAATCTAATGTTTGTCAAAGAAACTCGTGACAAAACATTGTATAAATGTAAGAACTGACCTTTCCCCGTACTTTGTTTATAGCTCGGAAACAGTAAATTTTATCTAAACAAATAGATTTGTAAACAAATTTCTTCCATTTCAGACTACTCAGTTATTTAGCGTTTGGGAATCGCTGCTGATGAAAAGACTGGGACGGTGTTGAGTCCTGTAATTCAGCTACTTGGAGGTCACGAATTGTGGACAGTCATGAGTGATGGTTTGTGGATGTTGCGTTCGCTAGTTGGGATTAACGTCTACACTATTAAGCACTATGTTCATAAAACTGTCTTCATAATTAGACCAGTTCGTAAATTGTAAACTAGGCGAAATTGTGGTTCGGATCCCACGTTAAAATTTAGGTTGCTTAGTTGCCATTGGCTGTTGGGCTATTAATTTACAGCCCTGTCTAAGGAACATGTCAGCCATAATCAGTAACAAGACCACAGGAACGCACCACAATCATCCTATACTCATTCTTCACTCATATTCGCCTTAAAATAACTCTTACTCAAGGTTACACTTTCTGGTGGGCGGCGCGGCGTCTTAATGGTAATATTATGTAATACTGTAGAAATTTGTCAAAGTGAACGAATTTCTCTAAAATAAATAAGCTATTTCCGTTATGGTAATTAAAAATCCTTGGCCCAAGACTCAAATAACTTTTTATATTGAGATCCCAAAATACCAAAAACACTATCCATACTTAGGTATGTGAATATATACAACTTTGGCTCATATACATGGCAAAAAACATCGTAAAACGATGTTTTTTTAGTGATAATGTACTTAGTAAAACGCATCGTAATACACATCGTAGATAATATACATCGTAAAACGATGTATATTATCGTGTAGTTTTATTTTTGGGCTATCGTTAAAAACGACAGTAGAAGGATAGTTTATTAAAAAGACTAAATCGTATCGACTTAAATTGAATGCATGCATTTAAAACGATTTTGTTTCTTGAATATTTCTAAAACGGTAAAATTAATGAATTATTTGTATGAATTTGATGGGTTTTAGACGTTACAATGAGAAAAAATAATTAATTCAAATTTTACATTATATATTTGAATTCGACTTTTCATTTTTTAAATATTTTTCACAATGTTGCATCATGGGATTTTGTTGGTAAACGTCAGATTAGAATTCAGCGCCCCTAAAAACATAAGAAACAACAAAAATTTGATTTGAAAATGACTTTTGACCAAAGAATACTATAATAGCTTAATATTATTAATATATTTCAACAGGCACTGAGAAGTTAAGAGGATGATTAGTTAATGCCTTCCTAAAAGAAAAACGAGTATAAAACAAGATGTACGACTTGATAATGAAGCGTTATTTATTACACAGAACGTGGTTATGACATAGTAAAACCTTGGTTTACGACTCTCTAGATTATTTCTGCAACAATCTTCAAAGACTAGCAGATTTTATCTATTACTTTTTTGCCGCTCCAGTAATATGTTTTCTACTTTTACTGCCGTGCCGTATCAACATTACTACGTTCCGCGTAAATTCTTCTCTGGAATGAGAAATGTATGGATGGGTGGAAGTTAATTGAAAAATTTAAGCGATCAATTAAATTGGACATAATATACCACTTGAACTTCGAAAATCACTGAATATTTTTTTCTTCGAGTTGGATATTTTAAAATGGTTCTTATAAATTATCTCTTTGATGATTTAATTTACGACGAGAATTGCTTATCCTCCATTGATAGAATAACATCAAAAAACACTTTGAATTTCCCACTTATTTATAGTTAAAATAGGTTATGGTTTTTTAGTTTGCGACACTTCCGACGGTATACTTTTTTTTAAGTAAAGTGAGATTGTTTTCCCGGTTGAACCCAATTTTTTTATTTCCATAACTTTATTTTACCATTGCATTTAACTACGTACTTTCAAAAAGTCAATTAAATTTGTTTGTTTGTTCAAAAGTAAATTGTTACCAGGCAGATGAAAAGGGGCCTGTCTTAAAAAATCCCTATTTGTTTGATATTTATTTTGTTTATTTATTTAGTCTTGTAAATATATGGTTCATACGTTTTTTGGTCTCCACGTTGAGCAGAACTGGATGCGCCTAGCTATAAACTGTTGCTAGGTAGACTGACAAGGAAACGAGATTGCATAAATTCTGCTTTAATATAAAAGTTATTCTGTAAACCGGTGCATGGTTCCTTTAAGAACGCTATGTTTTGGTATGCTTTTTAGTTTATTTCTTCAAATAGTTTACAGTGATAAAACGAATTTCTTTTGCCTCTAATTATTGAAAAATTCGCCATGCGTGTGGAACCCAAACACATGATCAAGCGACCCCTACTTGTTACAATGACTAAAAAAGCTTACGGTACTCCCAGTTGTTTGTATTTGGAACTTAATTATCTCAAAGACCATGGATGTCCTAGTTGCTATTTCGCTTTGTCCGACTTCGCCACCAACATTTATCTGTTGCATGATCTATTATTCTCATTTTTTAAATTTCCTTTCTGGCCCGGACCTTTTAGCGGATGTTCGGTCTGACTCTTGGTCGCCTTCCTCAAACTGGATTCATCCCCTCCAAAACGGCACCACTTCTTAATCTTCAGTTTATAATGGATAAAAAGGTATAATTTTTTATAATTTTAAAAATCAATTTATAATAGAATAATGAAAATCAGAGTCAATGTACGTTACAGGATTTCTATTTCAACTCATCTGAAGTTTACATTCAACTAGGAATTAATACTTTTATTGAAAGTTTCATTGAACTGGAAATCAACATACACAAATGTAAATAAAAATCAAAGCGACAGAGGGTAGAAATGATGGCTTTGTTAAGATTAAAAAAGCCAGATGGCATTCAGATAAAAAATTATTTAGAATAATCATGTATTAGGTAAGCTCAATAAGATGATTCTTGCATTTAATAAACATAGAAATTGTTGAGACCAACGAAACAAAGCACATTGAAGTGAGGGTAGTGGAAGTTATTCCATGAATCCTACTGAAAAGTCTAAACTTGACAGATCAACCACAAAATTCGTTTGTAAATAAAACAGTTTTGCTGTACACAAGAAATTCTTTAGGGTATTAGTATTGTATATCTTTGTTTGAATCCTTGATAAAACATATATTAACGCATTTAAAGAAACCTGCAGATAAAGAATTTTCTCTCTTGATATCTTCTTTTAAATGAAAAAAGTTTAAGGGATAGGAAATAACTTGCAAAAAGTAATTCCATGATATTGTATTGTATTGTAAAACAAAATGAATGCTGTGAGAGTGTATTAAAAAAGTGTCCTAAAATTAATGATGCATTATTATATAAAAATTAATGAATACTTATTATATTTTTGTTCAGTAAAATAAAGTTCGGTAATTTGGTAGTAAAAATATCTTTTACCGTCTACAATCTTTGCGATGTTGATTAATGATTTTTTAACATTTTATCTCAATCACACCATCACAAGTCAAGAAAAAATAAAACAAGTGCAAATTCTCTACCGGAGAGAAATACTGCCTAAAGAGCAGAATATAAAAATGATATGAATGATGTTCATTTGAAGACACCCAGACATGATTGGTCGGAGGGTCGGAGTGACGCTGATCTACTGCGACTTATCTCCGCGTAGATTGCAACCCGCATGTGTTTTACTCAGCGGGCCCGAGGCACGACGATTGATACGATTAGGATGCATTGAATTAACCAGTGAAAAAATTAATATTTTGTAAAATATTGAAGTGATATGAAAACCAGTTCTTAGTTCCCTTTAGTATGCTATTTTTTGGCCTAGGAGTGATAAATTAGAGTAAAATTTATTTTGATTCCAGTTTTGCGATTAATATTATTTTAATTTGACTGAAATTATTCAAGAGTTTAATTGTATTAAGGCACATGAGAAGACGAATTGGTAAGGAATATGTGAAAGCTCTTAAAAATAAATTGTGAACAGAATTAGAATAAAAATCGTTGGAGTACTGTCAACTGTTATATAATGTATAAAGGTTAACTAGAATGGATAGCCAGTAAGATATGGAATTGTGTGAAATTAAATTTTAACATTAATGATCATACTTAAATATTTGATATATATATATGTGTGTGTGTGTGTGTGTGTGTGTATGTGTGTGTGTGTGTGTGTGTGTGTGTGTGTGTGTGTGTGTGTGTGTGTGTGTGTGTGTGTGTGTGTGTGTGTGTGTGTGTGTGTGTGTGTGTGTGTGTGTGTGTGTGTGTGTGTGTGCGTGTGCGTGTGTGTGTGTGTAAACAAAGCTAGAGACGACACCGGTGGACCGATTTTCATGAAATTTTGCATGTAGGTATAAAGCCGTGGTATCTCCAGGCGTATTAGGCCAATAAAATTAAGATTGTGCCTGGACAAAATTCCCGGAAAGCTGGAAATCGTTTTAATCTTTCCGTTTTACATCCAAGTATATGAATTCGAAGTTTGTCCCATTTTTCCTGGTGTGCTTTCGACCTGGGACCACAAAAATATCAGAGTTTTGGGCCATTTTTTATTCTTTTGCAAATAAGTAAAAAACCGTTTATTCTACATAAAAAGTTTAAATACAAGAATTGTAGAGGACAAAATTCTGCGTTTATCGAGTACCTTCTGATAAAGATACTTTAAATAGTAATTGATTTATGGTAAGTTAAATAAAGGGTTTTGGCAAATTCCTCTTTTAGGGAAAGAGATATTACTGTAGGTCTCATGGTAAGACCTAAGCCCGAGACCATGATAACTTTTAGTTTTGGGGCCCTCAGAAGCTAAAAACACCATTCGTTCGAATTTCCATAAATATATATATACCTATATATACGTATATAAATATATATATCTATATATTTGTTAGCTCGATAACTCTCGTAAAAATGGTCCAATCTTCTTGAAATTCGGCACAGACTTGAAAAATAGCAATTATTTTGACGAGTTAAAAATTCAGCCGGATCGGACCATCGGAAGGCGGGGTTATGGGTAATAAATCCCTAAAAATGGAGTTTTTCGGATTTTTCATGTAGAAAAATCGAAATAATCTGATTTTGGTTTACACCATTGGACTCAGCTCGAAAAAGAATAGTATTTTGAATCATTGCTCTACGTCCATTGGTTCCCGAGATACTGAAAGTGGTAAACACAGTACGTTGTCCCAATGTTAACCTTATGGGAAATAAATAAAATTGTATATCTCGCTTATTCCTCAACATATCCTAATAAAACGTGGTATATGGCTTCATCTAGTTAAGGTCTAATTTATTATGGCATAAAATCTACAAATTTATATAATCCTGAGGCAGCAAACCTACGTACTCACTTTCCCAATGTTAACCTTATGGGAAATCAATAAAATTGTATAGTCTGCTTATTTCCAATATATATTAATAAAACTAGTTATGTGGCTCTAGTTAAGGTCCACTTGATTATATTCTAAAATCCCCAATTTTATAGATTCCTGAGGCAGCAAACCTGCGTACTCATCTCCACAATGTTGACCTTTGGGAGAAAAATAAACGTGTGTAGCTTGCTTGTTTCTCAGCATATCTCGTTGAAACTCAGTACCATGTGGCTCAATATAGTTTGGATATTTTGGATTATACTCTAAAATCTGCTATTTTTACATTTTCCTTGTCAGGAAACCTGCATACTCACTTATACCATGTTATTATGTTGAATACAGTGATGCCAATAATACCAGAAAACGAAATTAAAACATAAAAATCTTACAAGTTTTCACAATTGATGATAAAACATGAAAAATACCCCTGTTGCAGCAGACCTGCATACTCAACGGATTCAAAATGCTCAAATAAGTGTTTTAGATAAAGCCTCGTACCAAATAAAATCAAATTATGTCCGTAAATAAGCATGCAAACATATTCTCCATAAGAATAACAGCTTAGGTCTTACCATGAGACCTACAGTAATATCTCTTTCCCTAAAAGAGGAATTCGCCAAAACCCTTTATTTATCTTACCATAAATCAATTACTATTCAAAGTATCTTTATCAGGAGGTACTCAATAAACGCAGAATTTTGTTCTCTACAATTCTTGTATTTAAACTTTTTATGTAGAATAAACGGTTTTTTACTTATTTGCAAAAGAATAAAATATGGCCCAAAACTCTGATATTTTTGTGGTCCCAGGTCGAAAGCACACCAGGAAAAATGGGACAAACTTCGAATTCATATACTTGGATGTAAAACGGAAAGATTAAGGCGATTTCCAGCTTTCCGGGAATTTTGTCCAGGCATGACCAATTTTTGATCTAATTTTACTGGCCTATATGTTGTCATAAAAAATGACAAAAATCCAAATTTCTCACAAACGGCTCAAACGATTTTGATAAAAATTTCATGGTTTTCAGTGCTTAAGATGACAAACAAAATGACACCACCCGCATGTCTGTAAAAATTCAGGTTCAGAAGTTATGGGGGTTTAAGTGTTAAAAAATTCATATTTTTCAAATTTCACAAAATCTGTGACCTCTAAAGAAAATATACTTGCAACCATTAAATTTGACTTGAAAAACTAAATAATCTAGTATTTTGAATCATTAGTTTACGTCAACTGGTTGCGGAGATAATTGATATTTTAGTTCGGCGGTAAACGCAGTACGTTGTCCAATGTTATTCTTATGGCAAATATTTAAAAACCGATATCTCCGTTATTTACTTGCCGATTTTGATAACATTTGGTATATATTTGTGTGATAATTAATTGTTAATTTGATTTATTTCACTAAATATGTTTTCTGCTTTTAAATGACTTGAAGGGAGAAAGTATGTGTCAGTTTCCTGATACCGTTTATTTTACTTTCTCCCCCCTATACACAGTATATGGAGAAAGTATTGTTTTCGTTAAAATTTTCGAATTTGAGTTGTTAGTGGATATATTCGTTTTAGTGCTCCCTGAATCCAAAAAATGGTTTTCGGCATGGTGTCTGTCTGTCTGTCTGTCTGTCTGTGTGTGTGCGCGCGTGCGTGCGTGCGTGCGTGCGTGCGTGCGTGCGTGCGTGTGTGTGTGTGTGTGTGTGTGTGTGTGTGTGTGTGTGTGTGTGTGTGTGTGTGTGTGTAATAACATATGAGTACTGATTATCTTGTATTGTGGTACCAGACTACAACCAAAATACAAAGGTAATAAAAAACCATATCTGCATGCATGCACTGCAGGTTAAATTTACCATTTACCGTGCAGTTATCAGCAAAGATTAACTTCATAGGCAAGAATAAAGCACAGAAAAAAAATGTCTTTGTGTAGTATGATGTTGACATAATTTCATCGTATTGCTCCAGTATCCCTAAATCAGCTATGTCTTGTTATAAACTAAAATCAATATTAAAAAAATAAGGGTTCGAATGATATTTTTAATAAAATTAAAGATCAAATTCAAGAGTGTTAATATTGTAAAGCTCACTTTCGTTCACAGTGCAATCGAAACACACTTGATAATTAGAAAACGATTGTGACTTAAGCAAGAACGTTAACACTTGAGATTTACGGCCGCTGGTGATGAAAGGTTGCTCGGACCGCAATATATGACGTTCTCCCTGGTCTAAAGTGCTACCAACTTTAATTAAACGTCCGGCCTTAAGTCAATGGCTGACGTACAACCTTGGGGCTTAACCGCACAATAGCTGTAGAAGTTCTCAACTGGTAAATGTGCTGGTAAAGGTGTAGGTGTAACCTCAACGCTTTGGACTACTGGTTTATTTTTCAGGTAAAGCTCATTAATACCACTTTCTTTATACTATTATAGTATCTTTATTAAAATTAAAACTGTAAAATCATACTTACGGATGGTTTTACGTTCTAAATTGTATTCCAAACTTAATTAGGATATTTTACTGCAACAAAAGCAACTTCATTCTTAAGTTTCAACTTAAGAAATTGGAGCCTAACAGTAGTAGAGATAGGTGCTTTAAAAAAAAAGAAAAATGTGAAGTTATACTTTAGATAAATTTATTGAATAGGGGTGTCGTTAATCTGTTAATTTCCTTCACGGATATTAGAATAGGGACAAAAGTGGACGTAAATGTATGCAAATTACGTCGAAACTAAAACATAAATCAGCATTAAAAATTTGAATTTTTAATTTTTGTAATTTTAGGAAAATTTGTTACGTTACGCAGGTAAATATCTACGTTTTAAAATGTTACGTTAGCATAATTCAGTCATAGTGACAGTAGACGGGTAGATTTAGGGACAATAATCACCCAATATGGAACGAACTCTAACAAAACTAAATTCAAAGTATAGGATTGAAACTTTGGGCGAAGCCCAAAAGAGACAGTGAATAGGCCTCATAAAAATAGCTGAATGTTAATTATTAGTATCCTATAAAGATTCCCGTTGGAATAATCTATATACATTGTCAATATAAATAATCGATTATTTTCAGTTTCAATAATTATTTAAGTTTCAGTAGTTTTTGCGTTCGCCCGGAACAAAAGAAAAATCATAGGATACTGATAGATACACAGACATCCACAAAAACCATTAACTATAGCCCTTAATATAATATTTCATATAATAAATTAATTTTGAGGACACTTATATACAAATTTGTGAGCTGATTATTTTGCTTAAGTATAAGACATGTTAACGAGCAGAATCCGCTCTAGACAAAGTTTGAAATTGCAGCAGCACTTGGGCCAAATGAGTCTACAACTTGATATGTTACGGGTGAACGGTTAATTGAACTCTGTCTAGTTTCCTCTTCAATTCCAGATTAGGCTGATCAGATAATGCTCACTCTACTATCGTAAACATTAACTGAAATAACTTTTTATCCGAATTAACTTTTGATGCTTATGAATTGGAAATGACTTTTCGCATCACATTAATGTACACTAATACAACATGTAATTTAACCTTTCATAATGAACTTAATACATCACCAAACATGTCCTGGCAACTTTTAGAGACTTGAAATAGATGGATGCTATATAAAAGTACGGAGGGTAAAAACTTTACTGTATGACGCATTAAACCGGGTTTTTTTTATTTGGTGAATGCAATTTTTCTTGACAAGTGTTTACATATTTTTGAACATTAATTTTTGTTGTTATATGCATATTTCAAGTGTTGTATGACGGTGCATTTTTAACTGGTACGGATATGAATACAATAAATAATAAAAAAGGTAAAATATTTTAGACCTAGTGAATAGCTTAGATCAGGAGTAAAAATATGGGTTTTGGTGAATTTCCTTAAAGGAATAAGCTATTTCTGTAGGTCTCATAGTAAGACCTAAGCCTGAGACCATAATAACTTTTCGTTTTGGGGCCCCAGAAGCAAAAAAAACAAAAAAAAAACAAACCATTCGTTCGAATATACAGGATGAGTCAGATCTCCCGTCCACCTATTGTAACGGGAGAACGGTTTAACGTAGAAACGCCAAATAAAATTATTCCCCACTAATTTGCATATGAAGAATTATTAAAAATATTTTCATCGCGATTTATCTACAGGGTGTTCCATAAATAAATGAAAGTCATGGGTTCGAATCTCTAAGTTTTCTTAGTGAACCTATAGCAAATTTTAGGTCCGTTTCAAAATGGCGGCTATTTTTGTGAAAATTTTCGATACTAACGGAAACCCCTGTATTTTTTAAACCGCTAAACATTTTTCAGTTCTGATTCAAAATCCGTAATCCTTGGTAACTCAGATTTACTACGATATATCACATGACAATGTTTTAATTTTTTAAAAATTTGGGAAAAATAAAATTTTTTAAAATATTGGTAGCCCTGAAAATAAAAAATTTAAATAGCAACATATACCAAAAAGTATATAACTTTAAAGGCCTTTAAAATTCCTGCAACTTTTTAACGTCAATAAGTATCCTATCTGTTTTAAATTTTTAGTTATGGACAAAAACTCCATTTTCCCGTATGAAGTGCGTGTTATTTGCATGTCCATATCAAACGGTCCATGGGTACCCTTTGGTATGGTGAATTGCATAAATAACATACACATCATTTGGGAAAATAGAGTTTTTAACCAGCTGGAAGCTGTAGACGGGCTACACTCTTGATGACGTCTTGATTTGTTTAAATTATTGTGTGAAATATCACAACTTTGCACGGGATATAAATAATAAGTACGGAAATCTGTGGCTAATATTTAGAACCTTTTCAAATCATGAACATATGTTAAGTTGTAAATTAAAGCAAATTCAGGCTATATAAAAATAAATTAAAGTTGAATCTTCAAGTTAAAATCCGTTCATCTGTTATCGAGTTATGAGGGTAAAGATACCCCATAGTGCCCCATAGTATATATATATTGTTCATATATATATTTCATAAATAAACTTCAGTGTTTTACATGAATTAATTAGCATCTTTATATCATTTTCCAGGGGCTTATACCCTTAAAAGCTACTAGTTAATATATAGATTAATGAATTAATATGATCTATAATAATAGTAATGGTTATGATCTATTAGTAATAATTAGAACAATCCATAAAATGTTTCAGAGGTAACTATTGAACACATAGACCTTTGACCATATGATAAATTGAATCTAGGTTGTCTGGCAGTTGAGGCTGAGAGTGCGAGGCTGGCGATAAAGCGGAGTTATATCGTAGTTATGTGCTTTTCTCAATAAACAACTCTTCGAATTAAAGCCCACTTTTACCGTTTATGTTCTGCGCCCGCCATCGCAAAATGCTGGGATGAAACTAACTTTCAGTTATCTACACTTTACACGTAGTTCAACTTTTCAAGCTTTGAAACTATTCTTTTCTGAATTTACTTTTCGTTTTAAGTAGTTTTTGTCTTCGACGAAGTATGTCGAAAATTCAAACGTTTCATACTCCCATTTTTACTAAATTGTTTCAACTGTTTAATTTTTTTTCAATTGATAACTAATAATTTTTAAAAATATTAACACCATAACTCCGTAACGTAATTTTAGCGAATTTCCTTAAAGGAATAAGCTATTACGGTAGTACTCATGGTAAGACCTAAGTCCGAGACCATGTTAACTTTTCATTTTGGGGTCCCCAGAAGCAAAAAACACTATTCGTTCGAATTTATTATATATATATATATATATCTATGTGTCTGTTAGCACGATAGCGGCCGCAAAAATGGTCCGATCTTTATGAAATTTGGTACGGACATGTAAAGTGGTAATCAATTGGACGAGTTCGTGAACCAGCCCGATCGGTCCACCGGAAGGGGGGGTAAAGGGGGATGAACCCCCCCAAAAATGGGTTTTTTGAGTTTTTTTACACAGAAAAATTAAATTTATCGAATTTTTGCTGGCACCATTGAGCTCAGCTCAAAAAACAAACAATTTAGTATTTTGAATCACTGCTCTATGTCAATTGGTTACCGAGATATTGAAAGTGGTAAACACAGTACGTTGTCCCAATGTTAACCTTATGGGAAATAAGTAAAATTCTATATCTCGCTTATTTCTCAACATATCTTGTTAAAACTTAATAAATAGCTTCTTCTAGTTCAGATCTATTAAATATTGAATTAAAACCACCCGGTTGCACCTGTAGCAGCAAACCTGCATACTCATTCCCCATGTTATTCTTATGGAGCTTACCAAAACATGTAAAATCTTGCTATGTTTGATTGAAATATGTTGTTTTGCATTTGAAATTCGCTGAGTATGCAGGTCTGCTGCAACGGGGGTATTTAGTTTTACTTTTACTTTTATTAAATTAGACTTTATACCTCACGAGGTTCGAGTTGAAACTGGAGTAGTCACAATCAAAATAAGTTTTGAATAAGATTTTTGGGTTTAGGGAAGAACAAAAGACGTTGACTCGTTAAATTAATACAAATTAACTGGTTATATCTTTTTTGTCCTTTAGAATAAAAAATCCGGTTCAAACGGATTCTGTTTGTTAAACATTCAAGCTTCAACATGTTGCTCACCAGGTATACTAACATAAGTACAGTTGCAACCATTAAGGAGAAAGGAAGTGCTGATATTTATATTTTGCCATATGTCCTGACTTGTTATTTAATACAGATCCATTGATAGTTAATCAAGTTGGTATCTCGGTGGCGAAGAGCTCAGCGCTCGGAGCGTGGCGACGGAACATCATTTCATGCCACGGAAGTTGTTAAGCACAGAAACGGAAATGAAACTCTTACACATTCAGCAAACGTTTGGGGCCTAAGCGATTATAAACCCCCCAACAAATGAAATATAGAATATTCAACCAAAACTCTGAGTAGATTCAGAAAATAAAACTTGCTCTAGAGAATAGGTTCCTTTGAAATGAATAGGTAAATTTTAATGGATAATTACGATTAATAGATAATTAAATGAAAAGATAGATATTATATAAACTTTCCCATAATATTTTCAATTGGATATTCGATAATGCCTTAGCTATCCCTACTCATGACTTTTTCATATTACAGTCGTTTATTAACCATCCATGCACTTCGCGGGTCCATGAAAGTTGAATATTCAATAGAATAGTAATTAAATATCAATAGGATGCAATTATGCATGTAAAGCAATTGCTTTTTCGTAAAGAAAGGCCTAATAAACAGATGAAATAATCATATTTATGATATGAGAGGTATATATACATTATTTTGTCATGCAGGTAAATATATACATCTTAAACCGATATGTAATCTTAATTCAGACATAGTACGAGTACCGATATCTTGAACTTAAGAGTAAATGGGTAAGAGACAATGCCAACGTTTTTTTAGAGTCTAAAAGTATTCCACTTAAAAAAATGTTGAAAACCCCAAAAGATGTACGGGCTCATGATGAAAAGTTATTTATTACACTAAACTTGGTTATGACCTATAGTAAAACCATAGCTTACGACACTCAAGATTACATTTTTGTTACAATCACTGAAGTACTTATTATCTATTAATTTTTTGTAGTTCAAGTAATATTGTTTCGGCGTTTATTACTTTGACCGTATCGAAATAATCTTTCATGCGTTAATATATGACTAGATAGCCTGTTGCTCGAAATCGAGCAAAACAAAAATCATATTGTAAAAGATCGTTATTGATATTCTACATTGTAAATCGGTAAACTGGTAAATTTACCGAATAAGCAATGAAAACAACACTTCATTATCAAGGCCTTTAGGTAATCAAGGCCAATAATACCTAAAATTTTAATTCGCTAAAAGAACTATAGTAGTCAGACTAAAACTGTTGAAAACAAATTTCTTGTCACGTCCCAGTAGCCAAAGCAGCTGTTAAAAAAAAATGGAAAACCGCACTTTCGAAAACTAATTTAAAAGTTCTGCAATCTGTGATTTACCTGGAGAATGATTTCAAAGCATGACCATAATATGTTCAGTTGTAAATAAAGTGAACTGAGCTTGATCAAATGTCGATGATCTACTGCTCCAAAACTTTAGCCTTTCATTGTAATTTAGGGAGGCACTTTTTTAAACTCTGAGACGTAATGACAAATCTGTATAAAAATCCCTTTAATTTGGCACCTGAAACGTTAAAATCCGACCAACCGTTATTGAGGTTTGACTGTGAAAAGAAAAACGCTGGCGTATTATTATATAGATCAGAAGTGGAAAAGTGTACGACCTATATTGCTTCAAATATAATTAATTTTAAACAACTACCTTAAATCAAAGCAAAATGAACTAGAAATAAATTATTGAATAGCTATTGGGTTATTAAATAAACGGTATCAGGAAACTGACACATACTTTCTCCCTTCAAGTCATTTAAAACCAGAAAACATATTAGTGTAATAAAACAAATTAACAATTAATTATCACACAAATATATACCAAATGTTATCAAAATCGGTTAGGAAATAACGGAGATATCGATTTTTAAATATTTGCCATAAGAATATCATTGGACAACGTACTGCGTTTACCGCCGAACTAAAATATCAATTATCTCCGAAACCAGTTGACGCAAACAACTGATTCAAAATTCTAGATTATTTAGTTTTCCAAGTCAAATTTAATGGTTGCAAGTATATTTTCTTTAAAAGTTACAGATTTTGTGAAATTTGAAAAATATGAATTTGTTAACACTTAAACCTCCATAACTTCTGAACCTGAATTTTTACAGACATGCGGGTGGTGTCATTTTGTTTTTCATCTTAAGCACAAAAAGCCTTGAAATGTTTATCAAAATCGTTAGAGCCGTTTTTGAGAAATTTGTATTTTTGTAATTTTTATGGGTTTTATGGGGTAAATACCCTTAAAAATCAAAAATACAAAAAAATGAAAAATACGCCTGGAGATACCACGGCTTTATACCTACATGCCAAATTTCACGAAAATCGGACCACTGGTGTCGTCTCTAGCTTTGTTTCATCCACACACACACACACACACACACACACACACACACACACACACACACACACACACACACACACACACACACACACACACACACACACACACACACACACACACACACACACACACACACACACACACACACACACACACACACACACACACACACACACACACACACACACACACACACACACACACACACACACACACACACACACACACACACACACACACACACACACACACACACACACACACACACACACACACACACACACACACACACACACACACACACACACACACACACACACACACACACACACACACACACACACACACACACACACACACACACACACACACACACACACACACACACACACACACACACACACACACACACACACACACACACACACACACACACACACACACACACACACACACACACACACACACACACACACACACACACACACACACACACACACACACACACACACACACACACACACACACACACACACACACACACACACACACACACACACACACACACACACACACACACACACACACACACACACACACACACACACACACACACACACACACACACACACACACACACACACACACACACACACACACACACACACACACACACACACACACACACACACACACACACACACACACACACACACACACACACACACACACACACACACACACACACACACACACACACACACACACACACACACACACACACACACACACACACACACACACACACACACACACACACACACACACACACACACACACACACACACACACACACACACACACACACACACACACACACACACACACACACACACACACACACACACACACACACACACACACACACACACACACACACACACACACACACACACACACACACACACACACACACACACACACACACACACACACACACACACACACACACACACACACACACACACACACACACACACACACACACACACACACACACACACACACACACACACACACACACACACACACACACACACACACACACACACACACACACACACACACACACACACACACACACACACACACACACACACACACACACACACACACACACACACACACACACACACACACACACACACACACACACACACACACACACACACACACACACACACACACACACACACACACACACACACACACACACACACACACACACACACACACACACACACACACACACACACACACACACACACACACACACACACACACACACACACACACACACACACACACACACACACACACACACACACACACACACACACACACACACACACACACACACACACACACACACACACACACACACACACACACACACACACACACACACACACACACACACACACACACACACACACACACACACACACACACACACACACACACACACACACACACACACACACACACACACACACACACACACACACACACACACACACACACACACACACACACACACACACACACACACACACACACACACACACACACACACACACACACACACACACACACACACACACACACACACACACACACACACACACACACACACACACACACACACACACACACACACACACACACACACACACACACACACACACACACACACACACACACACACACACACACACACACACACACACACACACACACACACACACACACACACACACACACACACACACACACACACACACACACACACACACACACACACACACACACACACACACACACACACACACACACACACACACACACACACACACACACACACACACACACACACACACACACACACACACACACACACACACACACACACACACACACACACACACACACACACACACACACACACACACACACACACACACACACACACACACACACACACACACACACACACACACACACACACACACACACACACACACACACACACACACACACACACACACACACACACACACACACACACACACACACACACAGACAGACACCACGCCAAAAACCACTTTTTTTGGATTCAGGGAGCACTAAAACGAATATATCCACTAACAACTCAAATTCGAAAATTTTGACGAAAACAATACTTTCTCTATATACTATGTATAGGGGGGAGAAAGTAAAAATTGATTTTAAAGGACTAAAGCTAGTTAAATGATATTTTTTTTATCCGCCAGTGGTAGTAGCTACTTCCGTGTAAGGTAAGATTCGTTAAAAATGAATACTTAATATGTATATTGTACCTATAGTGCAGGAAAATAAGGTTGGATTATAGAATTTTCATTTAACAGGCTGAAAATTAGTGGAGAGTTCGTATATACAGTTGGGATCATCGTGCTAAACTTCCCTTGGGCAGCATGCCGCTTTCGTGAAAAAAACCATATCCGGTCCGTGTTCCTCTAAAAATTTTTTTGATTAGCACGAAAACCATAAGAGATATTAAAAAAGAGTGGATGGAGTTTATGTAGAAAATAAAATTCGCAATAAAATGAATATAAATATGTATACAAGAAATTTTGATAATAACTGTTAATATTAATGATTTTCTAAAATGTTGTAACTAGAATACTCCTGCCAAAAGGGATACATGTCAAATTTGATCCATTCCCAAAAAAATGCATGTAAAATTCATTCCCAAGCGAGAGAATCCCTTTGGACTTAATGAATAATAAATTATATCCATAGAATCCTGGAAAAAATGTCAGTTATTTGACACCTCAGTTATCAAAATTGGCTCTCAATAAAAGCGTGGGTAAGCTCACAAAAATGATTCCTTAAGGTAATATTTGTGCAAATAAATTCCTTAAGGAATACATCTATATTGCAGGGATATTAGAATTACATAATTTTAGAGAATTAATAATATCAACAGTTATTTTAAATATTTCTTGTACATATACTCATTTATTGTAAATTTTATTTTCTACAGAATCCCATTCACACTCTTTTGTATCTCTTATGGTTTTCGTGGTAATAAAAAAATGTTTAGAGAAACACGGACCGGATATGGGGTTTCAAGGGCATGTTGCTCAAGTTGGAGTTTTTTTGGGGGAATTTGAGTATGATGATCCCAGCTTTATACGACCTCTCCACCAATTTCCAGTCTGTTAAATGAAACGTCCGCTATTACGCTATTTTTTGCATTATTTTCCTGCTCTACTTCGCAAACTTAAGCAAAACCCATAATATTGATTTGGGTCGTAGAATACCTGCATACTCATTCCCAATGTTATTCTTATGGAGGAAATAAAAAAATCATGTATCGCCCACGTTTTGTTGATATATGATTGATTCTAAGCATCAGAAATCCGCTGAGAATGCCCAACGCAATCCAATATGATCTCCAATATGAACCCAATCCAATATCCAATCTGCTGCAACCCAAACCAATATGAAGGGTTTTGCTTAAATTTGAAAAACGTTCGCACTTAGGCACCAGTGTCACCTTCAGGTTGGGCATCCTCTCGGCCAGCTGCAGGACCCGGAGCGTGCCGAGGGTGTTGCTCTGCACGGCAGCCTTCAGCCCCCACTCCAGGCGCAGCGAGGCGGCGCCGTTGAACACGACGCTGACCTCCTGCAGCAGCCGCTCCACCAGGTCGGGGCGCAGACCCAGGTCCGCGGCCGTCAGGTCGCCCTCCACGGCCACCAGCTTCCGCAGCGCCGCCGGGCTCTCCTTGCGCAGCCGGTCGAACAGCTGGGGACATACGGTGAGAGTTAAGAGTTAAGATAAGTAGTTTATAATAAAGAGAGTGTACTGATATTGTGGCTGAAGAGGATAATGAGTGTACTGATATTGTGGTTGAAGAGGACCGGTGACCATGCACAACGACCTCCATTGTAAGATCCCAACTCACCACCCCTCGCCCAACACTGTCGTAAGTATAACTGACGCCAATTCTTGGGGCCCTGTGCGGTGGATGCGCGGTAGCAAAATCGGCTAGTGCGCATGCGCGACAACGCCTCGCTAGAGCGCAGCACTATCATTCTGCTCTCAGCCGTCAACAATAGCGTGTCACTATGTGTCGTCCCAAAAACATTGACCGGCGGAACATTGATTATTACTGGCGATTAATGATCTGTTTCAATTCTATTCAATAATATAAAATATTTCATTAGTATTTATTGAAGCGACTTGTTACTCTGAACAACGATTGACAGAGAAGCAGTAACTACGTGCGAGCTGCCGAATGTACGCAGCCAGGCTAGTACAATGTCGGCCGCCGCTGCCGCTACTACTCCCCTCTCCTCCTAGCCTGCCCACTCCCCGCCCCATGCACGGACTGGGCCCCAAGAATTGGCGCCAGCTATAAACTTCTTGGTCTGATGGGGACCTTGTAAGATCCAGATTCACCACCCCTCGCCCAGCACTGTTGTAGACCTCTTGGCCCGATGGTGACCTTGTAAGATCCCAAATCACCACCCCTCGCCCAGCACTGTTGTAGAACTCTTGGTGCGATGGTGACCTTGCAAGATCCTAACTCACCACCCCTCGCCCAGCACTGTTGTAGACCTCTTGGTGCGATGGTGACCTTGCAAGATCCTAACTCACCACCCCTCGCCCAGCACTGTTGTAGACCTCTTGGTTTGATAGTGACCTTGCAAGATCCTAACTCACCACCCCTCGCCCAGCACTGTTGTAGACCTCTTGGTGCGATGGTGACCTTGCAAGATCCTAACTCACCACCCCTCGCCCAGCACTGTTGTAGACCTCTTGATGCGATGGTGACCTTGCAAGATCCTAACTCACCACCCCTCGCCCAGCACTGTTGTAGACCTCTTGGTCCGATAGTGACCTTGTAAGATCCCAACTCACCACCCCTCTCCCAACACTGTTGTAGACCTCTTGGTCCGATGGTGACCTTGTAAGATCCCAAATCACCACCCCTCGCCCAGCACTGTTGTAGACCTCTTGGTCCGATGGTGACCATGTAAGATCCCAACTCACCACCCCTCTCCCAACACTGTTGTAGACCTCTTGGTCCGATGGTGACCTTGCAAGATCCCAACTCACCACCCCTCTCCCAACACTGTTGTAGACCTCTTGGTCCGATGGTGACCTTGCAAGATCCTAACTCACCACCCCTCGCCCAGCACTGTTGTAGACCTCTTGGTCCGATGGTGACCTTGTAAGATCCCAAATCACCACCCCTCGCCCAGCACTGTTGTAGACCTCTTGGTCCGATGGTGACCTTGCAAGATCCTAACTCACCACCCCTCGCCCAGCACTGTTGTAGACCTCTTGGTCCGATAGTGACCTTGTAAGATCCCAACTCACCACCCCTCGCCCAGCACTGTTGTAGACCTCTTGGTCCGATAGTGACCTTGTAAGATCCCAACTCACCACCCCTCACCCAGCACTGTTGTAGACCTCTTGGTCCAATGGTGACCTTGTAAGATTCCAACTCACCACCCCTAACTTAGCACTGTTGTAGACCTAATGGTACGATGGTGACCTTGTAAGATCCAGATTCACCACCCCTGGCCCAGCATTGTTGTAGACCTAATGATCCGATGGTGACCTTGTAAGATCCAAATTCATTACCTCTCGCCCAGCATTGTCGTAGACCTCTTGGTCCGATGGTGACTTTGTAAGACCCCAACTCACCACCCCTCGCCCAGCGCTGTTGTAGACCTCTTGGTCCGATGGTGACCTTGTAAGATCCCAACTCACCACCCTTCTCCCAACACTGTTGTAGACCTCTTGGTCCGATGGGGACCTTGTAAGATCCCAACTCACCACCCCTCTCCCAACACTGTTGTAAACCTCTTGGTCCGATGGTGACCTTGCAAGATCCTAACTCACCACCCCTCGCCCAGCATTGTCGTAGACCTCTTGGTCCGATAGTGACTTTGTAAGATCCCAACTCACCACCCCTCGCCCAGCGCTGTTGTAGACCTCTTGGTCCGATGGTGACCTTGTAAGATCCCAACTCACCACCCCTCTCCCAACACTGTCAAAAGTAAACTTCTTGGTCCGATGGTGACCTTGTAAGATCCCAACTCACCACCCCTCTCCCAACACTGTCGTAAGTAAACTTCTTGGTCAGATGGTGACCTTGTAAGATCCCAACTCACCACCCCTCTCCCAACACTGTTATAAGTAAACTTCTTGGTCAGATGGTGACCTTGTAAGATCCCAACTCACCACCCCTCTCCCAACACTGTCGTAAGTAAACTTCTTGGTCAGATGGTGACCTTGTAAGATCCCAACTCACCACCCCTCTCCCAACACTGTCGTAAGTAAACTTCTTGGTCAGATGGTGACCTTGTAAGATCCCAACTCACCACCCCTCTCCCAACACTGTCGTAAGTAAACTTCTTGGTCCGATGGTGACCTTGTAAGATCCCAACTCACCACCCCTCTCCCAACACTGTCGTAAGTAAACTTCTTGGTCAGATGGTGACCTTGTAAGATCCCAATTCACCAACCCTCGCCCAGCACTGTTGTAAGATTGAAAAACCTTCTTCAGTAGTTCTTGAGTATGAGTACCTTCTCCAAAGTATACTAATGAGTATGATAAGTTGAAGCGATTTTAAATTGACTGGATAACCGAGTGAATAAAGCGTTCACCTCATAACCTGAGGATCGTCAGTACGAATCCTGACAGGGATTGAAACTGGGTCCAGCCATTTGTCATTTGGCTATGAATTGTTGCCAATTGTCATTGGACTATGAATTAATGATGCTATCTAACAAAAGGCTGCTGTTAGACGTTATAAAAGACTAAGGTTTGGACGTTTCCCGATCAACGTTAAACAAATGCCACTGGCGTTGAAACATAAAAAAAACACACTCTCAACTTTCGTCGGTACATTTTGGTCAGGGCTGCTCTGATTTCCACTTGTACTTAATGCAGCCAGATGTTTAATTCCAACAACATTTATTTTCCTTTTAATACGTTTGATTACACGTTTTTCAATACTTTGGATGCTCTTTAAAAGTGTAAACAGTTAACAAAATGGACTTTACGCAAGACGGATTAAGCATTGTCTACACGGTAACTTTGAAAACGTTGACTTCAGCGTCCAAAATATAATATAAATTTTTAGTCACTGCTTGAATTATATATGAAAGTTTTCATCGCAGTTTGCAGTTTACTTCTTATTGTAGAATCTTACAATTTGTTGTTAGTTTTAAATTGTGCCAAGGTATTTGTTTTATCTTATAACTACGGAATTCGATGAACATTTTAGTTATTAAATATTTTTATTGGCAATATAATTTATAGCCAAACAAATTCATCAATACCTTGATGATAGTTTAACAGTTTATGGCTTATAAACTATCAAAACTATAAGTAAAACAAGTACGGAAACATTAGCAAAAAGTCTTCGTAATTAATTCGGGATTATTAGAATTGGAAATATATCTATCTCGCTGTTTAAAATACATTGTATTTTTTAAAATTTCATATGCATTATACTTTTGAAAAATCAATGTCCAGATAGAGTGATTAATCATAATGAAATGCAAATTGAGAGAGTGAGAGATAAAAACGAGTAAATCGGCGAATTACAGCCTCGGGGCAATGCGGGAATTTCGTGTACAAATATTGGCACATCGTTATTGTGTGAGCTTTGTGAAACTTGTCAACCGCATGACGAATTGCCAACAAGGCAGAGTAAAATTTACCTTAAACTCAGAGAACTGGAATAACAGAGTCAACATTTAACTTTAGAGTTAGGTCTCAATGACCTTAACAACATTAAAACAATTCAATTTTTGTTTTCTAAATAAAAATAATCTTAGTTACAATTTTTAGCTTCTAATCTACTTGGATCATAAAAATAATATTAAGAACTAATTCAACATTTAAGTTAATAGGCATAAATGCACTAACAATAAGATAGCCTTTTACTAAATAAGATATAATTCGATTATAGTTCACGAAGAAGAGAATAAAAAATCCTGGTTGATTAGTTGAAAAGAAAGAAAAAAAGTTTTTTGGCTGTTTTCGAAATAAACAAATTTCATGCGGCTGGCATTATTGGTTGCCGATATTATCTTGAGTAAAACCAAAATCTAGTTATCTCGAAATCACCGTGTTGCGTCATCATTTTGCCGTAACATATGCTTTGGAACACGTATCTGTATTCAATTTCAGGCATAGCGTATTCTAAACAACATCAACACAATGATCAAAACCTCATCCATCTCCCATATGGCTCCTGCGAATATGCTTGTTCATACAATGTATTCATTCAAATGCATGATGCATGAATCCAATGCATGGTTCATTTACATTTTTTGTTCCTTTGCCCTGCTGATTACTACTGACCAATCTAAAACTACTAAGGTTATGTAAATAGTTACCTTAACAAAAGTTTTAATTTATTTTTGTGCTACCACGTTGACATTTAATTTGATATGTATCTCATTAAGGTATTCCTTTAAAAATATGAATGCGATATTACAATAAAAAACAACTAAATGGCTTAATATAAAAAGTCTAGACTTTAAAAAATAATAAAATGACTTAGGTTTAGCTGAAAGGAAATCAAATGCCGAAAAATGTAGCGTCTTAAAACTTTTAACGAATCCTTACGCCTTTAAGGTCAGTTTTTTTGGGGAGCGGCCTGGCATAGTGGTTAGAGCGCGGGCTTTCGATCTCGGAGGCCCGGGTTCAAATCCCGCCAATCACCAATGGCATTTTCGCTATGTGATAATGCCGTGACCCACTAGGCCTAGCCTGAAGTAATGTGTAAAACGGTTCCGGGCTAGGTCTAGCGTCCTGGGATGTGAAGGGAGGACAATTAAAAAAAAAAAAAAAAAGGTCAGTTTTTAGTTAACATTTAATATATTTGTATATAGCTAAGATAAAAAAACCTTAATTTGTCTGAAATCTAGATTTTATGTGAAAATAGGTCTAATTAGTTTATTAATAAAACGTACCTCTGGTGATTCTTTGGTGTAGACAATTTTATTCAACACCTGAATTCATTTATAAATAGCAGTTCCCGTGGCTTCACTCACGATAAAAATTATAGTCCAACCTTGATAGCTCGAATCTGAAGGGGCTGAATTAAAAAAGGGTTTTTATCAAAGAATATGTAATATGTTTATATGAATAGCTGTTTAAAAAATAGGTCTGTTTATATAAATATAACGCTGTTATGGCATCGTGTAGGTTTTAAAAACATTTATGTCACACTGTGGAGAGTCACAGTGGATAATGTCGGGTTTCTTTTCAAAGTCATAACTCGAGAACGGCTGGACCGATTTTAACGTCAAAAGTGTCAATTTTACGGTAATTGTTCTAAGGTTTGCCAATACGTCTCAGAATTATCAAATAGAGTATCAATTAAGTACGATAAAGCGATGAAAGTTCGAAACAGTAGCGCTATCAGTCGGCAAAAACCGTTTAAAATTTAATTTTATGTAAAAACTCTATATATTTTTATGTTTCTCCTTACATATATTTGAGTAAATCGGGGTTGGCATATATGGTGGTAGTCTTATTTGCCCTTTCAAACAGCACATATTTTGCGTTTACCTTTTGAATTTATTTGCTATGCATTAACTACAAATTTTGGCAATCTTCCAAAGTACTACATTCGGTTCCAACATAATCTATATTTGATTGGAATAATGTATCCTTCATGGTCCAAATCATAGTTCTTTGTCCTTTTGCAAACACCTTATTTTAAAGTTGTTTAATTTGAATCAGCTTCTTCTGTTTGATCCCTTTTTTGAAAGTTCTCCATATCTCTTTTCTGATTATTTCTTTCATTACCTTGTGCGTCTGTCTCCCTTTCTGTTCCAATCTGTTGCGATAGTGTTTCTTGATGTCGCTGTGAATTTTCAAGTGATACCCTTGGATGTAATTCTTTTTGTTCGTTGTTTCATTTTTTAATGCAATCTTTTATTTATGTGATAAAATCAAATCAAATTTCAAATCAATAGTTCTTTATTTCCATTAAATAGTTAAACAAATACATATTCACGTATTGGCATAAATATTAGACTAAGGCATATTTATTTCATACATTACAATTAAAACAAAAAATATATTTATGCTAATGAAATTTAATTCGAACATAGGCTATTTATAGCCTGAGCGTAAGAATGAGTCTTGTAATAAGTGTGAATTTTACGAACAAATATAAGATCGATGCAAATCAACTCATAAAACGGAATTGCAAACATTTTCTCGTACGTCAGGGCATTTTCTTATATTACTTTTTACTACTGACTTTGAATTTAAAAACAAAAATATGTAACTCTATATTTTAGTGTACTTTATGTTTGAACATAACTTTTTAGTAAAAAGTTACTAAATTAATTGAAAAAGTAAATAAAAACACATTTACTAAATAAGACCAAAGACTGACTCTATTCACCTGTTGTACAAAATCAATTGTAGGTGCTGCATTAACCACATGTTTTGATATAAATAAATAAAACCTAAAGTATTCACAAAATCCTTGACATAGGTCCCTTTCGGACGATCCTGTATCTAAACCCTATACAGATATCGAAACCCAACCACCATAGTGCACATCATGAGATTCCAAGCTTTATATATATAGATTAATTCCATAAAACGTAGAAACTTGTAAAAAATAAAAAAGAATGAAGAAGAAAGAAAAACAACTCTGTTTTCAAGATAAAATTAGGTTCCAATAAAACTTGCACCTCGAAAAAACGATTTTAACTTACACAGCGTTGTATTGAATGTGTAAAATAAGAATGTTGACTTTTTGATGGTGACAAACGATATAACAACCAACCTATACCTATACGGAAGATAAATACAAATATATTTTACTAGTACACAGACTACATTATTTGTAAGCAAGGAGCTCCAGTGTGGGGTGTGAACTATCTGTGACCCAAACCTCCTCCCTAGACCCCCCATTCCCCCCATAAATTAACGTTAACGACGACAGCAGCGCCGCACGTGACCATATTGCCAACTAAACTCTACCCATCTTTCTTTCAGACAAAGCAAACCTGGAAACATTATTGCGCTTACCTTCTGACAAAACGGCTTGAATTCCTCCTGACAATTAATAGTTTTGTTTCACGAGAATAGATTTTTAGTATGCTCCCTTTAGCTTTGCCATATTTTACTTATCAGAGCCCACTTTCTTGTCAACTGCAAAGAGTATATTACTACAGGATTATTTTACTTTATTCGAACTGAAGATAATATCAATATTAACATTGCGATTAAATTTAGAATCAAATCAAATGAAAGTTATAAAGATAGTTTTCGTAATATTCAGAGTATGAAAATCGAGTCTGGGAGTAATTTCAATAGTTAATAATTAATTTATAATTTATTAACAAAAACCAGCCATTACTTTTCAATGTTTATGGCTTACCCTTGAAGAACTTTGACATTTTGTTGCGCGTGCGTGTGTTTGTCTGTACCATAGCGGTCGCAATTTTATCTGATTTTCTTAAAAGTTAGTGGGAACATTCCTTCCTATGATATCTTGGACAAGTTTGGCGGGCAAAATATCGGTGCAACTCAAATATTTGCCACAAAATGAAATTTGGAGGTTTTGGCTCAAAAAGGGTGAAAACCCGAGCGAAAGTAATTTTTTAAGAAAGAAAATAAAAATAAAACAATTTTAAGCCCGCTCCTAAACATACTTTACCAATAATAGACTGACTCTCTTTATGGGCACAAATGCGAGTTTGATCGCAGTTGTCACTTCAGCGGCTGTATTATTGTCTGATTTTATTTGAACTTGGTAGATATTGTAGATATTATTTTCATGATTTGATTGCGGGAATAAATCGGAAGCCTCTATCCCCATTTTATGGGGCTTGAAGCCCAATATTTTAGGATTTTGGGACTACAATGGGCAAATGCAAGCCCTGGAATTGAAATTCCCTCCCTCATCATAGCGTGATTCATGAGTACCAAGCGATTAATCCGTGGTACCCAGTGTTAAATTGGTTTTATGAAATATGATGCAAAGCTTTAAGGTTGTCAGAATAGATCTATTTGTAAAACTGAAAAGGATATAGTAATTGTTGAATTAAGATACAAATGTAGTTATTGTTGATACATGTCACAACTAAAGAATGAGTTAAATAGAGATTGATTTATTTTTATGAAACATTTATTTAGTTCAAAAGCGTATTTATATATAGATTGTCATTATTATTAACAAAATGTTACCTTTGATTAGTTTATTTGGAATGGTTTTATTTTCGAAGACAAACCTCATATGGGAGTCTGATTATATTAAAAACTTTAGAAGTAACATGTTTGTTAACTTAAGACTCTAGAGTTCATAAAGGAGGAGATGAAGAAATGAATGTATAAGAAATGAGCTGAAGAGCTGAGTTCTAAATAAACTTATTTTTCAGGTTATCCAGCCCTTTCTTTGTGTTAAAAGAGCGTGAATACTGAATTTTTACTTTTAAATAAATCGATCCCTGCAAAATCTCAGACCGATGTAATCTCTTCAAAACAGTTTTTGGAGAAAATGTTTTCTTGGAATTAGCAATAGAATACAGTATTACAAAAACAATATGTATTAGTAGTGTCATCCAGATTCGGTGTCACTAAATCTAATGAAAGTTAAAATTAGTTTATTAAGCAGATTTTTCCAATGCATTGGTTTAGTACCATAATAGATTTTAAATTAATTTTAAGTCCAGGAAAATATATAAGCTAAATATTCTATGAATCAACTATATTCTTTAAGAAACAGAAATTCTTCTTTAACATTAATGAAATTGAAGAATTGTTGGATTCACATTCTTCGTTTAAGGTTTTGTTAATTTCGTCTTAGTGATTCTGAAATCGTCATAATAATATGAGTAAAATGTTGTATCTTTATTTTTGCAGCTGTAAAAATGAATTTTTTAGTGTTATATGGGCCCATTGTGGTTATTTCGATATTATTTTCTGCTTAGCTTATTACCGAGAAGATTGTAAATAATAAACCTGTCTTAAAAGCATAAAGTAAAACTTCAGTTCCTTAAAAAAAAAACTTTATTAAACAGTAAACATGATATTTTTTGCATCAAAAAGTGTGTTCACTTACTATATGTTTGCTTCAGCAATCACACAATGCAACGATAAGATACTGAGGTATAACTTTGCTTCCCGATTTGAATCAAGGTGTTTTAGTTAATTATGGTTTCTCAATTCTACGTAAATATGTGAGTTCGAAATAAGCCTCATTCCCTAATATTAATTTTGTAAACATCGATACCAGAGCACCTTCAAACGTTGTTTGGCGAAGTAAGACTTGACTTTGAGTGGACTTTGATTATCGGCTGCCATATTAGACCCAACATACAGGATACAAATATTTTTTAGATTTAAAGGTGGTTACATAATAAACCCATGATCTCGAAATAGAGCTGGATAATGAAAAGTAACCACCACCAGTAATTTTGAGTAATTTACATTTTTTCCTCATTTTGACGGAAAAAACAAGGATATATAAAAAACCCAAAGAATTACTATCTAGTCCAAGGAAAGAATGCTCAAAAAAAGGTATAGGGGGAAATGCTTTTGGAACATAATTTTTGAACCTTGCAGCTTTATTTGGACTAGTTAGAAGGTGAACATTTAAAAAGTTCTCGTCCGTAGCCCTTGAGCAGGGGGAGGGAGAGGGGTCTGAAGCTATACAATTTTTAGGCTTTTCTTAAATATTTTGAATACTAACAGCTTTTAGTATACCCTATTAAATTGGTAAATTAAACAAAATTAAAGTTCCTGTAAGAAAATTATATACTATGTTTGTTTTGGTCCAACCATTTACAAGATAAGCACTAAGTTTATCAATATCTAAACAAATATTCCTTCCATAAGAAATACATGTAAATTTGTGTGTAATTTCTAGTCCAATAGGGCAACGCTTTTTCACCTGAAGGAAAATGAACAAAATTCATGAAATAGCTATGCAATTCCCAGTAATTTGGCACCTTAACAATAAAAATTGGTCCAAAGTAAAGGTCTTGGTGAGCTCATAAAATAAGTTATTTCTCAAAGAATTATAACAAATTTTTGGTCACTACATCTTTTTTTGTGAGCTCGCCCACACCTTTATTTTAGAGCTACTTTATGATTGAGATGTCAAATTACTGGCAATTTTGTCAATATTTCCTGATCGTTGTTCATTTTCCTTTAGGCGAAAAAGCGTAGCCCCATTGGGCATATATGTTAAACATAGATTTACGTGTATTTCTTAAGGAAGGGACATTTGTTTCAATATTAATAAAATTAGTGCTTACATTGTAAATGGTTGGACCAAAATAGACATATTATATGTATACTTTTCTTACAGGAATTTTAATTTTCTTTAATTTTGCAATGTAACAGGGAATACTGTAAGTTGATAGTATTCAAGATATTTAAGAAAAAACGAAAATGGTACCTCAGACCCCCCTCCCTCTTCCCACTCAAGGGCTACGGACGGGAACTTTTGATATGTTCACCTCTAAACTAGTCAAATAAAGCTGCAAAGTCGAAAATTGTGTTCCAAACATTTCCCTATATACCTTTTTGTTGCCTGGACTACGAGGTATTAAATGTAGCTTAAAAAATTAACTTAAAATTATATAATACAATCTTTATATTTAAAATAATCTATCTAATTTGTAAGTTTCTTGTGCGAGTCCAAGACGGTGGCCGAAAATTTTAAATCCCACTAATCAATGAGAACTACTTGACATTATTTTGTTTTAAGATTATGGGCTTATTTTTACAATTCATTTAGTCGAACTCCGTTATAAATATAATCAAAAAGTCTTTGGATTGAATTAATTATATATTTTTAAAACTGGGTTACAGCATTGTAATCAGTAACACAAATAAAGTTGTGATAGAGAATAGCAAGATTGCCTTCACGTTTGAAAGATATTTTTGGTATACTTGGTAGCCAAAAATGATTACCCTTTCAAAAAGTTCCTACTGCTCAACAACGTTTAAGGTGGTCCGGTATCGATATTTGGAAAAATGAAGAATAAATTGTAGCGGGAGAGCTCATCTGAATCTTCTAGCTTGAGTGAACGAAGACCACAATATTGGTTTATGGTGGATAAAAGCATTTTATGCTATCACCCTAAAACTATATAAACCTGATGACTTAAGTATCAACTCTAGAAAAATTTTACTCAAGAGATGATCTAGTTATAGGTTTGCCGTTATTGAACTGTTTGTGTTTGATAGGGCACCGTAGCCAGCAGTATAGGAACTCAGGGCAGTAGTCAAAACAGACCAACTGTTTAAGTTTGTTATAGCAGCAAATGATTAAGACGAACTGTCTGGGTTTGATAGGACACACTCAGGGCAGCAGTTGCGACGGTCGAATTGTTTGTATTTGATGGGACACTCTCAGGGCAGCAGTTGGGACTGACGAACTGTTTGATGGGACCTCGGATTAAATATTAGTGGATCGCGCTCTCAATAGGCGAAAAACGTGCCAGTCCCCGAGGCCGTTGGGTGGCAGAAAGGCAGAAGCTGGCCGCCGCGCGGCGTGACATTACATCATTAAACCATCATTTTATCATGTACATGTGACTGTATTATGTTAAAACCTAGATTAATTGAAATATATGATTCAAAGGAATCGAACCGTATAAATTTTATCACTTATTTAAAATAGGAACACTATTTTGTATTGGAACAAAATCAATTTTTTAATCGAATATTAGTATATTAGTTTTGTTTTGAATTTTCTTTCCCGACTAATAACGCTAAATTTAAATTAATTTAATTTTACTTGAAACACAAAGATATGATAAAACTAAAAGTGATGGTGATTTGACATAAATAAAATGAAAACAATTTTATCTCCAATTAAAATTAGAATAAGCGCTGCACCGATTCACATGCTGCGCTAGCAGGTGTTATCTCTATTGGATAAGCTGATAAAACTGTTTACTATAACCCAGTTTTTTCTAGATTCACTGTTTTAAATTATTTATCTAATTTCTTAAAATTTAATTTAATTTTATCTAAACAGAGATGAGGTTTAGGAAATGGAAATAAGAGTCAAGTACAACAGGTCTCTTTACCTTTTATTCACTAAACATGTTTGATAAAATTAACTTACTCAATTTCTGGCGTATGCCTGGTGTTTCATTTTGGGAAATAGTTTTCCTTTTTGCCAGGTCATGCAGCCGGATTTTCAAAAACTGTAGACTAATAATTTTAATTAATTTAAAATTGTGCGGATCTTCGCCGCTCTCCTCGATCGTGGCATGATTTACAAAAACCTCTCTAGCTACCTTCTTGCAAACTACCAATAGAATTTTATTGACAAAGGTGATATATTTTTGAGAATTAAGCAAGCTATCACTATTATTTATAATATGATCTAGGTGCTTTACAATCACAAGCACATCTTTGCTGAATTTCAGAAGTTTTCCCTCAAACTTACTTAAAATATATGGCAAAATCCGTTATGTTTTTCCCCAAAAATTTGCAAACCATTCAATTAGGCCTACTTTCATTGAATTTTTTGTAAATGTTTTTATATCTTCTGATGTGAAAATGAACAAACCTTTAGTAATACTTAAAAATCATCACTTGTCAAATTAACTTTTATAAACAGAAAGTTGCACCATAAATTTCCTAAGACATTCAAATACCATTTAATTACAAAGAATAAAAACATTAAGTTTAACATGGTGATAATATTTCGTACATTATTGAAACTCTGAAGTCATCCAATATCTCATAAGTTTGCTGAACGTTTATGTTAATCTCTCATTGAATAGTGAATTAATTACAATCGAAAATAAATAATCACATATAATAAATTAATACACTTTCCTGAAAAAAGATACTTCAGTGTTCTAAAAAGCTCTGTTGGTACAGTTATATGCGGCAAAAGACTTGACCATAATTAACTAATAAACGCACAACTGTGAAATAAAGTAAATCCATCACGAAGAACCGCACAGCATGGTCAATGTTACTCAAATGACATTTAAATAAGCCAAACATATTTAGCGGAGATAAGATAAATAAACAAATAAATAAAGGTAGATTAATAAATAAACAGATTATTCCTCTGAGTCTATATAGTGAAGACTATGAGGCTGTGTCTATGATATCTCCAACCTCAGTTCGGTTTTTTGCACGCGCTTCCAGGACACCCGCTCTTTAAATTTATGTACACAAATAACGGACGGCCGTACAACAAATTAAAAAAATTAAAAATAATCTTCAGAATGTAATTTCAAACCTTGTCACAGGCAGTTTTTTCCTGACCAATACATAAAAAACTTCCACGCTTACTCCTTTTTTACCTCATTTTTTAACAGAACTAAAAATGTTTCGTATTTAAACAATTATTAAAATTAAATACATAATTCATTAGAGTCATAATTATTATTGTTTGAATCACTCATTAATACTGTAAACTGAGATATAAAATTATAGTAGTTATCTTAGTTTTTTGTTTGTGAAATGGCAGTTTGATTGAAGCGATGTTTTCTCGTCAGGCGTCGGGGTCCCGCCAGATTAGACCTTTTTGCCACACAACGGTGAGAACGACGGCACGGTTTTCGCCTGACTTTAGCATTGGAAGGCGCGATCTACTTATATTTCATCCGAGGATGGGACACACTCAGGGCATCAGTTGGGACGGACATTGCCATTCTGTTACTTTATCTAAATTAGCTGACTTTTTCACAGACGTCGGTGATAGTTGCTTGAATCCACCACAATATGAGGTTAAATTTAGTTTAGGATAAAATGATATAAATCTTACGTTATTGGATATTATGATTTAATTTAGCTTCAACTTTAACTGTATAATCAGCAACAAATTTCGATTAGGCCCCAATAAGTATCCCCCCCTCCTGCTACGTTTAAATGCTTTTTACTCATTGTGTCGAGTGAGTAAAATAATATTTTTTTTGTCTCCCAATGGGATTAAAGAACTTACTTTGTCTCCCACGGGGGACAAAGCAAATCCATAAGAATAATATTAAAATAAATAATTCAAAAATCGAGCGCCTTCAAATTTCTACGCAGACGTGCAAATATGTTGATTGCAGGCGCTAACAGTTGATTTAGTGGCATGAATGAATAAAAATCAGCTGAAAGAACGTCTGCGAATTAAGCGTGTCAGAATGTTGCAAGTGTCAGCTGATCCCTGCTGGTGCATGAATGGTTGCAGCTACTCGTATTCAGGCTGGACATTGCGGGTCGAAACAAAATGGATATTGTTTTTTCATTACTAAGTGAATGAAATAGATGTTTACAGATTGTGTATTTGTTATTGCAGGTGGGGGAAAATGTCATATGTATTTCGAGAGTAAAGCACACTGTCTTCCTCGTAAATTGTCGCCCTCGCACGTTCGGGATCCAAAGTTTTCACTCGCAAGACAATGTTTATTCTTTACTCACTCAACACACAAATAACTATTATGTCATCACTGTTGCTTTCATAAATAAATTGTACAGCTCGTAAATTTCTATAAGAATGTCCGGGAGTGGCTCTCGTCTCCGTTTGTTTATGGTTTTGGAATTTAACGATAAACGATTTAACAATTAAGCACCAAAAGACCCTTTTACTTCTTGTGTTGAACGACGTTTTCTATCGTTACTGCGTGAATAAACTTTTAATCGTTGACATTCTTACCTTAAGTTGAATTTTCAGGTTACAACGCAATTTACAATGTTTACATTTTTGTTGTCTTACAAAAAACGTTCACCTTGTAAGCAGCGTTTTTCGCAAACACAAATGAACATGGCAATGTTTTAGGTTAGCACACCAAAAAGAATGACAGATTACGTTGTTGTATTAGTTGCTTTGTTTAGAGAACAAAAAACGACTGATTATCGTGAAAAAGATAAAAGTGGTTTTTATTTCGGTGCTTTGTGTATTTCGACATCGGCATCATCTGCTCTGCACTGCCTGGCAAAATTTATAAGCTAACAAGCATTCAATTATTTCTACTTATAATTCATAACAACAATAATATAATATTGTGTCTTCTAATTTTGTTTTTCACCTATGAAACATATTTATAACAACAATATTTTAGTGGGACACTTACAAAATATCCGTATCTGGATAACCTTTTGGCAAAACTTATTTAAAGATTCATGTAAAAGAATTCGAAGTACTTTAATTAAATTACGCTTTGAAGAGTAATAGAACTTCATTTATGTCCTACAGCTAATGAAGAACGAAGGAAATTAAGTGTATCGTCGAATTAGCATTTCATTGCAAGCCAATACTCAACAGTGTTTTTACGTTTTGTTAATTGGGTTTCATTACTAAATACACTTATAAATGTAATTTTAGAGTGAATTACATATTTAATAAATGAAACACACTTAAACAATGTATGTTCTTGTTAAATTATTTTTGCTAATCTGCGGCCATTGCTCTAATTTGAAATATTATTCCGCTTAAAAATGACGGACCAGGTTTTTGAAACTCAAATAAGATATGTATGTGCATTACAACACTAGAATAATGATCGGTATGTAGTTCGCAATTAGTCACGTTTACGTTTTTAACTTTTACTGATGAAATGAATAAAGTTTATTTAAATTCGCTTGGCAGAAAGTGCAGCTTCTGCAAGTGTCTCTGAGATAAGCTCAGCTGCCTCCACCGGAACTGGAGCATTTGGCCAGTAACAAACACGTTGACCGTCCTAGATCAGATACCCAGTCTGTACTACCTCCGTCGCTCTTGAGTCAGCGTTCTTACTACCAGAAAGCTTTCAAACAAATTTTCTTGTTTGAAAAAAGTTTTATTTTTTATTTGATTTCAAGCGAGGTTTTGCTATAGGAAAAGAGGCTCTTTTCAACCAATTATTTGTTTGTTTGCTACCAAAACTAATTCTTGACTAAAAGTTTTTCATGCGAAGTTTTGATTCTTTTTCAGGATAAACAAGAAATTTTAGATTCTAAAATTTTACATTTTAACCTTGTTACTTCATCAATAGATTTTGTAGGCTCATTTTAATCTTCTTCTCATTTTAAATTTTGTTATTGAACGACCAGTTGGATAATTATTACAGCACAGCCAAAATGTGCTTAAAAAAATGAAAGGAATGTCCAATGTAGGGTTCAGTTTGGACTTTAAAACATGGTTATATAAGGGAAAGCAAGTGAACAAGTTTCAATTATCATCGGTCTCCAAATACTTCATTTACCGCCTTCATGAGATTGATATAACGTCTGTTTGAGTTTTTCTATTTTGATGTTTTATGAAGTGTAAGTTTGCTATTTTTACGAGAACAACTGCTGATACGTTTAAAACAACTATATTTTTTAGTCTATCATTGTAAAGCAATATTTATATTATCAGAGTCAATAATTTACATTATTTAATAAGCTCCGAATATTCCAATAGAATAATTATCAGTAACTACTAATTATTTACATTTAAAGCTGTCCTTGTTTACAGGAAGGCATTTTCTTTAGGACTGACGGGATAGCTACATCGAAACATAAGATAGAGGTTCATTATTAAGTTAGGGAACTCTTTTAATTTTTGAGTGGCTGTCGCGATTTCATCTGAACGGACGATTGTTTGGTAACCTATAACATTTACCACCCTCTAAATAGCATTTTGGGCCGGCATTTAGGGCACCGGGCCTTTGTTTGGTACCTTGACATTTTTAATTAATAGGAATAAAATGTGCATTGACAGTTAAATAAAATACCTGCAAACAAAAAAAATCTAACAATTTTCAGTTATTTATTATAATAATCCCATTGGTTATTTATTTTATAAATGTATGAAATATAAAATTAATGTCAATAATGTCTTTCCTGCAACTGATAGTGAAAATTGAACTAACCGGAAGTTTGGTGATTTCTGAGATCCTGGCTGCAGGCGAGAACCCCCTCTTGGCACGACAGAGTACGTAGATGCGCTTGATGTCAGGACAGGCTCTGAGCAACTTCTCCAGCAGAACTTTGCCCATGAACCCCGTGCCTCCCGTCACCAGCACCGTCTGGCCGGCGTACCACTCCACGATACCTGTCGCCATCCCAGCTGCAACAGTGACACTGGTGTCAGCAGAACTTTGCCCATGGCCCCGTCACCAGCACCATCTGGCCGGCGTACCACTCCACGATACCTGCCGCCATCCCAGCTGCAACAGTGACACTGGTGTCAGCAGAACTTTGCCCATGGACCCGTCACCAGCACCGTCTGGCCGGCGTACCACTCCACGATACCTGCCGCCATCCCAGCTGCAATAGTGACACTGGTGTCAGCAGAACTTTGCCCATGGACCCCGTCACCAGCACCGTCTGGCCGGCGTACCACTCCACGATACCTGTCGCCATCCCAGCTGCAACAGTGACACTGGTGTCAGCAGAACTTTGCCCATGGCCCCGTCACCAGCACCGTCTGGCCGGCGTACCACTCCACGATACCTGCCGCCATCCCAGCTGCAACAGTGACATTGGTGTCAGCAGAACTTTGCCCATGGCCCCGTCACCAGCACCGTCTGGCCGGCGTACCACTCCACGATACCTGCCGCCATCCCAGCTGCAACAGTGACATTGGTGTCAGCAGAACTTTGCCCATGGCCCCGTCACCAGCACCGTCTGGCCGGCGTACCACTCCACGATACCTGCCGCCATCCCAGCTGCAACAGTGACATTGGTGTCAGCAGAACTTTGCCCATGGCCCCGTCACCAGCACCGTCTGGCCGGCGTACCACTCCACGATACCTGCCGCCATCCCAGCTGCAACAGTGACATTGGTGTCAGCAGAACTTTGCACATGGCCCCGACACCAGCACCGTCTGGCCGGCGTACCACTCCACGATACCTGCCGCCATCCCAGCTGCAACAGTGACATTGGTGTCAGCAGAACTTTGCCCATGGACCCCGTCACCAGCACCGTCTGGCCGGCGTACCACTCCACGATACCTGCCGCCATCCTAGCTGCAACAGTGACACTGGTGTCCGCAGAACTTTGCCCATCGCCCCGTCACCAGCACCGTCTGGCCGGCGTACCACTCCACGGTACCTGCCGCCATCCCAGCTGCAACAGTGACATTGGTGTCAGCAGAACTTTGCCCATGGCCCCGTCGCCAGCACCGTCTGGCCGGCGTACCACTCCACGATACCTGCCGCCATCCCAGCTGCAACAGTGACATTGGTGTCAGCAGAACTTTGCCCATGGCCCCGTCACCAGCACCGTCTGGCCGGCGTACCACTCCACGATACCTGCCGCCATCCCAGCTGCAACAGTGACACTGGTGTCAGCAGAACTTTGCCCATGACCCCGTCACCAGCACCGTCTGGCCGGCGTACCACTCCACGATACCTGCCGCCATCGCAGCTGCAACAGTGACATTGGTGTCCGCAGAACTTTGCCCATGGCCCCGTCACCAGCACCGTCTGGCCGGCGTACCACTCCACGATACCTACCGCCATCCTAGCTGCAACAGTGACATTGGTGTCAGCAGAACTTTGCCCATGGCCCCGTCACCAGCACCGTCTGGCCGGCGTACCACTTCACGATACCTGCCGCCATCCCAGCTGCAACAGTGACATTGGTGTCAGCAGAACTTTGCCCATGGACCCCGTCACCTGCCGCCATCCCAGCTGCAACAGTGACATTGGTGTCAGCAGAACTTTGCCCATGGCCCCGTCACCAGCACCGTCTGGCCGGCGTACCACTCCACGATACCTGCCGCCATCCCAGCTGCAACAGTGACATTGGTGTCAGCAGAACTTTGCCCATGGCACCGTCACCAGCACCGTCTGGCCGGCGTACCACTCCACGATACCTGCCGCCATCCCAGCTGCAACAGTGACACTGGTGTCAGCAGAACTTTGCCCATGGCCCCGTCACCAGCACCGTCTGGCCGGCGTACCACTCAACGATACCTGCCGCCATCCCAGCTGCAACAGTGACACTGGTGTCAGTAGAACTTTGCCCATGGCCCCGTCACCAGCACCGTCTGGCCGGCGTACCACTCCACGATACCTGCCGCCATCCCAGCTGCAACAGTGACATTAGTGTCAGCAGAACTTTGCCCATGGCCCCGTCACCAGCACCGTCTGGCCGGCGTACCACTCCACGATACCTGCCGCCATTCCAGCTGCAACAGTGACATTGGTGTCAGCAGAACTTTGCCCATGGACCCCGTCACCAGCATCGTTTGGCCGGCGTACCACTCCACGATACCTGCCGCCATCCCAGCTGCAACAGTGACACTGGTGTCAGCAGAACTTTGCCCATGGCCCCGTCACCAGCACCGTCTGGCCGGCGTACCACTCCACGATACCTGCCGCCATCCCAGCTGCAACAGTGACATTGGTGTCCGCAGAGCTTTGCCCATGGGCCCCGTCACCAGCACCGTCTGGCCGGCGTACCACTCCACGATACCTGCCGCCATCCCAGCTGCAACAGTGACACTGGTGTCAGCAGAACTTTGCCCATGGCCCCGTCACCAGCACCGTCTGGCCGGCGTACAACTCCACGATACCTGCCTCTATCCCAGCTGCAACAGTGACATTGGTGTCCGCAGAGCTTTGCCCATGGCCCCGTCACCAGCACCGTCTGGCCGGCGTACTACTCCACGATACCTGCCGCCATCCCAGCTGCAACAGTGACATTGGTGTCAGCAGAACTTTGCCCATGGCCCCGTCACCAGCACCGTCTGGCCGGCGTACCACTCCACGATACCTGCCTCCATCCCAGCTGCAACAGTGACATTGGTGTCAGCAGAACTTTGCCCATGGCCCCGTCACCAGCACCGTCTGGCCGGCGTACCACTCCACGATACCTGCCGCCATCCTAGCTGCAACAGTGACATTGGTGTCAGCAGAACTTTGCCCATGGCCCCGTCACCAGCACCGTCTGGCCGGCGTACCACTTCACGATACCTGCCACCATCCCAGCTGCAACAGTGACATTGGTGTCAGCAGAACTTTGCCCATGGACCCCGTCACCAGCACCGTCTGGCCGGCGTACCACTCCACGATACCTGCCGCCATCCCAGCTGCAACAGTGACACTGGTGTCAGCAGAACTTTGCCCATGGCCCCATCACCAGCACCGTCTGGCCGGCGTACCACTCCACGATACCTGCCGCCATCCCAGCTGCAACAGTGACACTGGTGTCAGTAGAACTTTGCCCATGGCCCCGTCACCAGCACCGTCTGGCCGGCGTACCACTCCACGATACCTGCCGCCATCCCAGCTGCAACAGTGACATTGGTGTCAGCAGAACTTTGCCCATGGCCCCGTCACCAGCACCGTCTGGCCGGCGTACCACTCCACGATACCTGCCGCCATTCCAGCTGCAACAGTGACATTGGTGTCAGCAGAACTTTGCCCATGGACCCCGTCACCAGCACCGTTTGGCCGGCGTACCACTCCACGATACCTGCCGCCATCCCAGCTGCAACAGTGACACTGGTGTCAGCAGAACTTTGCCCATGGCCGCGTCACCAGCACCGTCTGGCCGGCGTACCACTCCACGATACCTGCCGCCATCCCAGCTGCAACAGTGACATTGGTGTCCGCAGAGCTTTGCCCATGGGCCCCGTCACCAGCACCGTCTGGCCGGCGTACCACTCCACGATACCTGCCGCCATCCCAGCTGCAACAGTGACACTGGTGTCAGCAGAACTTTGCCCATGGCCCCGTCACCAGCACCGTCTGGCCGGCGTAAAACTCCACGATACCTGCCTCCATCCCAGCTGCAACAGTGACATTGGTGTCCGCAGAGCTTTGCCCATGGCCCCGTCACCAGCACCGTCTGGCCGGCGTACTACTCCACGATACCTGCCGCCATCCCAGCTGCAACAGTGACATTGGTGTCAGCAGAACTTTGCCCATGGCCCCGTCACCAGCACCGTCTGGCCGGCGTACCACTCCACGATACCTGCCTCCATCCCAGCTGCAACAGTGACATTGGTGTCAGCAGAACTTTGCCCATGGCCCCGTCACCAGCACCGTCTGGCCGGCGTACCACTCCACGATACCTGCCGCCATCCTAGCTGCAACAGTGACATTGGTGTCAGCAGAACTTTGCCCATGGCCCCGTCACCAGCACCGTCTGGCCGGCGTACCACTTCACGATACCTGCCGCCATCCCAGCTGCAACAGTGACATTGGTGTCAGCAGAACTTTGCCCATGGACCCCGTCACCAGCACCGTCTGGCCGGCGTACCACTCCACGATACCTGCCGCCATCCCAGCTGCAACAGTGACATTGGTGTCAGCAGAACTTTGCCCATGGCCCCGTCACCAGCACCGTCTGGCCGGCGTACCACTCCACGATACCTGCCGCCATCCCAGCTGCAACAGTGACATTGGTGTCAGCAGAACTTTGCCCATGGCCCCGTCACCAGCACCGTCTGGCCGGCGTACCACTCCACGATACCTGCCGCCATCCCAGCTGCAACAGTGACACTGGTGTCAGCAGAACTTTGCCCATGGCCCCGTCACCAGCACCGTCTGGCCGGCGTACCACTCCACGATACCTGCCGCCATCCCAGCTGCAACAGTGACACTGGTGTCAGCAGAACTTTGCCCATGGCCTCGTCACCAGCACCGTCTGGCCGGCGTACCACTCCACGATACCTGCCGCCATCCCAGCTGCAACAGTGACATTGGTGTCAGCAGAACTTTGCCCATGGACCCCGTCACCAGCACCGTTTGGCCGGCGTACCACTCCACGATACCTGCCGCCATCCCAGCTGCAACAGTGACACTGGTGTCAGTAGAACTTTGCCCATGGCCCCGTCACCAGCACCGTCTGGCCGGCGTACCACTCCACGATACCTGCCTCCATCCCAGCTGCAACAGTGACATTGGTGTCAGCAGAACTTTGCCCATGGCCCCGTCACCAGCACCGTCTGGCCGGCGTACCACTCCACGATACCTGCCGCCATCCCAGCTGCAACAGTGACATTGGTGTCAGCAGAACATTGCCCATGGGCCCCGTCACCAGCACCGTCTGGCCGGCGTACCACTCCACGATACCTGCCGCCATCCTAGCTGCAACAGTGACATTGGTGTCAGCAGAACTTTGCCCATGGCCCCGTCACCAGCACCGTCTGGCCGGCGTACCACTCCACGATACCTGCCGCCATCCCAGCTGCAACAGTGACATTGGTGTCAGCAGAACTTTGCCCATGGCCCCGTCACCAGCACCGTCTGGCCGGCGTACCACTCCACGATACCTGCCTCCATCCCAGCTGCAACAGTGACATTGGTGTCAGCAGAACTTTGCCCCCGGACCCCGTCACCAGCACCGTCTGGCCGGCGTACCACTCCACGATACCTGCCGCCATCCCAGCTGCAACAGTGACACTGGTGTCCGCAGAGCTTTGCCCATGGGCCCCGTCACCAGCACCGTCTGGCCGGCGTACCACTCCACGGTACCTGCCTCCATCCCAGCTGCAACAGTGACACTGGTGTCAGCAGAGCTTTGCCCATGGCCCCCGTCACCAGCACCGTCTGGCCGGCGTACCACTCCACGATACCTGCCGCCATCCCAGCTGCAACAGTGACATTGGTGTCCAGCAGAACTTTGCCCATGTACCCCGTCACCAGCACCGTCTGGCCGGCGTACCACTCCACGATACCTGCCGCCATCCCAGCTTCAACAGTGACATTGGTGTCAGCAGAACTTTGCCCATGGCCTCGTCACCAGCACCGTCTGGCCGGCGTACCACTCCACGATACCTGCCGCCATCCCAGCTGCAACAGTGACATTGGTGTCAGCAGAACTTTGCCCATGGCCCCGTCACCAGCACCGTCTGGCCGGCGTACCACTCCACGATACCTGCCGCCATCCCAGCTGCAACAGTGACACTGGTGTCAGCAGAACTTTGCCCATGGCCCCGTCACCAGCACCGTCTGGCCGGCGTACCACTCCACGATACCTGCCGCCATCCCAGCTGCAACAGTGACATTGGTGTCAGCAGAACTTTGCCCATGGACCCCGTCACCAGCACCGTCTGGCCTGCGTACCACTCCACGATACCTGCCGCCATCCCAGCTGCAACAGTGACACTGGTGTCCGCAGAGCTTTGCCCATGGACCCCGTCACCAGCACCGTCTGGCCGGCGTACTACTCCACGATACCTGCCGCCATCCCAGCTGCAACAGTGACATTGGTGTCAGCAGAACTTTGCCCATGGACCCCGTCACCAGCACCGTCTGGCCGGCGTACCACTCCACGATACCTGCCTCCATCCCAGCTGCAACAGTGACACTGGTGTCCAGCAGAATCCCGTTCATGAACCCCGTTTGATAGAAATGTATCAAATATTTCAAATGTATCAATTGTATATTATATACTCAATTTAAATTCAAACTGTTCATTGGGAAGTTCTTTCAGTTGACTTGCAGCCAAAAAGATTTGGATGAGAAATGGGAAATGTTTGGACCATTATGTTCTTTAGAAAAAAATTAACTATTATGCATGATGTTTGGAATAAATAGGAAAAAGTTTTTGAAATTCTATTAATTTTATTCGATAAAACCCGCTCACTACAGAGCCTTGCAAAAGTGAGTCCATAGCCTCTTATGCTGCATAAAAATAAAAAGGTCATCCACCAACTTGATTGTATGGAATAAGAAATGCAATGGTTGTCTTTTGAACAAGCAAAGTCTCATCATAAGTTTGATTCAGAGCTAAAGTTTTCCGACATCGTTTGTGGTTTTATCAGTATTGTTGTGCGATAAAATATTTGGTGGCTGTCTCACTCACTTTGAGTAACAAAGTTCTAGTTTAATGTAATAACGTATCATTTTACAGCTGCACATATAATGCACATTAATATTACAAAATTAATTAACCAAAGACTTGATAAATAAAATGTTAAATGTTTAAAAAAAAACCCACCTGATGGGGATCAGATGCTACCCTCTGATGGGATTCATGTGTACGATTTAGGGAAAAAGACACTGGAGAACGTTTCCTTTGTATTTTCGCGGTAAATATATTTTTTCTCCTAGAAATATTATGAATACTTTTTTCAAAGTAATTTAAGCGTCGATAACCAAACAGCATGTAATGTATGTTTACAGGAAAATATATCTGTGACATATTTATAATCAGTGGTTTCTTTTGTATTGCAATTAACATAATTGCATTACATGGTTTAATGACACCAATTTTTCCTCAGTGCTAATTTTATCTAATAATGGTGTAATACCTTGTACTGTCAGAGTGATTATTTGTAGTCTTATAAGCTACTGCAGTTTCAGTCTTAGGCGATGGACATCAAATTTTATTCAGAGGGAGATCGTCAGGAAACATTAAAAACCATCTTAGCCACACATATCCACGTAGTACAATCGTTTTTGTTACGTAGATATGTGTGACTATGATGGTTTTTTTATGTTTCCTGACGATTTCCCCTTGAATGAAATTTGATGTCCATGGCCTGAGCAAATTTTATGGCGATGAAATCGGATTGTCATTTATTGTTTGGGAGTTCATCCAATAACATGATAAAAAGGCGTACACCTGGTGATATTTCTTTTTTTTGTTTAAGTAGTAAAGCTGACGGTTTCTCCTGATTTACATCATTAAATATTTTCTTTAATAAAAAATTAGTACCTTTTCAGTTTATAGTGCCACACAAATTGAAACATAATTTTTTATTGACCTACGTACATGGTAATTTCATTAGTTGATTAAGTATAGCAATTTTAATGCATTTATTGAGTTCATATTCGGTAATGTTACGTTAATTACATATATATATATATATATATATATATATATACATGTATACATATGTATATATATGTATATATGTATATGTTTATATATATTTATTTATTAATATAGGTGACATTAGCGAATATATATATATATATATATATATATATATATATATATATATAGGCAATTAACGTAACATTACCGAATATGAACTCAATAACTGCATTAAAATTACTATACTTTAATCAACTAATGCAAGGAAAGTACGTTCGGTACATTCGGAAAGTAAGTTCCGTTTGGGAGTAAACAATTCTCAATGAATTTACAGCATTTTTATTATATACCTCTTAAAGGGCGTACCTTAAACTACTTTTCTACATAGTTCCACAATATTTAAGCACTTGTCATATCTAGGGAGAAGCTTATCAATTTGTGCTGAAAAGAATTCTGCCGCCTGTGCACGCAGCCACCCGCTGACGCCATCTTTAAGTTCATCGTCATTCACAAACCGACAAAGGTTACAATGGTTTACAGAAGAGTTCGTGAACATTGTGGGAAACACTCAGAGGGATCAGTAATTTTGAATTTCTTTTTTCCTGAACTTTATTGTTGATTTTAACAACGAGATCGTCAGTAAAGACAGATGGTTGGCCACACCTCTCTTCATAGTGGACATTAGTGTGACCATCTTTACAGTTCGGGAAAAAAGGAAATTCAAAATTACTGATTTCTCTGAGTGTTTCCCACAAATTTCACGAACTCTTCTGTACAACATTGTAATCTTTGTCGGTTTGTGAATGACGATGAACTTAAAGATGGTGACAGCGGTTGGCTGCACAGGCGGCAGAATTCTTTTCAGCACAAATTGAAAAGCTTCTCCTTAGATATGACAAGTGCCTAAATGTTGTGGGAACTATGTAGAATAGTAGTTTAAAGTACGCTGTTTAAGATGTATATAATAATAATGTTGTAAATGCATTGAGAACGTTTTTACTTTCAAACGGAACTTACTTTCCGAACATATCTCGTATATGTTTATTTTTAACAATATTTAAAAGAACAATAATATAAATGATTACGGTATAGAGGTTCTAAATAAAAACGAGCATGCCCTACTTATGACTGAATATTGTAATCGATACAAATTTTTACTGATTTAAATCATGGCGATCATTTAAAATCTGATACTTGTTATGATTTGTGACTACGTCAGCCACTTTGAGGTTGAACGAAATACAAAGTTCTGACGAGTTACAAAACTGTCTAGTTTAAGTGAAAATTGCCGAAACGAAGAGGATCTTCTTGCGAGAATGGGCGGAATGTCGACAAAGTATGGTATGTCTTGATTGCTTCCAGCTACTTTTTGTCGCCAGTTCTATAATTGCCAAGTTTCACTTTACGCAAGCGCCGCCGGTATTGGGTAACATTAAAAAAACCTGGAGATATTAACCGCCTGCGTTCACCGGTTGGTCCACAGATTTGGGTAAATATGTCATTCAGCTTCAGTGGATTGTTGGGTTTGTTTATATCAGGAATTCCAAAGACTTGATGTCCTTCGCAATTTTGAAATTCCGATGAAGCAGAATATTTAAGATTGATATCCGTTTACAGCTAAGCAACTTCACTCGTTTATTACTAAGTTAACTATCATTGACACTAGTGATAAGCTATGTTTTGCAATCACTATTGATTTTTTATTTTATTACTAACTAGAAATTAGTTTATTACTAGTCGTTTCCAGTTAATGGAATTAACTATTTAAATGATGAGAGATAATTTTGTCAACTTTGAGCAGGCATATATTAGATAGTTTGCAAAATATTGGATATCATTATTAGTTTAATTCTTATAAGTTTATGTTAGCGTTTTTATGATTTTAGTTTGGTTTTATCTTTAATTTTCATATTTTTTCTGATGATTTTTAGAAGTATAATAATCAATATTTGCTCTCCACTGAGGTACAGCATAGTTGTTGTGTTTATAGATTTTCCATATGTGAATTTCTTCGGGCTGTATAGAAGTGGTCTCGAACCTGAATGTGAGATTAACTACTCGTATTAAGGCTTTATTTGTTCCTTTTGATTTTCGCTTTATCATCAACTTTTCCTCGAACTCCCAACATCCTAAATGCATACTTCTCCTCTTCATATGGTTCACAGTTTTCTTTCTATAATTTGTTCACATACGCATTCTAATGTCTGCAACAATTTTATTAGGCCCTCTGGCAACCTTCACCGTTACAGGTCGTCTTCATGCAATCCCGCCATTCCCTGGATTTAGTCCATACTTCTTCAACACTTGTCATTTAGGACTTGCTTGTACATAAAAATATTGTTTTCTCTTTTTGTGGCTGGTAGGCCCATAGTTAAAACTCTGTCTCATTCAACTCTTGAATAATTGGTTATGGATAGCTAATTACTTCTATCCTAAGGTATATTTCCTTTTTAAGCGAACCTGCAATCATATCTCCCAAGCTATCCTCCTTATTCCTAATCCTTCATATTCCTTGTTGGAGTGTAAAACCCTTCTCGAAGTACCACTTGGAAGTTGGAACACTTTTTTAAATAGAACTTCTTATTCGTTTGTCTCCGTCTCTAAAGAACTGATCAGGAATTTCTTTTAGACAGACAGTTTGAAGAGAATATATTTGTTTGGTATTGGTGAAATGAAATTTATTGCTTTACTTTATTACGTTTTTACACCCACTTTTAAAAATTATTTTATGTGAGTGATTCTCTACAACAGATTTATTTTCTACAACAGATTTAAGTTTTATTTGAATATTATATTTCAATATTAATAATCTACCAAGATATGAATGCTTTCACAAAATAGTTGTTGTAAACTAAAAAAATAACCAAAAAATGTAAATAAATATCAAAGTGACAGAAGGTAGACATTAAGGTTTTTCTCAAGACAGCTGTTAATTAAAATAAAAAGAGTTTATATAAACCATATGTTTGGTAAAATAATATACTTCCATTTAAAATACATGGGAACTTTAAAGTCCAGTGGAGCAAAGCACATTGAACTTAGGATTACAAAAGTTATTCCATAACCTCTACAGAAAATTCCCTTTAATTTGATACCTCAATCATCAAAATCGGTTCATAAATAAAGGAGTTTTGCTGTACACAAGAAATTCCTTAGCAAATTAGTATAATAGATAGATAGATAGATATATACTTTTCATTTCCGTAATACAGAATTTTGCTTTAGAGTGTAATACCTTTTGCCAAAAAAGGCAAGATAAATCAAAATTATATAAAATGTAACGAAGACAACATTTGTAAATGCGTGCGTAGTAATTAACCAAATAGAATGGTGGAGTCAATTTTTGTCCAAAAACTAAACTTGCTTTTTTCAAGATACAAGTAAGTATGTGGGGTCCAATTTACGAGAAATTTTATGTCTTAATATTTAAAGAGGAATGCAATAAAATGCAAGGTTTTTGTTTCGAAATGCCAAGTAAAAGCAAACTAGTTACCTTGAATCACTCTATGTCCATTGGGTTACCGAGATATTGAAAGTGGTAAACGCAGTTTTGTTGTCCCTTATGGGGAAAAAAGAAAAATTCTATATCTCGATTATTTATTACCTCGATTCTATATCTTACTAAAAATTGGTTTGTAGATTCACCTAGATACGATTTAATGTATATTAGTCTGAAATCCCCGATGATTTCCATTTTCATTGTAGCAAACCTGCATTCTCATTCCCCATCTTGTCCTTATGGGAAATAAAAATTCTATTCTTAATTTTTTATCATATCTTGATAAAACCTGGTATATGGGTTCTTCTAGTTCAGATTTACTTCATAGTGAATTAAAACTACCCGGTTTTAACATACCCGTTGCAGGAAACCTGCATACTCATTCTCCTTGTTATTGTTATGGAGCTTTACAAAAACATGTAAAATCTCGTTGTGTTGGATTGAAATATGTTCTTTTGCATTTGAAAGTCGCTAAATATGCAGCTGTGCTGCAACGGGGGTATTTTTACACATCTGCTACAGCAAACCTGCATACTTTCTTCCCATGTTTATCTTATGGAGAATATTTTTGCATGCTTATTTAGGGACGCACGTTGATTTTTTTTGATGTGAGGCTACGTGTAAATTATTGATTTAAGCATTTGAAATTCGCTGAGTTCGCAGGTTTGCTGCAACGGGGGTATTTCCCTTACTACTGCAAAACATGTTTCGGCTAGACTACGGTCCCAAGTTTGATATTCAACTTTAGGGTTTCCCAATGCTAGGGGTTCCTAAACTTAGTGATGTCTCTATAAAAATGGAAAGCTAACTTAAGTTTGAAAATTCATTATAACATATAATGTATTTTAGTATTAATGGGGAAAGATTATTAGGCCTTATAATTTATATGCAATCACGCACATTCGTAGTATTTTTATGCTTTATAGGGTGGAGGTAGATATAGGCTAAAGCAATTTTTAGGAGTCTCCTATAACATTAATTTTACTGATTTACAAAATATAAACAAATAAGAATTTAATTTCTATGCAGCCGATACGATCAATAAATCGTTGTATCTTATTAAATTATTTTCAATTTTTTTTGTGCAGCGCTATTTTTAATCAATCTGAAGGTAAAAAACTTATAGCGTTTACTTTTAGAAGTAAAATAGTTTGTCATCTTAGTAAAACCCTCGAGAAGAATGAAGTAAAAACACTTCTGAAACTTTGTCCCTGTCCAACTTTTGACGTAAGGCGACGTGAATTTTTAAGACAGACGCAAAGATGATTAATGTATTCATTAAAACTTAAACGACACTAAGGAAAAAAATGCCAAAATAAAATGTTTTGTTTTGGAAATATTTCCTACAAAAACGAGTAATGCTTTGCCAACTTAAGCTAGAAGTGTATATATTTGGGAACAAATTCACCATATGTTTATAACTGAATCACTGGAAGCACAATCTATCATTCTATGGACACATTTTAATAATAAAATTGTAATTTAGCATGCATGAATGACCAAATTTTGCGGTACAATAAACGTGCAAATATCAAATACCCCCGTTGCAGCAGATCTGCATACTCAGCGAATATCAAATGCAAAAGGACATATTTCAATACAAGGTAGTGAGATTTAATATGTTTTTGTAAGCTCCATAAGAATATTATGGAGAATGAGTATGCAGGTTTGCTGCTACAGGTCCGTTAAAACTGGGTGGTTTTAATTCAATATTTCGTATATCTGAACTAGGAGAATCCATATATAAACTTTTATCAAGATATGTCAAAAAATAAGGAAGATATAGAATTTTTGTATTTCCCATAAGGACAAAATGGGGAATGAGTTAGCAGGTTTGCTGCCACAAAAATTGAAATTTCGGGGGTTTTAGACTAAACTACATTAGATCTTATCTAGATGAAGACATAAACCAAGTTTTATTAAGATATGTTGAGAAATAAGCGATATACAGAATTTTACGTATTTCCTATAAGGTTAACATTGGGACAACGTACCGTGTTATCACTTAGAATATCTTGGTAACCAATGGACATAAAGCAATGATTCAAAATACTAATTAGTTTGTTTTTTTGAGCTGAATTCAATGGTGCTAACTAAAATTGGATTATGTTTATTTTTATATGTGAAAATCCTGAAAACAGCATTTTTGGGGGGTTTATCCCCCTTTACCCCCCCTTCTAGTGGTCTGATCGGGCTGGTTTTCGAACTCATCCGAAAAATTACTACTTTACACGCCTATGTCAAATTTCATCCCGATCGGACCATTTTTGCGAGCGCTATCGTGCTTACAGTCACACACACACACACACACACACACACACACACACACACACACACACACACACACACACACACACACACACACACACACACATATATATATATATATATATATATATATAGAGATTTGAACGAATGGTGTTTTTGGTACCTGGGGGCACCAAAACGAAAAGTTATGATGGTCCCGCGCTTAGGTCTTACCATGAGACCTACGGTAATAGCTTCTTCCCTATAGGGGAAATTCGCGAAAAATGGATAAAACGTAGGCAAAGATAATAATGTTTTGTATGATTGACAACCAATGTGCAACTCAATGTCAGAATATAAATAGATGTGTGATCGAAATATGTTAAAACACTGTTATTGTTTTGTAATGTTGGTTGGAAACTCCCGAAAGCATATTAGGTACAGGAAATAATTAGTCACGATATATTAATGCAAGCGGCACAGTCAGAGACCTATAAAGCCCCGGATCTGTCAAACACACTCTCTCTAGTCGTCTTTGATGGAGCCTTGATTACAACCTGCGCTGATTATACAGAACGTCATTTACTTGCTCATATTCACAGGATTGGTTTAATGTAAAGCACGGTGAGGAGTAACTTGTTTACTATGTGACAGGCAAACTTGTTTCTATGCATTTTAGGATTGGAAATATGACATTGCAAAGCTGTTTATATAACCCTTTGAAGGACCAAAATTTACGGTTCTTAAAGACTTACAAACATATTGGAATATTGTGATTGGCTCAGATTGTATGAAATATTACATAGCTCGCTATTATTCTTATAAGTTGTAGATATTATGAAGAGGTAGTTATAAGACTTAATTGTATTTTACATTCCACATTCCAAGTCATGGGAAATATGCCCAAAGAGGGATGACCTCTTTTGCAAACGTAAAGTATGTTTATCATTTATGATGCCTGGGATTTACGATAATGAGTGTTAGGGTGTAAAAAAACTGTCTAACACAATAGCTGTATTAGTCCAGTTAAAAAAAAATAAATAAAAAGCCCAATCTCGAATAAATTCCTAGGGTTTTTAAGCTTTTCACTTCTTTAAAGGTACCTGAGGATGAATATACTAAAAGTCTTCAGCATGAATATGACGCGAGCTGTGATGGCAGTTAGCCAAATCGGGGCACTTATTTTGGTTTTTCGTACAAAATTTTGAGAACCGTGGGTCAGAGGTAAAAGGTGCTATAGTTAAAAATAAAGCTTATTAAATTCCCAATAAAAATGTTGATATACATATTTTTTGAATTCTTAATGGTTAATAATTTAGGGCAATACATATACCGTATTCTTCAAAAAACATTGTTAGGGCGATACAATAGATTTTAATAACTTGCCGAATCAAATTAGACTAATCGAAAGAAAAGAAAATGCCGGATGGTTGAAAATTGGCTCAGATGTTCGTTGGAACCATCTGAACATCATATTGAGAGACCTTGAGGGTGGGGTGACCGATCGAAGAGTAAAACAGAGTGTTCCAGATATGGAGATCTTATTTTCCCAATGGACCTATGATAACTTATGTTAAGTTAAAAATCTAGCATGAGTGAATATTTTGAACAGAAGGAATACCATAGAAACAGAACTCAAATCATTTTAAAATGGCTGTAATTTTTGTGACTTTCTTATACTGACATACGTAAAACCCAAAATAAAACGCAATGCGACAGGTCCAGGAAAAATACCCCTGTTGCAGCAGACCTGCATACTCAAGGGAATTTCAAATGCAAAACAACAAATTTCAATGCAACATAGCGAGATTTGACATGTTTTTGTAAGCTCCATAACAATAACATGGGGAATGAGTATGCAGGTTTGCTGCTACAGGTATATTAAAACTGGGTGGTTTTAATTCAATAGTAGATCTGAACTAGAAGAAGCTATTTACCAAGTTTTATCAAGATATGTTGAGAAATAACCGAGATATAGAATTTTACTTATTCCCCATAAGGTTAACATTGGGACAAGTACGTGTTTACCACTTTCAATATCTCGGTAACCAATGGACATAGAGCAGTGATTCAAAATAATAAATTGTTTGTTTTTTGAGCTGAATTCAATGGTGCCAACAAAAATTCGATAAATTTTGCCTATGTAAAAAACTCAAAAAACACATTTTTGGGGGTGTTTTTCCCCCTTCACCCCCCCCCCCCCTTCCGGTGGTCCTATCGGGCTGGTTCAAGAACTCGTCCGAACAATAACTAATTTACAAGTCTGTACCAAATTTCATTCCAATCGGACCATTTTTGCGAGCGCTATCGTGCTGACACACACACACACACACACACATATATATATATATTGACCCCAACACGAAAAATTATAGTGGTCCCGGGCTTAGGTCTTACCATGAGACCTACGGTAATAGCTTCTTCCCTGTAGGGGAAATTCGCTAAAAAAACTACATTTAAGGCCATATAACTAGGTAGCCACTAAGAATAGAAGACAAACGTAAGCTATCATTCTTTTGTAGCAAAATTTAGTAAGATTAATTTTGGTAACAGGCACTAATTAGCTCTAACCAACGGCACTGGAAATTTGGTCGAAAAACCACTTTCAGATACTATTAAATAAATGTACAAGGTTTCAAAACTTTCGGAATATGTTCAAGATTAATCTTGTTTTAACTCGACTATATAATTTGTGTTCTTCTAGGAATAAAAAAAATTAATATTGAAATTTTTATTTTTATTATTCTATTATAACATAAAATATTTCAATATTAAATATACGGTGATTTTCAATATCTTAGATCAGCCCCCCAAAACCCGGAAAAATCTCTAAAGCTTCGAAAGAAATTTTAAGTAAGAAAATAAATTTGTTTTTTTCTCAATATTTCAAATTTATTGTTATTGCGATAGTTGTTACTGCATGATCTTTAGTGATACAACACATTTTTAAAATTAAAAGTACACAATAAATATTAATAAATATTTGGTAGTTTGCATAGAAAACTACTTAGAGAAGCACAAGTTAATGCGCCAGCTTACTTTTATTTATTATGAACTCCAGTTTTAAAATTATGAGTTCTATTTTCTCTGTATAAAACGTGCATCAAAGTGTTTTAGTGCCAGTGCCAATGCTTGACATCCAATGATTGACGTCCTCAGCTTCGATCAAAGGCAAATTGACGTCAACTGACGGAATGACTGATTGACTGGGTGAATAGCAGTGACTGCGGGACACATGTAACACGTCGAGATCATGAACGATTTCAACTCAAAAGTACATTAACCTCACCCGAGCGTAAACGTTTTGGTTCAAAATAAACTCTCTACATATGTTATCCTCAGTGGTCATAGATAATAATATCATTTATTTTTCAATAAATGTTGGAATTCTATATCTTGTACAAAGATAATAAATCAAATTTTGGAACATGTTTTGTACAGTTGCAAGTTTGTATTAAGCTTTATCTCAAATTCATTAAACAAGTTAAATGGAAGTCGGGCGCCGAGTGGTTAGTGTGTCAGCTCATATATTATGAAAATAATCATATCAAATATAAAATTATTTTCTTAATTTTGAAATACATAAATAGCAAGATTAAATCTTGTTGTATTAATATATTTATGTATGGAGGCACAACATTTAATTTAGTCACAGTCAATATCACACATTTACGAGCATTTATAACAACATAGGCAACGAATTGAAGAAGAAGTAAAATACAAAGCAAGTAGAGAAATCAAATAGTTTTACCTTTCATCTGTACAATCCATCATGAATCTCCACAACAAGGAACATTGTCATATATTTAAATTATATTTTGAGGTGTATTCCATACTCAATCAAAACAAAATAAAGTAGCAAATATCCTTACGCTTTTTATGCTGTTACAGATACATTATACGTAGTCTGTTTTCAACTACTATATATTTGTCAAATACCACTGACCTATCATCGCACAGCCCAAACTATAAGACCTAGAACCTTGAAATTTTGCGTGGACGTTCCTCTTAGGGCGTAGGCATCCGCTAAGAAAGGATTTTACAAAATTCGATGTTTCAAGAGGTTTTTGGCGAGGTCGAATTTTTCAAATTTTCCCATATAAAAGTGTTATAGGACGATCTTTTGTTTACATTTTCAATGTTCATTCAATCAGCCAGCTGTGATAGTTTCACCAATGTACATTCGCTGTTACAGCTGATTATAAATTTAATTCTTTCATCACGGTTTAAATGTTCTTTTGTTGATTTATTTTATGGACATAATTATGTACTATATGAAAGTTACATTTAGTTTAGTATTAGTATATAATCTGTTTAATCATAAATTCAGTATATTGAACCATATTTATTTCGGCAGCGGGAGTTGTAATTATGCCTGTTACGATGACTTGGCGTTTAATCTAATTCGACCTCTAATTTGAAGATAGTTTGAAGACCTCTATAGTTTGAAGTCTAAAGATCGTGCTGGATTTCGTGGTTTGAGTTTTGAAACTAATTCCCCGCAAGACTGAAAGAGGGGGTTACGGTAATTTTTTAGTCACCAACAGACTGTAATAGCCTAATCTAATTCTTTGACTTATTTATATAGAAATCCTTAAATTATAAAAATCTCTGGGTTTTAAGTTTTTTTTTTTTGGCGGAGTCAAAGGTTTTAAATATGCCTGCATAAATGTAACAGATGATCTTTTGTCTATACATTTCCAATTAATTTCATCAGTTAAGCCGAGGGTAATTAGCTTCACGTATACGTTGTTTCAGCTGATCTATAATTTGATTTCTTTCATCATGGTTTTATGATTGTTTTGTCAATTTATTTAGGTCATACGCACTATATAAAAGTTAAATTTAGTTAAGGTTTAATCCATCATCAGTTTCTGTACCTTATATGTTTAAGCATAAAATGTGGCTCAATGTTTATTCAGGCAACGGGAGTTATAGTTTTTCCCTTAGGGGGTCCCTAATGTATTCATCCCCTACAATAGTTTGGCGAATTCCTGTTTCATCTAATCCGAGGGTGTCCTGGCTTTGCACGGAAAAAATAAGTGCTAGAGTCTGTAGTTGACCTTTCAAAATATATTGAAAACCGCCCATATGTTAAGATGAAAACTAAGTGACTCAATTTTGTAATACTGCCGAACATTCAGCTCTTTATTGTACTAATTATTTGGTACTCTATTTGACAGTTCTGAGCCAATGGCAAGTAGGCATAGAAATACCTTAAAATTGAAATATTTGAGTACCTTTCCATTTTTGAGTCATGTTTGAGAAAAGAATACCTACACTGTCTACTGTAATACGAGTATAACTGTTTTTAAAGCTACACAACGCCATAGCACGTAAACAAACCTCTACATTAAATATTCCTTGACATAACCTTTTTTTATTCAGCCCCTTCAGGTTCGTTAAATCAAGGTTAGTCACGCCAACCTACAAAAGCGACCTTTTTTGTTGTGCGATTATTTTTATCGTGAGCGAAGCCACGGGAACTGCTAGTTATTCTATAATTATTACAATTTAACCCTAAATTCATTCAACTTAGAAACCTTATATTTATATATCTAAATCCTTGCAAGTTTCCGAATATTTAATCATTGCACATTCATAGCATTACGCTATAATGTTAACTGTTTGAATATTGTAAATTCAAGGTATTATATGTACTTACTGTTGACAAGGTATTTGCAAGTTGTATACGGCACGTAGATGGAGTAGTTCAAGTTGATTAAGATAAGTTTGTTTACCTCTAGTGCCGTTGTCTACTTTGTTATTACCCTAAGCTGCTCCCAACAAACAAGGACAATACATTATTAAACAACTGCTAAAACAATTTAAATTACTTTCTTTGAAGTAATGTTGAAATTTTTTCATTGCAAAAAACATTGGATGGTAAAATAATTATATGTATTATTTTAATTGGAAGATACTTTACAAAAGATTTAATGAAGAAAAATCAATGTGGCCACTTAAGGTAAAACAGAAACAATTGCATATTATCTACTGGCTTTACTAATATTCAAGAGGAATTTTTAAGAATGTGTAACAGCATAATTTTTCTAGGCTCAAATTGAACAACAAACCCTAATTGATAAAGTTGTTATTGACGATGAAAATATTTAGCCAACGAGTTTATATTAAATTTATTTGGCTAGACAAAAACTGCCAATTTAATGTTTTAATTTAGCTCCGCAAAAATAAAAGTGGATAACTCTTCTTTAACTATTGTTTGTACCCTTCGTCTTTCATTGGACTGATCTCTGATAATTGCGAGGTGCTGACTCTTTGAAATATTTAAACTAACGCCGACGAATATTCTTAAACTATTTATTGTCGTAAGCAAAATTATGCGATGAAAAATGTAAAAGTAAACGTAATAATAACAAAATAACCAAAGTCGATGCTACAACTAAATATTTTCTTATTTTAAAAGATTCTATCAGTTGAATCACATTTTAAACTACATATTTTACTTATTTCCCGAAGACTTTTAAGTCAGTTAAATTTTTAAACATATTTGGAAGGCTGTTAAAATATTTTGTTACACTACAGAACATAAGTTGCTTCTGGAAAAAGGTTTCGGAGTGACGTAGTATTGTTTGTATTGTAGTATTGTTCGGTATTGTTCGAAGAGGACGGTAGTAAAAGAGACTATATATTCTCAAATCAAGGCGGGAATGTTTGAGCTTATGAGCTTTATAAGCTTAAGAAGTTGATTGGTTTTAAACGTACCTACTGTTTGTATGAAGAAAGAGCTGTTATTGTGACAGCTACTCTTTCGGTATGGTGAGGTACCTTCCAAAGTAGGTTACAAATATATCATTTGAACTCTTCACTAATTAAGCGGTTATGGTAAGATAAGCATCTTGTTGGCTCGCGTGTTTCTACAATAAAATGTTTCTATTTTAGACATAGAACATTACATCAAAACGTACTCAGAATGTTTCAAGTCATTTTATGCATTACTACATATTACAAGATCAGTAATATCGCATCACGAAAATTATTGATTTTTAGAAAAATTTATAATAATTATACTCAATACTTATAACGCACAAATAGACTGAGAAACACGTTTGTTGAATTGAAAAGGACATGTCTTTTTGTCGATAAAACATTTTAAGGTAAACCAACATTTTAAGGTGCCTTAGTGTTTAAGAAACCATGTGCACTTAATATATAACCTGCGGTTTCGTAAAAATACGAATTTCGCCTAAAATATTAATTGTAAGTGATTCTAAATTTAGTTACGTTTTAAGTATTATAATAATAACGGGTTTTTGAATACTTTTTAGCTAACAATTCAAATTTAACTCAAGCCTTGTCTATGTTCCAGTGTCTGGCACTAATATAATTTTAAGCCCACCATAGTTAAAAACATAATATTTAGCGTATGAAGGTGAATATTGTAGTGTATATTATGAAATATTGAACTTCATTATTTATACCTCTTATGAATATCTCTAAATTTCAAATAGATAAACCTTCTTCTTAACGATTGTGATAAGGAGAACTCCAAAAACGATGCTATCGGCTTCAAAAAACCACAATTTTTTTAACATGAGCTAAATGATACAGTTTTTCTTTTATAAAAATACCAAGAATAGACATATTTTCCCTGATAAATTCAATCTTGTACAAAATATATCAAGTGAACCACATTATAAGGCGAAGCAGTGTCGGCCACTGGTGGTTGTTGCACAGTTGGGGAGAAAGCGTGGCGGAATTTCGGAGCGGGTTGCGTGCAATAGCAGCGCTAGACATTGCCGCATTTCTGGCATTCGCTTCATTTCTTTGCTAGCTTAGCGTGATGGTCGATTGCTAGTTGAACGGATTCTTCGTAGCGACGAGTTTTTCCACTGCTCTCTTTCAGTTCCGAGATAAAATTACGAGTATTTAGGACATTTAGTCACAAGCTTAATCATAGTGTGGCTCCTAAATAAATAAATATATTTTTGTCTTTTGTGTTATGTATTTTCATGTCGATTAGTAATAGTTTAATTACTTTAGGGTTATTCAGGGTGTTTATGAAAAACCCTTACAGACTTCGGGATACGGTTACTTACATCAAAAATAAGAAAAAAGTTCCTGTACACATGGGTCCTAAAATGCTCGGTTATCCGTCTGTCTGTCTGTATGTATTTTTAACATGATTTTGCATAACTTAGGAATTACTAAAGATATCAACTTAAAACTTGGTACGTATATGCTGACTAATAGGACCTGTTGTTTTGCGGAGTATTAAGTTTCTACTTTGTACCATTTCAAAATGGCAGCCATTTTTATATTTTAAGGCGTAATACCTCAAAACCCGTAAATTTTACAAAACATTTGCAAGCGACAGAAAGGCTGCGTAATTTTATTTCCTACAAAACCACATAAAGATCATAAAGATAGAACTGTAACTAACGGAGTTATTGCAATCTTTCTAACAGAATACATGCCTTTTTATGGCGTTTATAGCAAATATTCGCACTATTTTATGAGAAAAATTGGAATAACTCCCTTAATTGTAGTTCGATCTTTATGATCTTTATACAGTTTTGTAGTAAATAAAATTACGGAACTTTTCTCTCGTACAATTTCTGTAAAATTTACGGTTTTTAAGACATTAAGTTTTAAAATATAGAAATGGCTGCCATTTTGAAATGGTACAAAGTAGAAACTTGATACTCCGCACCAAAATAGATCCTATTAGTCAGCATATACGTACCAAGTTTTAAATTGATTTCTTCAGTAGTTCCAAAGTTATGCAAAATCATGTTACAAATACATACAGACCGACAGACGGATAACCGAGCATTTTAGGACCAATGTTTATGGAACTTTTTTCTTATTCTTGATGCAAGTAACCATATCCCAAAGTCTGTAAGGGTTTTTCATAACCCTGTATATAACTAAAATAATTTATTTGCTTACAAAAACATAATTGTTTGTTGAATGGATTATTAAGAAAAGTTAAACTTTCAGTTAAAAAAATCACGGGAACCGCTTTAAAAGAGATATTTTAATTATAATTAATCATGACTAAAAAAAAGACACACACTTAGTGAATATTCAAGTCACTATGCTCAACAACCTAAGAAACTGGAAACCTCCCATAACAATGGTTTTATCAATAACAGCCTCACTGTTAACAATGATTGAACTTCCCTGTTTAACTTTCTTATACAAGTTGTGACTTTTCATCAAAACGATTTGTTCTCACAAAAAGAAGTAAAATAAACCCACAACCCCTTTTTATTATGCAACGAAGGTAGAAACCCCTTGTTTCCTTATAATAATGACATGAAGTAATACTTTTTAAATCCATTTATCATTTATTCAGGAGTATTCATTCAGTGTCGTCCTTAGCAAATGCGAAGCATGGAACAAAAACATAATTGCGAGTTATTTTTTAACAATGATCACCGGGGTCTGGGGTACCGGATACCATCAGAGGAGAGGGGTCCGGGGTTCCTTCCCCGGAAAGTTTTACAAAATTATAGTTGCAAAGTCGTCATTTTAAGTTATTTTAGGCGTAAAAATGTAAAATATAATAATTTTGGTCTGACGGGAAATAAATAGAGTAAGAACTAAATTTGTTCTTTTTTGGGGTTTTTAAGGATAATAAATTAAAAATTTGTACATATTATTACTATTATTATTACCTAATATTAATATTTCTTGCAAATATTATTTGTTTAGTATTCCAATACAAAATGGACATCTTCATTATTACCGGCGGGAGTGAGGCTCGGTTCCCGTCACCCATCCGCCGCCATAAAACGATGTTTTGCATTTGCATTCATTTAGTCGCTCCTATTTCGTATGTATGAGAATTATGCTAGTAGGTTTTAAATTAATCCCTAATAATCATATTGTGCGGATAGTAAGATATTTAGGAACATACCTTATTATATAATTTGCATTTAACCAAATCTTTAATTTCTTTAGCGAGAGTAAGGCTTCGTCGCGAGGCCCCACTCGCTCCACCCTAAGGACGGCTTGCCTGTATTCATTTTATTTGGCATTTGTAAAAATAAAAACCCAACCTATTTTAAATTTTATCTAATATAACTTTTATTGGAAAAATATAATATAACATTCAAAGAAAAAAAACTTTGTTTCAATGAGAAAATTTGAGTTCCTTACATAGGCAAAAAGGATACAGATTGTTTTCGCGAAAGTGTTAAATTTCTCGTAAAACGTTCATTCCTTTTCTTAATAATACAACGAAACGCATATGAATGTACTTTTAAGTTAAAATTGGGTGATAAAGAGACTCATGGAGTGAGAGACGAGGAGGGGCAATAAACAACGACACAACAATGCCGCTATAAACTGTAACGGCTAGTGACGCCATTAACATGATAACGCCAGAGCGATCCTTTCATACAAACCCTTGCGATGACACGAGTTATAGTTAACCCTCATAGCAATTGACCCTTTATGGAGAATATGTGGTAATAGGAAACATCGAACTAATGCGATTGGATAATATAAGCGTAGTGGTATGTCGTGTGTTTTATGACGATATATAACTTAATGTTTAATTTCAAGGGGTTTGTTCACGTTCTTTTTTATTAATATGGTGAAATGGTTATTTGTTACACGGTACCTTATGATCAATTTCACTGCAAACATCTTTCTACACAACTGTGCTTTTATTGTATGGTTGATAAAATGCCATACGTTGATTAAATTCCATACTATCTACCTCATAATCGAATTACTAAATTTTGTTGGAATAAAGATTCAGTATACATAGTACATTTCATAACAAGAGTGGAAAGTGGGTCGGCCCGGTGCATATTTTAGAACACGTGTTTGAATTGCGATATTTGTCGCAATTATTATTGACAAATATCGCATCCAGCATGTCCAGCTTTTATAAGGTCGAGAATAAACACATCACTTTCACTCGTGTTTTGAACGATAGTTTTTGCTGATGAATCTTTAACAAATATTTGTTTGTTTATACGAAAAATCAAAAAAGAGAGTAAAACATTACACTGGTGCATAGTATATAAACACCGGTTTTGCTTAGTGTACAATGTAATGATACATTTTCGCAGGTAATAAACACAACGAAATCAGGCGATTTTACAGTACAGTAGAGTAGCAAAAGAAATTACAAGACTTGTTTAATAAATAATAAACGGTATCAGGAAACTGACACATACTTTCTCCCTTCAAATCATTTAAAACCAGAAAACATACATAGTAAAATAAAACAAAGTATCAATTAATTATCACACAAATATATACCAAATTTTATCAAAATCGGTTAGTAAATAACGGAGATATCGGTTTTTGAATATTTGCCATAAGAATAACATTGGACAACGTACTGTGTTTACCGCCAAACTAAAATATCAATTATCTTTGCAACCAGTTGACGTAGACTAATGATTAAAAATACTAGATTATTTAGTTTTTCAAGCCAAAATTTAATGGTTGCAAGTATTTTTTCTTTATAGGTCACAGATTTTGTGAAATTTGAAAAATATGAATTTTTTAACACTTAAACCCCTATAACTTCTAAACCTGAATGTTTACAGACATGCGGGTGGTGTCATTTTGTTTGACATCTTATGCACTAAAAACCATGAAATTTTTATCAAAATCGTTAGAGCCGTTTTTGAGAATTTTGGATTTTTGTCATTTTTTATGGGTTTTTATGGGGTAAATACCCTTAAAAATCAAAAATTCAAAAAAAATGAAAAATACGCCTGGAGATACCACGGCTTTATACCTACATGCCAAATTTCATGAAAATCGGACCACTGGTGTCGAGACAGATACCACACCAAAAACCACTTTTTTGGATTCAGGGAGCACTAAAACAAGTATATTCACTAACAACTCAAATTCGAAAATTTTGACGAAAACAATACTTTCTCCATGTACCATGTATAGGGGGAGAAAGTAAAAAACAAAAAAAAATTAAGTAGGAATAATTTGCCTCAGAAGAAGCATATCCGGGACATCCTAGAAGAGAAATAACGCGTCATTATTAATTAATTTGACGTATTTTTATCTACGACCATTGCAATAAGCACCAATTATGGTATTACAATAAACATTGGTTGTTGGGCTATTACTTAACAATCCTGTCTAAGGAACATGCCAACCTTAGTCAGTAACAAGGCTACAAGATCGCGCCACTATCATCACGATCATCACACTCATCCTTCACTCATATTCAGGGTAACGTCCTCCATGAGGTACCTGTCTTATTAAAGTGATTAAGTGATTAAGTGAATGATATACAATAAAACACAAAAAACCAAGCAGTTGCATAATGACGACTTTATGATACTGGAGTCACTTTAGATTACTGGTTCTAGACCAATGAGAGCTCGGCATTTGACGGAAGTAGTGTCATAATGACAATTACGCAATTCGCACATCAGCTGATTGTTGCATTACGATTCATGTTTGAGTTGACATCCCATCAGCTGATTGTTCCACAACGATTCATGGTTAAGTCTGCTTATGTGCCTAACCTCAAATTTGAGTTGACCTATTCCATCATTAGTAAAAGTCATGAGTTGTGTTTAACTTCGGGGAAAATGTTGGCGTTTACTGTTGGTCGTAGATAAAGTAGTGTATGCAACGATTGCATTATGTTATAAATATCTCACTCGTGGCTTAAAGGCATTCATTATACAATCGTTGCATAAACTACTATTTTAGTTCACCAGAAACCATCAACAAATAAAATCGACCAACGGAATAAAATACGATCAAACAATAAGCCAACCGGTTCGCCCGTCAGGAGCCGCATGCAGTGGAGAATTTTGAGATCTGGTTGCGATAAGAGCGGCAAGGTCGGGCCCGGGCAATGTCAAGGTCGCTGGGACCTGTCCGACCTTGGCCCACAGTCCAGTGACCCAGAGTCGTTACGCAACCAGCCGCAGCCGCTGGCGCTACGTTCTGTTTTTGTTGCAAGTGTCGCAAGATCAGCCGGTCCGCCTCGTCGATCACACGGGCTCATGAGAGATTACGGTTTCGTGAAATTGCCACTGGTCGGATAATCTCGTCTAAGCGATATTTAAAAGGTAGTCTAGGGGTCTTAGTCTCTGTGAAAATTGAACCAAATGGGAGAACTTACGTACGAGCATTAAATGGCGTAAAGCAATGAGCAAACAATAAGCAAAATGTATAAAATTATCAAGTTGATGGGCAAAGTGTATCATTAAGTGGGTCCAAGAAATCTTCAGACTTGCTACATAGCACGCAATTTTTTCTCTCCTTTGTCTACATCTACAAGATTTAATTTGAAATTTGTCCACGCATATGAAATGAAGTAAAATATTCACGTGTGAATCTTCTTTTTCAAGAATTAGCTTGTTTGTGCCTGATATTTTTTACTGCGGAAAGTTTTCTTTTTAACAATGAACTTATATAAAATAATAAAAATAAATGCCGGTATGTTTTTATTATTTTCTGTTCTTACATGTCAGGGTGATGCAGCACAGTACGCAATTAATGAAGAAAAATATAGGTATTATATGATGGTAACGTTAATAGGTAGGTTGTCTTCGTCAATGGCTAGTTATAAAACATTTTAATATATAGTATGATTTTTATCAACGATTAAAAAAAGAAGATTCATAGGTGAATATTTACTCTACTTCATAATATTCTCTATATGCGTAGGATGGATTTCAAATCAAATCTTGTAGATAGATGTAAACAAAGGATAGAACAATATTTTCGTACTATATAGCAAGCCCGATGATTACTTGGACCCACTTTATATACTTGTATGATAAATATAAATTTAGCGTATTGGAAAGCAAGAGTTTGTTTGAAGTGCATTGTTTTTAAACAATGCAGATGCATGAGGCCAAATCTCAAAGTAACTGGACGGTATGTTTTATGATATAAATAAGAGGAAAAATGTTCAAAAACTGCTACAGATTTCAGTGAAGCTGTCTGTTAGTCTGTAATTTCATTCCGGTTGGACGCCGCATTTCAACTCTGACAGCTCCGCTCGTGTGCCGCGCCTAGAAGTAATTCGATTTAATCATGCTTTGCCACTACACAAGTAAAAAACTTTACGCTTGAATAAGTTTTACTTACGCTTAATTTACAGTAATAAAGAATAATAAATCCTCTATTCACAGTGTTTAAAGTACTTCAAAAGTTTTGGGAGATGATTAATTTTACAACAATTAACAAAATATTGCCTATTAGTTTTGTATTTTTTCGTCTGTCGGAATGCACGTTTTTTGAATAATTAAAGTAGTTCATCATCCACTTAAGGTATCAACTTAAGACTTGATAATATGACCAATATCACCTATTCTGGTGCAGAATTCAAGTTTATTATTTTTTTTTACTTTGCGAGGTTTATTAAACAGAATAACATATAGATCCTTAAGATTAAGAAGTATCACGAGGAAAACGAGGTAGAATGATGATCTTAACGAAAATAAATGGAATGTATACAGATATTACCATAAATTTACGGTAGTCTTTCATGACATAAAATACGGTAAATCTTCAATCATGTAAAGTTTTCTTAATGTGTCTTTCTTATTATGTCCTTATTATTAGTGTTTACTTAACTTTTATCCAACTGCACTCCCAGTTGATCAAATAGTTCGTTTTATACTAAAAGTAAATTCAATGGAAAGTTAGTTATACAGTTATAAGTTAGTTATTAATTTTTATTTTGCCAAACAACATCTAGTTTAATTTCATTAAAAATTACATACATTTAATTCAATAATCGGTTAAACACTAAAACATTTCAACTGAATCTTAAACATGTTTATGATGATCTTTATCTTGAATAATCTGATGAAGACTCTAATCTTTGTGCTACTACCCACCTGTAGCAAACACGGTGAAACTCCCATTGAATTAAATGGCAGCTATTAACCGACAGCGAACGACTGGTGTGGCAAGAAAAAGTGGACCAACAAGTCCAATGCGACTATCCCGCCAACCTCTGGACCAACAAGTGATCGTGCGACATCCCGTCAACGGCGTCAACCTCTCAAAGCTGGCCGACTCTGATCAATCTGTGCTTGAAGGATGCAACGTATAACATAGGCCTACGTATACGTAGGCCTCGTAGGCCTACTTATGAGTCATTATTTTCCCTATTATTTCTTTTTTTTAAAGAGAGAGTGAGACTAAACTGAGCAGAAAGTTAGTAAAGAGCCTCGATACCATAAAATTAACTAGGGCCCGTTTTACATTATACGATTTTTGTTGTTCCGGCAAAATGTCGGATGTCGGATAGTTATTTATGGATTTGTGAAGAAAAATAAATTTATTGACACTTTCATATTATGTGACAACGACATTTTGTCCGTCCGACGCCCGGCGGCAGTCGGGTGGTACTGGTCTGTCCGACGCCGAGTAACATTCTTCCGGCACATTTGGCTGCAGTTGAAAATGTGATGGAATGGGCGCTTTCACACTGTCCGACTTTGTGTCGGTGGCTAAGCATCCGACATTTTACCAAAACCACAAAAATCGCTAATGAGAAACGGACATTAAGGGCTGTCAGGATTAATCTGATTTTTTATATATTTTACAGTGAAATATTTAGAAAATGCATGATGTGGAAGAACAGCTAGAATCTGAAGAGCATGAGGAAAGGAATATTGTCTAGTTTGTTTAATATTTTTAATAAAAAAATCCCTCTGGCTAATTTTAACTTCAAAATTTCTAATGTTTTTTAAATGTCCTCCTTACTCTAGAATGGTATCCAGCCCAAACGTAGTCTGCTACCTCAGGCTGATCCTTATTCATAAAAGCTTCCTGAAACTTCCGTGAATTTTCGGATTTTTTAAGGATAGTTGGATGCATGGATAATTCGTTACTGAACTGGCTTTGTAATATTTAATACCATAACAAAACTTCAAAAAGTAAATGGATCCGGAACGGACTTGAGGTGATATGGGAGGGAGTTAAATAGTTCACTATAAATATAAAATTATCAGTTTTCGATAGAAAAACTATGTTGTACTCAGGAGTGGATAGGAGATCACGCCTTCTTTAGTTATAATGGGTATGTGTAGATGAGTAACTATGGAACGGATTGCTTTTTTTACTATAAAGGAGATGCATTCGAAAACATAAATACAGGGATGTTTGGATACAGAAAGCTAGTTTTCTGTGGCTTATGAGTAACTGAGATTGACATACTAATATACAATCTGGGGGAATAAAAGATGCTGCTATACATACGTCACGTCACGTCACGTCTACATACGGCCAATACGGCGATTCAGCAGGGAGTGCTATACAATATTCTCATTCGCTCTGTACGCAACGTCCTCATTCGCATCCGCACATCATGATGCGACATTCGAAGTCGCGGGGAAGAGCGTATTTAGTAAGTACCCCTGGCGTATTAAATGAATAGGCCTATATAGATTAAAATTATTTTGATAAATATAAATTTGTATGATTACACGCCTATTATAAAATACAACGTCCAAACTTAAGGTTAGCTATTAATGTTTGCTATTAACACCGATATATATTCGTAACCCTTGTATTTCAAATGGTGATACGTCTTACTGAAATTAATTAGGCATTATAAGTGATAAGCATCATGAAATAATAATTATTAATGTAATTAACATAAACCTTGAACGCCAAAACAGCACTTTGAACAGTTTTCAGTATAAACTCCGCTAGTTTATAACAGCCGAATCGCCGAATGGAAATCGGTAGAGGCTAAACATACACGTCACGTCACGTCACGTCCCGTCCGAATCCGGCCGATTCGGCCGTGTATGCTCTTCAGAGCATTCGCTTCAGGCCGTGACGTGACGAGACGTGACGTGACGTGTGTGTATAGCCGGTTCCAATTAATTATTCAGGTTTCATTCACCTCAAAAATGAACGTGACGTGTCGTGCCGTGACGTGTGTGTATAGCCTCACCTTAACAACTCACTCTTTACTAGAGAACTAGATAACACGTAGCTCGAAATCGAGCAAAAATCATATGGTAATAGGATGAAGAATAATCAGCCTACTTATATACTTTTAAAGTTTAATCAAAGGGCTAACTAACTTCATTAACAAAATTATGGCTCAACTACTGAAACTTTTAAAGTTAATTTGATCTACCGCAGGAGTTTCCGGTAAATGGAAACGATTTTTAAGGCAACACCTTCATTTCCCCATGTCCTCTTTTTTCTGAAATGTATATTCTAACATCGGCAAAAGATCAAGCTCTGCTTACAGCAACATGAAAAGAAAACCGCTTGCGTATTAATATATAGACGATAAAAAGTAATTTAAGGATACTTGTTGTCCAATCACATTAATTATTAAAATTGTGTAAAATGCTTTTGAACGCACTCTTGATTCTTCTTACACTGTTTCTAATTTTAATAATATCTATACTTATATAATACGCAAATATTTTTGTGATCATTACTCCTCCTAAACTACTGGGCCGACTTAAATAATGTAGGTGTCGTTGGAAAGTGCTTGGATTTTGCTTGCAATTTTGCAGGAAATAATTTTATGAAGATAGGTTAGACTAAAGGCAACGCCGGCCCTAGACGTTCTTAAAGCTTTGTATTTGTCCATAAGATTTAGCTTGGGAATATAAATTTCAATAAAGCAGCTGAATAGTGTAAACAAAGTTTTTCAGTAAAGCCACGTGTTCGAATTGAAACCATACTGAAACAGACTTAAAACATTTATTTATGAGTTAGTAGATTTATTGAGCCATTTTATTTCGGGTTAAGATTAAGAAGGGCTATAATTTAGTAACAGAATTTGAGCTACAGCAATAAAAAAAGTAAAATCTATTAAATTAACTGTAATTTTTTTCACAAAATAATTTATTTCTTTATTATTTATTTAAAAATAACCCATTTAAAAACATGTGTATGGTATAAACAAACTTGCAATCGATTTCCAAATAACTGTTTGTTTTCTGACATTATGTTGCCCGTAATTATTTTTAAAATTAAACTAATAATTAAAATACGACAAAGACGCCTTGATGAACTCGATTGCTATACAATTTTCTTGTTGTTTATGTTGATGGTTAATATGAGGTTTGTTTATGAGTACAGTAATAATCTAAAAATAGTAGCCGTATTAAGGCGCTCGATCAAGTTGATTAAACATAACGATTTGTAATGTTTCCAGTTAATTATTTTTATTTTGTTTAGCTGTGATGTTTAAGCTATAATTATGTAAAAAATCTATACTATTAAAGGAACATATGTTTAACAATTATATTGGTTCTATAAGATGGTCCGTGGTTGTAAAGTAAGAATGTTCCATATAAACTTGAACTATCTATAATTTAACCTTCACCAAATCATCTCCGGAAAGAAATATTTTTCATAACGAACTTAAGTAAATAATTTCAGTAATACTGGAGGAAATTTTGAAGTTTAACCATATCATTAATAAAATAGTTTTAGAATACTGTACCATAATTATTTTCATTTAGAAGTCAATACCTGACTATTGCTCGATTCCGAGCGACGGGTTTACTAGTTTGGTATTAAAGAAAGTAATGTCATGACTAAATGGATTTTTACAACTGCGGTAGATTACATGGAATAGCCATCAACAGATTTTACCTCGTGATTTAGAAGCATTTAATCTCCATTGGTGAAAACATCTATCATTCTGTCCTTATCTGGAGAAGGATTAATGGCTTAAGACAAAACTTTTCTTATTTATATTTAAGTGATGGGATCAACGTAATGAGATTTAGTTTCTCGGAATGCCACAAACCTATGCAAGTAACATTTCTGATTACTCCAGTTGACTAAAGCCAAGCAAAGCGGAAAAGTCAAACAAGTTTATATCTAAATGTTCGGTATTTATAAATAAATGCCAAAGTGGGTTAACTATGTATGATCAGTAGGCTATGTCCTTATCGGTTAAAACTTGGGGCTTAGAAAAATGATTACAAATATTTTTCTCGGTATACTGCTTTATTTTCATAAAAAATCTTTTAAAAGTAGATTCAGGAACAGTGATCCAGGTGCACACCGAACCTGAGATACACTAAAGTTTAAGGTGATGAACGAAGTGTTTTAGTAATAAATAAAATTTAAGGGATGGAATTTTAAAGGGCTGGCCCCAGTTTTTTCGCCTGGTGGGAGTAGGTATTATAAGTATTTATATTTAAAAAATATAATCTTAAATATTTCTCATTAATTTAATTTAATAAAAATAAATTTACAAAATGGTAAATTATTTTGTTTGTAAAGCTTTATAATACTTTGTAAAGTTTCAAAAGAAAAAAATATGGAAAATGTCTGTAATAATTAACATAAATTAATTAAATTTTGGTATGACATAGGACGGAGTTAAGGAACTGTGAATTATTTCTGAAAACACAAATACAGTTTTTTGGCTTTAAATTACTAACTATTATACAATTGTACCATTGTACCCGTGCGTGTCAAAGGACGCTGAGCCGCTGATCACAATTACTGCGTTGTTCGCCAAATTGCCCCCGGGAGCCATCGAGGTCCAGGCATTATACCTCCATCGGCCAGCAAGCTATCGGTTAGAGTGCTGGGCCAGGCAACAGTTTAACGCTTAACGACTGATTAAGCCACATTAATTCGTTTCGAAATTCTGGTATTGAATGAAATAAACCAAAACGGTGTGGTTTGTGGCATTGCACTTTATAGAGCGTAAATTGTGAACTGATCGTTTTTATTTATTTATTTGTTAATCCCATAGAAAAGTGATTGGTCTGATTCTATTTTGATTAGGGCACGTGTGAAATTAATGTCGCACTGGTAAGCGTGAATAAGGTAACAGTGTAGATGATTTGAAATTGAAAATAGCATTACAGGATGCTTTATACGTGATATGGTGTATCATGAAGGAATTAAGTTATAAACCAGCCTGATCTTATTTTAACAACGAAATGTTTTGGGTATTACGGTTAGGTTTTTAACTACGATTAAATAAGTGTAACTCCACAGAAACAATTTATTCAAAATATACAATGATGGCGAATGATGATAACTTACTAAAAATGAGAATACATTACAAATTTGTAATCATATATGAAACTTATAACTGCAGTATTAATGTGTTAATGAAAATATTCGATCAACCTCCGAATTCATATTTAGATTAATTTGGCTGAATGAAGAAATAGAACATAATATTACCAATGTGACTAACATTCGTACCAGTAAAGGAAAAACAATTTTTTACGCGTTAGTAAATTATTTTACTTATTACTAATTAAAAAGTAAGATTTGTTGCTTAAGACGGTTATCGCTTAGTAAGAAAAGCCGGCTTTCGCTAGCGTGTATTTAGTACATTCTGTTTTCGCGGCGATGCACCATGCAGATAGTCGCATCGTTCCGCATCGCGCTAATGGTGGAGTATTAGCCTCGTGGCTTCATTATTTCGTAAATACTGTAATGTGACAGCATGCAACATTCACCGAGCCGTAACACGTATTAGATTACTGAGACTGTCAACTTGTTTGTCATGTTATTCCATGACGAGCTAAGTAATATAAAAACTGTTTATATTAGGCCCGGAACAGTAGATATAAAATATTAATAACTAGCTGATTTTTTGTGTTGTGTTAGCACATAATAAGGAAACTATTTTTTACGAGGTCTCTGTGGCGTTATCGTGAAACTATAAAAAATTTAATTCGATCGAGGAAAATACTTTATTTAGTGAACTTGAACATAACAACTTGTTTATCAACAAACAAAACTAAATCAAGATAACAATACCACATGTTCTTAAACACACATGATTACAACACAGTCTCCTTATTAATTCTGCTTGCTTCACTCAGTATAACGGAAAGGGGATCTTGCCCCTCTATTTTTTTTTGACAGGTAAAAAAAGAGCGATTTGTGACTGTATCCTTGAATTCAACTTGAAAAACAAACAATTTAGTAGTCTATTTTAAATCGTTTCTCTATAACCAATTGTAACTTATAGAGAAAATCTTATTTGTGTTTTGCTTTCGCATATTTATGCTTGCTGACATGATCAGGAATATTAGGCAAGTGTGTAGAGTAATTTCATCGTTTGCCTAAACGCAAAAAATATCTATTTAGCCAAAAGTCAAGGAAAGATTTTAAAACTTGGACTAAAAATAGTTTTCTGTGTCGGCAGTCGTTGCCAAGCAAGGAATTTATGGGACTTTTATATTTTCGTTTATATTGATTATCCGGACCGGTATTAAATTGCACACCGTTTGTTCGAAATTTCCTCTCCATGAAAAAATAATGTTCTTGCTTTAGTTATTTTGCACACATTTTGTAACGAGTTCATCAGAGGTCAATGTCCTATTCTCGTTAAAACTCGGAAAGCTTCATTAGTTGCAATTTCGATATATATATATATAACACGTTAGATTATCAACGTAAAAAACCTTTCATTAGATTACCATCATAAAAGATAAATGGTGGCAAGTAATTGTTCCTCAAAAAGTTACACATTAATAATACGAAATTTGTGTGGGATGGAAGAGCAAAATATGGTATAAATGGTAACAGCAAACTGACACATACTTTCTTCCTTAAAGCAATAAAATCTACCTAAAATAAAATAAATTTACAATCACCCACAAATGCATACCAAATTTTATGGAAATCGGTTAGCAGTTAACGGAGATGTCGGGTTTTGAATATTTACCATAAGAACAACATTAGACAACGTACTGCGTTTAGTGCCAAACGAAAATATCAATTATCTCCGCAACCAATTGACGTAGACTAATAATCCAAAATAATTAATTATTTAGTTTTTGAAGCCAAATTCAATGGTTGCAAGTATATTTCTTTTAGAAGTTACAGATTTTGTGAAATTTTAAAAATATGAATTTTTTAACACTTAAACCCCCATAAATTCTGAACCTGATTTTTTACAGACATAAGGAGGGTGTTATTTTATTTGTCACCTTAAGCACTAAAAAACCTACAATTTTTATTAAAATCGTTAGAACCGTTTTTGAGAAATTTTGATATTTGTCGATTTTTGAAGATTTTTATGGGGCAAATACCCTATAAAATAAAAAAAATGAAAAAACCTGTAGATATTATGGTTTTATACCTACATACCAAATTTTATGAAAATCGGACCACTGGTATCGTCTTTAGCTTTGTTTACATTCAACCATCCACACACATGGACGGACAGACACGCTCCAAAAACCACTTTTTTGGATTCAGGGAGCACTAAACCGAATTTGTCTACCAACAAATCAAATTCGAAATTTTGACAAAAACAATGCTTTCTCCATATAAAGAAGAGAAAGTAAAAAATGCCTGATTTTAATGGAAAATCAAAAAGTCAAAACATTTTAATGGAAAATTAATTATTTTAAACTCAATATAACAAACTGGATTTCAACAAATTTGAAAAAAACGTTGATAATTAAAACACAAGAGGACTGTATTTACAGATTCAACTACAGCTCGTGTAAAATTTTAAGCTACAGACATTCGTGACCGACATCTAAGGGATGGTAAAAGCGAAAGTAATTGCGCAGTTTCGTTGATTGCTCCACGATTGGTTCGCAGGTGGTTTCAGCTACGCGTGTTTAGAGCCTCTCGTCACAAAGAGAGGCGTTTCAGTTTGGTTATTTAATATATTTATCATGAAAGAATAGTAACCCATTCATTGCGGTTAGGATGGATGTTACTAAGACTTCATGATATAGTCATGTTCTTTTGGTGGTTTTCTATAGCAATAAAAATAATCCTGGTGATTTTCTATTGCAATAAAAATAATCCTGATTTATAGAGAAAATTAAAAAATAATTATTATATGGAATATTTTATGAAAGTAATTTTCATACTTTTCTGAGTAAAATGAACTTTAATAATGTATTTAAGACAGGTTTGGAAATAATAAGCTATATTGAAAACATACATGAATTTGGTCAAATGTTTACATAAGTATGTATGTTTTATGTAAGTATGTGTATACAGATATTGTAAAAAAGTCATATATGCCTATATATTACATAAAACCAAGGGAACCACTCAAAGCCACGTACAGTAACATCCACATGAAATGCATTCAAATTATTCTACGTTTTCTTCAATAAATATTGTTTACTACAAATCAACGGAAAAGTAATAACGTAGTCTAATTAAATGGCTGCGTCAAACTATGTAGTTCGTTGAATCAAGCCCCAACTAAAGGATGTTTCTTGTGATTTGCTGCACTAGTCAGGACTACCGTTATTGGCGAGGTCTACTGACTGGGCTGCCAGGTTTAAGTAATACCGGACGGAATGGGGACAAGTCCTTTATTTTCACTTATTTCCCCAGGGAAATAAACTACCTTGGTTAAAATGCAGATTTTGACTATCCGTGACATAGAAGCTGTTTATTTTAGCTTGAAAAATAATACATCTGCATGTCTCTACATCCGCAGGTCTTCATGTCAGAAGTAACATTTCGCTCAGTTAATCAATAGTTTGCTGTTGAGCTAAAATACAATCGATATAGGGAATAATTTTACTGTAATTTAATATTTTACATCATCTTTCGAGGTTTCATTTTTTGGTAGCACATAACTTTTGACAAGTTACGAGTGTTTGTTCTAAAAACGAGAACTAAAACTAAATAAATAATTCAATCTTAAAGTATTCGAACTATTAGCTCAAGAAATATGATGCACTCGTGGTATATGATGTATGGTATGGATAAATATAGTACATAGAATACGATGTAGTAAAGTAAACAACTTGATAAAAAATCTATCTACTCAATATTTTAATATATTATTTATTAAATTATTTCAAGATTAAATATATATTGCCTATATGAAAATTCAAACAGTTTAATGAAAAAAAAACACCCTTTAACCTATGAATAAATTTGGACCATTAGAATTATATACAAAACAAATGTATAAAAATTAAATAGAATCCATAAGCCGTGAGTTTTAGTTGCGATGTAGTCATCGAACTTGCGGCAACACAGGACAGCGTGATGTGTCCGGTGAAAGGGTAACACTGCGCATTGTTGTGATCATGTGTCGGAACGGCCACTGAACCCGCGTCTCGAACATTATTATTATTGCCAACACCTACCTCAAATATGATTATGATTAATGTCGAGTAAACCAACCGAGAACAAACGGGTTGTCCCGTATTCTTGCCTTTAATTTGTGACTGTTTAATATATATTAATTTAAAAAAATACTTCAATAGTATTTTAATAAAATATTTTATTTTGAAACATTATAAATTAAAAAAAAATTTGTTTATAGTTAAAAATTAATTATAAAAGGCCTTTGTTTTCAATGTTAAAGAAATCAATATTATGAAATGAAATGAAATGAAAAAAATCTTTATTTTACCAGGCAAAGTTAGGGCCACATTGCCCTCTCTTACTCTTAACCTGTAATACAACATGTGAGATATGTCTGTATTTTTATTTTACTTTACTAATTTGCAAAAACTTAATATATTTACATAAAGGAGAATAACTATATCAATTTAAACTACACTCATTCACCCAAACATTCATCCATTAGTGACCCCGCTCAAGACGAAAACACCTACAACGCACCAGCCAAGGACATCCGTTGAAAGAACAATTTTTTGAGTGCCGCCACAACCGACGATGTTCTTCAATTGACTTCAGGGAATCAGGAAGGTCATTCCATAAACGGCAAGCAGTCACAACAAAAGTCCCGTCATAGATTGCTGTCCTGTGCTGAGGCATACGCAAAGTGAGGGAAGCGGAACGTGAATTTCTTTGACTACCTTGAGCTATGAATTTAAAATCATTTTTGAAATATTTAGGCAAACCGGTTTTTAATGTTGAATGGGCCAATGAGAGAATTTTGATTGATCTTTGATCTTGTAATTTCAATAATTTTGACTCAAGGTAGAAGGGAGTGATATGCTCCACGCGTCTCAGATCATAGACATATCTCAGACAATAGTTCTGAGACCGTTGGAGCATATTGGAATGAGCCACAGTCATGTCATTGATTACAGAGTTGCAGTAGATAAAGTGGGGTAGCACAAGCGATTTGACAAGTTGTAGTTTAGTATGTAGTGGCAGGAAGCGTTGTAACTTTTTTAGTGAGTGGATTGATGCAAAGACCTTCTTTCGAATGTCTACTACTACTGCATCGCTCCAAGTAAGTGTCGAGTTCATAGTCAAACCCAGATTTTTCACTTTGTCGTAGTAGGGCAGAATATTACTGTTTACCATTATTGAAAGTGTATTGTCAAAATCAATTGAGTTTCGAAAACGTTGATGGCAAACAATAATAGGTTTTGTCTTTTCGTGATTAAGTCTTAGTCCATGTTTTTCAGTCCACAAAGTCATTCGGTCAATATCTTCATTCATTTGCAATACACAAATATTAATATTCTTAGCTGGAAAATGAGCATAAATTTGTAGGTCATCGGCGTACATGTGATATTTACAGTGAGTGAGAGTTGAATTTATGTCGTTTACATACAACACAAACAGCAGGGGCCCAAGAATGGATCCCTGAGGCACACCGCAAGAAACAGTTTCCCAGTCAGATTTTATACCACCAACCTCAACACACTGCCTCCTGTTTGTCAGATAAGATCTCAGCCATTTAAGGACATTCTGTGAAAACCCTATGGCCCTTAAGTTTTCTATTAAGAAGTTATGATTCACGCAATCAAAAGCTTTTGAAAAGTCAAAGAGAGTTAGAATCGTGCCCTGTCGATGTTCTATAGCCAGTTTAATGTCTTCTGTCAAACGAAGAAGTGCGGTTTCAGTGCTATGAGCTGGTCTAAAGCCAGATCTGGTAGTCAGATAAAATTTTGTTTTCAAAGTCAGATAAAGTAAGTAATTTGACAGTGCAAGATTATTTCTAGGCCTTTAGAAAGTGCAGGCAAAACGCTGATCGGCCTGAAATCCTGGCAAGATGCAGGAGCTGAGATCTTGTTTAAAGGACGGATGAGAGCAGACTTCCAAGAAGAAGGGAATGAACAGTGTCTTAAGGATGTATTGTAAATATGAGTAATGGGTGGAAGAATGGCAAAGAGAATATCTTTGATAAAACGTTAATTATAACATTTTACACTAGATTAATCACCATCATATTGATTACTACATTGGCCATGAAAGGTTTCACGTTTGTTTTATGACAAACATTTGAGAAAAATTTAAGTAGACGGAAAACGGAGTAAATTAATCATAATTTATTGATAAATGTTGGGCTTTGTTGTCCTAAAGATTTAATATTTTATCTAGTTAATTTTAATATGTAATTATTTAAAAAGTAGAAAATATTATTAAAAGTAATATTTTATAATCTGCTTAAAAAATCATGTAATACCATGATATACTGCATACATGTACTACCAATAATATACAAAAAAATTCTTATTTTTTGTAGAGTAGGCAAAGCATATATATATTTTTTAATATGGGAATGGAAAATTGATCAAGAAACGACTGCAACTCTCCAACTTTCGTTGGACGGATGCGTGGCAAACACGTACACACGTACGTATACACGTACAAAAGTGTTAACCTTAACAACACATATGATGCACTCGTGGTATATGATGTATAGTATAGATAAATATAGTACATAGAATATGATGTTATTATGGAATATATGGAAATATATTCCATATCCCTTGAGTCCCTTGTATTTGGCATTCGCTCCTTTTATCAGCTTACTGCGTGCGTCTAGCTTATATTTAACTTCTAAACTCTGTTAAGATATTCATCTAAACAAATACGAACTTTCTATATAAATCGTAATTGGCTAAGCCGGTGAAGGTGACATAGTGGAGGCCGCCTCACACCGGCGCCGCGGCGTAGCAGCTGCCTACCTTGCCACACGTGGGATACTCGTGCGTAACATCTACTTTGGTTGACACCCGAAACTGCTGTTAGAGGTGTTGAACGATTTATGTTTTGATTTAAAAGTTATCCTTGTCCCATGTTCATCAAACGTAGTTTTTCTTACATCTTAACGTAGTTTTTTAATTTTTTTAGCGAAATGTTGGGTTTTTATTATACAAGGTGATTTTTTTTTCAAACTTTGCTTGTTGATTTATTAAAAAACTAAAGTGAATTTTAGTGTTCTGTTTGCTGGAAACGTCTACCAAGGAAGGGGGAAGTAAATTTCATATGAAAGTTTCATTCCCCCAACATGCCCCTTCTCAGCCTAACCCCTAACTCAAAAATTTCAAATAGCAACATACCCTTTGTGACATATCGCATTGACCATAATAAAACCAAATTTTTGGTGGAATAAAAATTAAAATCGCTTCATGCGTCCTTGAGATAATACAGTACAATAATTAAAATATCAAAGGTATTGTGTTTTTACCACTGTTAGATCTTTATTTTTGAAAAAGTAAAAGATATTCTGGTATTCTAGTTAGTTGAGCGAAACAACTATCACCATTGGGTCAGATATTTTTGATGATAAATCTTTACACCCTCTCCTATCCCCTTTTTACCCCCAGCCCTAACTTAAAAATTTCAAACGGTTGATACCCATGTGACACATTACATCAAAAGGGATGAAAAAAATTCTTAAAGACAGTTTAAAATCGCGTCACCCGTTCTCAAGGTATTCATTAATTATAGCAAGAAATCCTGACATAGGTTATTAATCTTGAGAACGGGTGACGCGATTTAAAACTGTCTTCAAGAAAAATTTTCTTTCTGTTGCTTTTTAGCGAATTTCCCCTATAGGGAAGAAGCTGTTACCGTAGTACTCATGGTAAGACCTAAGCCCGAGATCATGATAACTTTTCGTTTTGGGGCCCCCAGAAGCAAAAAACACTATTCGTTCATTTTCATAAATATATATATATCTATATATATATATCTATATATATATATATATATATATATATATATATATATATATATATATATATATATATATATATATATATATCTCTATATATATATATATGTGTCTTTAAGCACGATAACTCGCGTAAAAATGGTCCAATCTTAATGAAATTTGGCATGGATGTGTAAAGTAGTAATTATTCGGACGAGTTCGTAATCCAGCCCAATCCGACTACCGGAAGGGGGGGGTAAAGGGGGGTAAACCCCCCCAAAAATGGGTTTTTTGAGTTTTTTACATAGAAAAATAAAAATAATCCGATTTTTGTTGGCACCATTGAATTTAGCTCAAAAAAACAAACAATTTAGTATTTTGAATCACTGCTCTATCTGCTCGGTGCCTTTGGTTACCGAGATATTGAAAGTGGTAAACACAGTACGTTGTCCCAATGTTAACCTTATGGGAAATAAGTAAAATTCTACATCTCGCTTATTTCTCAACACATCTTGATAAAACTTGGTAAGTGGCTTCTTCTAGTTCAGATCTAATAAATATTGAATTAAAACCACCCAGTTTTAATATACCCGTAGCAGCAAACCTGCATACTCATTCCCCATGTTATTCTTATGGAGCTTTCAAAAACCTGTAAAATCTCACTATGTTGGATTGAAATATGTTGTTTTGTACTGGAAATTCGCTGAGTATGCAGGTCTGCTGCAACGGGGGTATTGAAATCTTTAAACTAGGGGTTAGGGTGAGAAGGATATTGTTGGAGGGATGTAAACTTCATGTGAAATTTACTCCCCCCTTCCTTGGTATACGTTTCCAATAAACCGAACACTAACATTTATTTTAGTTTTTGAATAGATTAAGAAGCAAATTTTGAAAAAAAAAACACCAGTATATACTCATTATCTGTTGTACTGGTTAAAAATCAATAGATAGACAAATTAAACTATTGTTTCTAAACATTGAAATTTATTACACGCAGGTGCAGGATTGCCGTACTTTTAGAAATTAGTCATACGTAACTGTTTGAAAGGAAATGATTCTTGTTTATGTTAGGGCAACTCAAGTTCTGAAATAAATTTTGATTTCTCATGCTTGAATTTAAATGTACATTAGTTTGAATATGCCTTAACCTAGCTTGTTTAACCTAACTAAATAGAATTTAGTCTACTTTCGAGTTTGAATAAAACTGAAGATGAAAGAAAATAAAAGTAGGTTTGTAAAATGAAAAACCGAGTTTTTATAATAATCTCTCTATGAAATTTTCAAGAAACTTATTCGTGATAAAAAAATGATAAATGTTGTCTGATATGAATAAAATAAGTTAAAAATAAAAATAAGTTTTAATTCTGGAGTTTACACAATACACAATGCACTTCACATATGTTTGCTAACAAATAATATTTATTGTTAAAGAAGTCAATGATGCACCTTGTCAGGAAATTAATCACCAGTAAACCACATAACCAAAATATTTCAATAATTTAAAACATCTGTCATCACAAATATTTATTGCTTTCGGTTTTCTTGTGAATTCGTTACATTTTAATATTGCAAATGTCCAACATTCCACGCTCTATTCGAAATTAAATAAACATGAAATTTGTGGCAGTGGTCATATTGTTCCATCCTCGATATCAAAATATTGTTATACTAATTATGGAAATTAATTTTGAAATGCATTTCTTCAGCAGTTCATCTAATGAAAAATAAAAATAAAACCTGTTATTAACTTTTGTTTAGCTGTTTTTACTTTGTCAAGACACGTAATGAGTGGCCTTAGTACTCCAAAAGGTAGAAACGAGCTATTTACTATATTTCAAAAAATGAAATAACATTATCACCTTGAAACTTTGTGTAAAATGAAGTACATTCATATTAACAATGACTATTTCTTAGTTTAAATTAATTCGGTGTTACAGAAAAATTAATATTTAACTATTTGTGTATTATGGGAGTTCTTTTTATAATATTGATAACAACCCTGTAAAGCTAACATAAGACAACATAAGAAATACCAAACATAAGAAACCAACCATTTTGATAAAAAACACTAAAAGTCAATTTTTAAAGATATCTCGGTTTTTCCGAGCTTCATCTTAATTAATATTTGCATGCATATTCGTATAAACATATTTAAACATATGTTGCATAAATAGCTCGTAATAGTACAGTCTGTACAGACTCTCTAAAATCGGCAATTCGAGTCCCTTGTATTTGGCATTCGCTCCTTTTATCAGCTTACTGCGTGCGTCTAGCTTATATTTAACTTCTATAATAATAAATATTTAGAAAACTTCTTTTAAAATTAGTTACAATTAGCTAAAGAAAGCTATTTTGAACATTTCAATAATTTTTTTCAATTATTAAGATGCAATGTAAAATGATAAGTGATAGTATAAAAATATTATACGAGGACCTAGCCGAATAACTTGAGGAAATTAAAAAGCCCACATTCAATTTTCATTATTTAAAAAGTACACTTACAAGAAAAAAAAATATAAATCTAAATTTAATGTAAAACATAGACCATTAAAAAAAATATATTTTTCAGCTTAAATTGATATTTTCCAATCAACGTTTTCTCTTTGCTTACCTGAGACAAGTGATTGTGTGTGCAAACGTAAAAGGGGAAAAATACCAAACGGGTGGTAACGGAGACGCGAAAGTGCAACGTTTTGGGAAGGTTGCAAGGACCGCGGCGACTGAACGGACTGGCAGAGCGACTGCGACTTGTGAAACTGGCCGAGCCGCCCCTCCCGTCACTGGCCTGGCTTGCGGATGGGGCTTATGCTAATTAATAATTACTGAACCAAGAAATATCACTGTGATCATCTGTATAATTTTACAACTTGTTAATTCATCAGTAAAACTATGATAATGTTTCTTCTACTGTCAGATTCAAACTATAAAACATTAGTACTCACTTCCTGTTATGTATTAGGCATTGGCTGCTTGCTGTGACTCATTCAGTGAAATTTATTGACCATAATTATTTGCTACCTACAATCATTTTCGGGAAAAAATAAAATGCAAAGGCAGTTGCTTTACAATTAATAGTCCAGGCAAAGAATGCTCAAAAAAAGCCATAGAGGGAATTGCATGTAACACAATTTTTGACTTTGCAGCTTTGTTGAGACTAGTTAGGAGGTGAACATACCTTCAGACCCCCCTACCTCCCCCCACTCAAGGGCTACGGACGGGGACTTTAGGTATGTTTACCTCCTAACTAGTCCAAACAAAACTGCAAAGTCAAAAATTGTGTTCCAAAAAATACCCCCCAAACCTTTGCGTTGCCTGGACTATAATATTAAAGTCCAGGTTGAGCTATTGGGCTCAAAAGGATTACTCAACCATAATGTTGTATTATCACAAGAAATAAATTCACCGATGAATGAACACGTAGTGAAACGTTGGACAGAGAGTGTATTATTATGGCTTTGCAGTACACTACCGCTTATATGGTTTGGCTGCAATATAAAATATTTAGGGTTTAGTAATAGCTTTACTATCTTTTGTGTAGTTATAAACGTACTTCCAGATTTGCGATGGGAAAAACATTGAAATTAACTTGAGGGTGTTGGCAATTTAAAATTTATTTTTGGCTCTAACGATCTTCATTATATGAATTTGCAAATGATGTAGTGTTTCATTAGCGAAACAACAAATACTTGAAAAATATTAAGCTAAGGTTAGATGTATTTTAGAAAAGACGTCATCTGACTTTCTATTTCCTGTTTCGAGTTCTTATTTGTAGACTGGAAAAATAGTAACAAAATCAAAATTTAACAGTAAAAGTTTTTTAATTCCATTGTTGAAAATACGATTTTATGTTAGTTGAACTACTGCTTGACCAAGCAATTTATAGCAAAAACTCCTTAATAAGAGGCTTGATTGACCACAAGCGGCTCAAAACATTGTGTGTTTTAAATCTTATTTTCTTGCTTGTTTGTTCCTCTCAAATTTCGGCAGCCAGTATCTGATCTATCCTCTGGCTCGGGTTTGTGACCGGGTTGCGGTGTCAGCTGATTTTGTGATCAGACCAGCTGATAGCTGATACGTCAAATGCGGTCACTCGTCAACATTCTGCACTTCCGGAGTCTTTTCACCTACAACCAGTGACCACCAGATTTCTCCGCCCCTTACACTGTAGTTGCGGGCAACTGCTGTCTGTAATGTGTGGCAGAACGACTGATGATTAGGAACCATTAGATATTCTGGTGACGCACCACTTGCCAATCAAGCAGAAGTTATAATTAGCCGTAAATTTACGGGAGTAGAGTGAAACTGGTTTGTTCGATGATATTACGACAAATCGTTGAGCCAGATCCTTGAATATTTAAAATTACAATAATGGCTACCATTTTGAAACAAAATGAGATTATTCAGCTTTATTTTCCATCAAACCGTTTCTTTTAGCAATGTATTTTTAATTTTTATAGAACCTACAATTTTCTGGAGGTTTACAAAACCAATTTCGTTATTGAAACTCGTGATATTAGTTCTTGGAACACAAGTAGTCTTGGAAAAAAACACAAAAATCAGTAGCATGCCATTCGTACCAACCTCGAGCTCGACCCCATCCTCGGGGGATTCTACTGTGAATTTCAGATGAGTTTAAAGAGCAAACCGTGCAAATTTTTAGTCTACTAAAATTTTTCCCTTTCATTAGTCAAATTGAAGTGGCCTAAAGGGCTATTTACTTGTTTCTGTAGGACATGTTTTTCTAGCGCTAAGTTTGATTGCAACTAATATCTCCGAAGAAAATTCAAGTTAGTTAAACCTAAAGTAGGGTTAAAAAAATAAATGTAACAGGAGGGGGTGTTAAAATTAAATTAAGTGAGGGTAGCTTGAGGGTACGGTGCAATTAGACCTAAACATGGACATCGAAAAAGTTTCTAACCAAAGCCAAATGGTTCAATACACTTCCCCCAACGTGCTAACAAAAGGTAGATTGATTTGACGTTGGGTTTGGGTGGGAGAGAGTTTCATAAAAGGAAAAATTGAAAGTTTTGGACTTTTTTGCAAATATGTTGAAAACGGTGCGTTTTTGCTCTGAAAAACTATCTACATTACATTTCGTACAAAATAATACCACACATTATCTGCCTAACGTGTATGGTTCATGAGATAATGAGGGCCAAATGAGATTTAATTATTATTTTAAAATCATCAAATGTCAAAGAAAATCTACACCCTATGCTCCATTTTCATATTTTTTGTTGATTCAAACAAAACTTTGCTTCAGGGAATCATTAATAGTCTAGGGACGGAATATTTTAGTCCTCCCAAATTTTTAATATTTCCGTCAAAAATGTGGGAGGTAAAACCTTTTGAATAGAAACCCTATTATTTGGTTTATATGTGGTTTAAAGGGCACGATAAAGGGAGATAAAACGTAAAACTAGAGGTTTTTAAAGTTACGCCAAACTTAAGTTCCAAGTTTAACAAAAACCAGTGTAACTTCTCATAGGAGTAATTTAGAGACAAAGAGCATCTCCTTTTATCATGCTCTTTAAAGCGATGCACATGATAGGGTTTCTGTTCAAAAGGTTTTATCTCCCACCTATTTTGACGTAGGGGATAAAAAATTGGAGAGAAAAAAATCTTCCCTATACGAATAGTGATTCTCTGAAGAACCAACTTAAAATTTGAATATGGAGCATCTGAAGTGAAAATTTTGGGTCTTTTGGTTGTTGAAAACTAACAAAACAATTAAATTTACCCTTCATTATCTCAAAAACCGTCAACGTTAGATAGGTAATGTACAATTTTGTTCGAAATTTAGTGTGGATTATTTTTGCAAAGTATAAGATTACAAAGATTCTTTGTAAGCTGTACAAAGACTGGGACGGTGGCGTGTCCTGTAATCCAGCTACTTGGAGATCACGAATTGTGGATAGTTATGAGCGATGGCTTGTGGACGCGGTGTTCCAGAGTGGGGATTAACGTCCGCACTATTGAGTACTCGTTCATGGGACTATCCTCATAATTAGACCAGTTCATAAATTGTAAACCAGACGAAATTGTAGTTCGGATCCCACGTTAAAATGTAGGTCCCTCAGTTGCCATTGGTTTTTGGGCTATTAATAAACAGTCCTGTCTAAGGAAAATATCGGCCTTTGTCAGTAACTAGACTACAAGATCGCGCTACAATCATCGTGCACTCATCCTTTACTTAAATTCCGGTTAAAATACGCAGCTAGTGCTGCGTCCCGGTCTTAAGAGGTATTAATGGTGTAATATTTGAGCTAAAACGCAACACAGTTTTTAAGATATAGAAAAAAGTAAAAACTACCAATTTCTCTCCTATTAACCCCCTTTCTACACATACCCGACATCCAAGTCGTGGCAACTACGGTTGGGGGAAGTGTACCGAAGAATTTGTCACTGCCTAGAAACCTTTTTGTGGATGTCTAGGTTTTTCCCTTTTAAAATGTAATTGCACTGTACTATCTTAGAAAGAGAAGAGGTTTTAAACTTTTTTTATTTTTTTTATACACTTTAATAACTGCTTTATCAGCATGATACGGATTGTACTATACAGCGGAAATACGTTAAAACGTCTATCAACACTTGTAATATATTTACATTCTTTTTGTTTAAGTGCAGCTTATTAAATTAAGAAATAACAAAAGTACTTTTTTCATTATTATGGAATACGGTTTTCAAGTTTAAACCGCCACAATTAATTATCAAATAATTACAATCAAGGGCAAAGCCTTCCTTCGGTACATAGGTCAAAATTTATTAGCTAGCAGAATAATTTATGGAAATCGTAAAAACAATTGTCATAAATCACTCAAAAGTTATTGCTTATAAAAGCCGGTGGATGTACCTGAATATTCATGAAACTGACGATGATAAAATAATGTTCTCATCTGAAAGAATAGTAAGAGAGTGTTAAGTTGCTTAGCAAAGAACATTTTCAGAAGGAGGGTGGTTAGAGGAGTTACTGAGAGAAGCGGGTCTTCGCCTTCGCGGATGGAATTAAACCTCCCAACGCAGAAACACGACGACTGAGTGGGTCACGTTGGGATTCGGATAATATGAGATTGATTTTGGCTTAGATATAATGGGGGATCACGGTTACGGTAATGCACATGACTCTAGAAAGATTTCTAACACCTCCTACTCAGTAAAGTTATTCCCTGGATTATTCCAAATTTGATAACAACTTCTTAGTATGTTTAACATTTCCAAAATAAGAGGTTGATATTAATTTTACGTTAAAAATTTTGGATGATTTATTTACATAGCAAAACATTGTAGGCATAATAACTAAAATAAACAATATAGACGTAATAAATATGCACAACAAAGATATCAAGTTTATTTCCGATTAACTCTATGATTAGTATGACAATAAAATAAAAACATTTTTTCATGTGAGATCACACTTTCTTAGCCAAATACAAGTGGAAGGGTCATATTTAGACATCATAATATACCAGTTAGTGTATTGCGGTGAATTAAAGTCAGGGTTTCTATGTACCGTGTACCTAGGTGTTAGTGTAAGCCCGTAATCCAACACACAAGAGGTGCAAGTTTGTTCTCTGCGTCCCACTTTAGGTAAACACAGGACCGTGCCTTGTGGACATGGGACTGTGTATTCTTTCAGCACTGTACATACGCTGGAAACCTTACCGGCCCCTTAACAGTGTACACAGTCCTTTTGATAAACCAATGCTTTCTCAAAGTTTCCTTGGATATTTTTACGTTGGTCAATCATCTAGTTAAATGTTTTTATTTGGAAGCAAAAATATTTGTATAATTTTTATGTTTCAGCAATCACTACACTTTTTTAAGCAGAGGTGGGAAGCGCCTATTTATAGGCGACCAGTGTGGGACTTTCTAAAAACTGTTCTACCAATACTGAAAACACTCCTTGGATTCTAATCTGCTGGTACTGAATCATGAATATTTATTTATTTATTTATTTATTTGAATTACAAAAATTTACAATGTTTGGCCTTACTAAGTAAACTTAACTACTTATCAGTAAGGTCCAATTAATACTTAATCATAAATTGTTTAACAAAAATTATCCTAGTTCCTATGTGTGGCTGTTGAGGTGACTATTTTTTACTACAATATTGTCAGTGGTAAACGATGTATTTTGAAAGGTTACCTATTATGTTATTCAAATAGCATGTTAATTGAGACTGAATGAGAAAAATAAAAACATAATAATTATATATAACGATTCGGCATTCTAAAACAAAGCAACATTAACAAAAAATAGACTAAAAAAAGTAACAATTATAGACTATAAATAAATAATAACAATGAAGAACAACAAATAAATTAATAACAACAATTTCAACAAATATATAACAATATGCTTTCAACAAATATATAACAATATACTAAACGTCTTGGAATACAACAATCTCAATAGCTCTCTACAGACAAAAGAACAAGTATTTTTCATAGTACTTATCAATCCAAACACTGTCTTTACGTTCTCTGTGCCAAAAGTCTGTCCAGAGACAGCTGTGAAAGTAGAACTTCTCATTTTTACCCAACATTATTTTTCTTACGTCACCGATCAAATGGAGATTTTAACGATGGATCTTAGTGTTGGGTCTTAAAAAGTTAATAACCAGTCATACACAGCCTTCTTAAATCTTCCTAATTTTTCTAAAGTAATAATTTCGTTTGGCAATTTATTGTAAAGATATGGAATGATGTGTTGAGGCAGTCTATCACCGAAGAGAGTTCTCATTCGAGGAACCTCATACCTCGTATCATGTCTGGTATTGAATTTGTTGATCCTCTCTTTCATATACAAGTCGTTTTTAAAATATGTAATTATCCTATTGTACATATACATCTTTTTGGGGGTTAATAGTTTGGTTACGCTTTCAATATGTGGAGGAATACCATTTGTTTCAAGCCTAGGTTGATAAAGATCTAAGTTTTTTAGGCTCCTCTCTTGGAGACTTGCTATGGTATTCAAGTGCGTATCAGCTGCTGTACCCCATACACCAATTCCATATCTGATCAGACTGTCTATTAAAGCCAAGTAGACTGTTCTATTCACAGTTTTGTCAATTTTGTTGCTAATTCTGTACAAGGAGGCAACACAAGGGTTCAGTCTCTTACGCAGATCATTTAATTTAATGTCATTTAATTCCTCAATTAAATGACATATTTCAATGATAAATTCCCCGTAACATGATATATTTTTTTGAGAACATTCAAACTTCTGAAAAGCTACTATTAACAAATCTAAACTAAACTTTGTCAGCGCAGCAACTATTAAGGATTTATATACAATAAACATGATTGAATTCACCGACTCTTTGACACGTATCATGGTATATTATTAGTTACTATTTATGAAGTTACAATATCATGCAAACGTGATGGCTAGACCAAGGCTCCTACAAATTAGCGCATCAGTGAGACCATTAATTAAACAATTATACCTAAAGTTTACGGACTATAACCGGGGCGAAGGTCAGCTTCTACCTAATGAGACAGTTGCCCATCATCGTTGCACTTCCAGTCCATTCCAACCTCGACCTTCTAGCCTAGGATGCTAGAGTTTCATCATTCGCATTGGCCATTATCTTCAATGATCCGTTAGCTATATTTTTGGAAGCAAAGGCTTAGAAATAACGTAAAAAATTAAATGCGGTTTAACGTTTCATATGATTGATTTTGTCTACTTAAGTACAACTGAAAATTTTAAGGTTTAACGTAACAAATTTTGTATTGTTATCTATAATTGCATAGGTCTATTAACACTTTTAATATTATTAAGGATTATTTTGAGGGTACATTTGTTACCTTCTGGGTCCTGGGTTCTGGGTTGTTATGTTTTGATTTTTTTTATATTAAAATTGAGTATTTTTATGTTCAAAGGAAGTTGTGAAGTTTCAAGTTTTTGTGAAGTTTGCTGCTATGTATCAGTATAACAGGGCTTGATTTCAAAAGGTCTCAAACTATGTTGAGCAGAGGGATTTATATTTTGATTTATTATATTATAATTATGGTTATAAGCCTGAATAAACTTTTGTTCTTTAATGTACAGAATCAATTTAAAAATACACAAAGATGGAACGGATAAAATCTGCAGTTCTTTGTATTTTTTCATAAACTGAGTACTAAGGACTAAGCCCACAAATATATAGCTTTCTTTTGAATAACAAAATGCGTTTCAAACTTTCCTTACTAGATCTGGCCCTAAGCAACATGGAATATCTAATATAGATTTCAATAAACTAATTTACTTAAAGCTAGTTTTTTTTAAGAAGGCAAGATTTCTTAAAATGTAATTATTTGCAGTTAAAATCAAAGCTGATTTTTCAATGTGCTCAGACCACCTGAGGCTATTGTCCAACCTCCAAGGATAATGTAATACCCCAAACTTGTTAGTGAATAAATTAGATATTTCGTGAGATGGCATTGCTAACTCGTGGCACAATAAAAAATAAACGGTATCAAGTAACTGACACCTACCTTCTCCCTTAAAGTAATTTAAATCCAAAAAAGCTTATAAAATAAAACAATTAAAAATTAATTATCTCACAAATACATGCCATATTTTATCAAAATCGCCTAGCAATTAATAGAGATATCTGTTTTTGAATATTTGCCATAAGAATAACATTGGACAACGGACTGCGTTTACCACGAAACGAAAATATCAATTACCTTTGAAACTAGTTGACTTAGACTAATAATTCAAAACATTGGGATATTTATTTTTTCAAGCAAAATTTAATGGTTGTAAGTATATTTTCTTTCAGTGTTACAGATTTAGTGGAATTATTAAAATATGAATTTTGTAATACTTAAACTCCCATATTCCCTTTAAAATCTAAAATTAAAAAAATAAAAAAAACACCTGGAGATAACGTGGCTTTATGCCTACATGCCAAATGTCATGAAAATCGGACCACTGGTGTGGTCTCTAGCTTTGTTTACACACACACACACACACACACACACACACACACACACACACACACACACACACACACACACACACACACACACACACACACACACACACACACACACACACACACACACACACACACACACACACACACATACACACACACACACAAAACCACACACGGACGGGCAGACACCACTCCGAAATAACTCAAATTCAAAAATTTTGACGAAAACAATACTCTCTCTATATACTGCATAGGGGGAAGAAAGTTATACTTAAAATTGCGTCTTTATATTAAACATTCAGGACACTATGTAGAATTAATTTGCAATATAAAAACATACAGGTAAAATGAAAAAAAATTGAATTGGGCTAGTGTTTCTCAATTCTCACATAAAACCATAAAACTTAATAAATAAATAATTAATTTTAGCATTTTAAAGCGGAATTTATGCAGTATATATTTAACTGGTCAGTAAAACTAACTGCCAGTAACTGGTGTTTTTTTGGGCCAGTAACTCACACAAGTATCTTCTTACTCGCCTTAACCAGTTTTGGAGCGGTTCGTTTTCGGCACACAAAAAAACCGGAAGGATTCAAGGAGATGCTATAACAAATATTGCATAATAGTATTAGCTAAATCCATATTAAATTACACTGGACTAGCTATTAAAGTATTGTGAATGTTCGGGATCAAGTACTATATAATATATTGTTTCTAATTTTTATTTTATGGTCCTTTTTAAGACGTAAGTCACCTCCTTATCCCATATTGTACAACTTCTGATATAAGATTAAACTCAATTTACAAACAATAACTATATCTTAAATTATGTACTGAGGAACGTAGTCGGTAGATTGGTTAAACATCTGAGTAAGAGAATTTGGTCGAGTCGCTCTAGTTCACGTCATTTCACATTTCAGCCAATTATTTACATTACCAAAGTCTCGTCGAGTCACTCGTGTGTGTTGAACCATTGAGTAAACTGCTCCTAAAATATTGCTTCATAAAGCAAAAGCATGTAGGTGTAGATGTTGGATAGTAAATATTTTCTTATGCATTTATTTTTTTATGGTATTCAAAACAATAAATCTGCCCTCTGATAAGACTATAGGCTGGAAAGCTAGACATTAAATAATTATCGTGTGTAGCCTTATAATTTGGGAAAACTGGTGACACGTTACAAGGAATAACAGGGATAAAGAGACTTTTCTTTAGATTATGTTCAAACTCTTTAAATAAAAAATCCGTCCGCGTCGTCAGAGATCTTTCAGCTAATGTATGACAACGACAACAGCTGTTACCCCTTCCCTCCCGATTGTCTCTGGTAGTAACTGACTGTATATTGGTTGGCAGTTTATAATTTATCCTGAAAAGAGAAATTTATTTGATCGATTCTTGGGAATAATTTTAACTTGAACTAATGCTACTCCCTTTTCTAATTTGAGTCAGGACACTTTCCATGTGTGTATAGGAGGAAGCAGAACACCCAGAGAATAATTAATTAAAATAATTAATTTACAATAATTAAATTATGGTTTTGAAGAATTCCGCTGTTATTTTAAATGCTGCATATCAGTATATATCTTAGCGAAAAATTGTGTTAAACTTGAAGTCATAATTGAGTCCGACACATAGAATGTACATAAAATTCAAAACATATTTCAGTAAGAAACACATTTAATAGTAAACAATATTTTAATCCCTTCCATATTGAGTATATGAATGTCCAGCGATATATCTGACACCGCTTCTTCTTTTATTGGTCAATTTATAAAAAAGCCCGAGAAAGGATTGAAAGGTTTAATGCAGACATTTTACTGTACCCATTTACATAAACTATCGACAAGTTTTGTATAACAGAATAAGCCTTAATCTGTGTTTAATGAATTATTTTAAGAGAGAGCTACAATTAATGAAAATAACTGAATGTTAGTTGGAGAGAAGTTTTAATCATTAAAAAATTATGTCCTGAAATTTGAAATTCAGAAAAAAAGAATTTTTTTATGAGTTTAGTATATAAATTTCTAATTTACAATGGTATTTAAATACAAATATTTTCCTCATCATTTTTTTTCAATATCATTGATATATCAATGATGCATAAAAGAGGTCTCCGCTTATAACCACAATAACATTGTATAATATTGTAGTTTTTTTAATAGGAACTCTTATTTTCCTAGGAAGAGAGCCACTTTGCCCGTCTACCATCAGGTTTTTTTATACATGATTTCCATTCTAGCAAACTGTATCTTTCACTAAAAAATTAATGATTAATTATACGCTACAATGATATAAAAAAGTGATATCAAAGTACTACGCCGTACAGAATTTTCGGCATTTTAAAAGTTAATTTGTTATTTAATTTGACAATGAAACTTGTTCACTGCTTTGAAAGTATGACTTAAAACCAATTTTTTCAGTTGAGATATATCTTATTTGCTTGATCAAATCGCAATGCATGAAGTTTGGAGGTTTAGGCGTATTAACTTTCCAAACAATCAACCAACTAAATTGGTAGGCGAGCTCCATATGATGAGATCACAGTTGCACAGACTTAAATTCCTCCCAATATTGTTTCCGATATCAAATCACATCAAACGACTTTTGGGTAATGGAGTGGGAAGATTTGATTACTTCTTGATTTGATTCAGGCACTTCCTTGAATTTGTAATTTGTCTGCACAATTGAGAGACAATTCAGAGAGAGGTAACTATGTTTAAAATATAACTTCCTATATGCTAAAAACAGCCAATTTAATTTTAATTCAAGTTTCATAAAACTATATGACCATATGAATTATTGTAACTTCATATAATCTGTTTTCTAAATTTTTCTTGATTTAATGATTCAAAACAGGTGCCAGTCAGTTTTAGAATTGTAATACTCAATAATTGCTTTTAAATTGACATGTGTTTTATGCAATTATTTCGAACATGTGTTTGCAATGTTTTGTGATCCGAATGCTGACCTTAAGCCTGTAGATAGGAAATAGTTTTTTTTTATTTCTACCCTTAACTGAAATGCCTCCTACTTTACCAGAGTTTATCGTTTAGGTATACTATTGATTGATAAGTAACTAACAATATGTGGTTTGGTTTAAAGTTTGGACTGTATTTTAAATATATTTCTAATAATTTAAATAAATATTTTAGAGGCTTAGTATAAAATAGTTGGCTTTAGTCCAAATTTGATAGCACATTAAGATGAAATATTTATCTAAGAGGAAATCTTGATGTACAGTAAAATAAAAAGTATTGTTCTTAGGGTTTACTAAATATTCTCACCATTTTTTAAATAACATAATTCCCTTTAGATTTTATTTTTATCCTAATATCAAAATGTAGCCTATTTATATTCAGTTTTGAAAAATATTTATCAGAAAATTTGCAAATAATTTGATGAATAATATTTAGGACGATACGGCTATCGATTAATATTCTGCAATTATGAAAGCATGTAACAATTTTGGGTAGTTGAGTAGTAAAGTGACGACCTAGGCAGTCCGATCTTATTCGATATGTATGTATACTGACTGATGTATAGTTTATTTTGTATTATATTCGATTGTTATCGTATCTTAGCCAACATGTTTTATGGATAAACAGATTTTCACGTTAATCAGGTATTTTTTTCATTTTACAAAACATCAATTTACAGATTACCTTAAGTGTTTATGAACGGTTTCGAGGGATGCCTCAAATTCCAAACATGCTGAGACTGAGCAAGGAAGTTGCAATTCGCAGCCCTTATATGCTCTGTAATTCATGATTTCTTACATATTATCCAAGGTGGGGAATACTTTTTTCAATACAACGTTGTTATGTTAACCAGGATTAAGGGAAACCGGCTGATATAAATTATACGACAACAATTAAAAATTCGGGCTGAACTTAATGAGAATCTCCATGATGCACTAAGTGCTCGGGCATAAAAGGAATTCGGGGCGAGCACACGTATTGGCCAGCAGATAATATTAAAAAATCTTTAAAAAGCAGTTTTTGCAATCTAAATACCAACTACTAAGACATAATTGTTATTGTCCTTCAGCTAGGGAAACCTGACCTCTTCATATCATTTCCGCGAAACTGGCATAGGAATGAAATAAAATCTGATCTCAAGTAATAAACCTCTAAGCCTGCGATCGAATTTGTTCGTTCATATTTTATGAAAACTGTGGAATGACGTTGAAATGGAAAATGTTTTTAACACATTACTTATTAGCGAATTTACCCTATAGGGAAGAAGCTACAACCGTAGTACTCATGGTACGACCTTAGCCCGAGCCCATGTTAACTTGGGCCCTCAGAAAAAAAATCGTTAATTTTCACATACAGGCTCAATATTTTTGTAATAACTTAAAACTTAGAACGTACATAACATACATAACAGAAATCCGCTAAATCCGTGTTTTTTAGTCAATATATTAAAAAAAAAACTAAAACAATTAAATTAAAACAATAACATTTTCCAGCAAAATTAAGTTAATATTTCGAATAATTACATCAAAACAAAGCTGGACAAGGTTAAAATAAAATAGAATAAACTATTATGTAGACAATTATGTAAACAAAAGAAAAATCACATGATAAAATTTTAATTAAATCATCCAGACATTGACTTATTTGACCTCTTCAAAATCTTCCACAGAGTCTGTGAATGTTTGTATATCGTAAAAGTGGTTCGATCTTAATGGAATGTGACAATGACGTTTGCAGTAGCAATTATTCGGCTAAGCCAATTATTATAAACCAGCCCAATCGGACCACTGGAAGGGGGTAGGGGAGGAGGAGCCCCCAAAAATTAGTTTTAGATTAGCATCATACCTGCATACTCATTCCCCATATTATCCTTATGGGAAATAAAACAATCAATGTCTTCCTTATTTCTTAACATATCTCGATAAAACTTGGTTTGTGGCCTCATCTAGATGAGATCTAATCAATTTTAGTCTAAAATCCCCCTATATGTCTCCATGAAGTGGATGCAAGTTTGTATTAAACGGTGAAAGAATTCGTAATATTAATATAATCCAACGAAGATTATAATGATTCGATCTGATGTTGTGACGGCTCCGCACGTCTCCCACGAACCGTACAGCGGTACCTACTGCCTTGAACCACATCTCACACTCCAGTTGAGCCCGTGCCGGAAGGTCTTTGCCCCGCACGTGGTCGCGGTCGTGGCACGTGGGGTGAGGCAACCGGTAGTCCTCGGTCCTCAGGGTCACGGATTACAGAACCATCTCGGGTTCAGCGATGCGACGAGCGACGATTTGATATAGACTATTCGTTAAACGCCGTGCCAGAATTGATAGGTGTGATTGTTGTACGCGAAAAGTGAAGATCTCATTTATCATCTTTTGTCCCTTCTGATTGGAGGTTTCCTCTGCCAATATGAATGAAAGGAGGGTTGGCCGGATTCCTGACTGGGTGGGGAAAGTCATTATCGAATCTAAGTTAGGCATTGTTGTTGGTGAGATTAAGTATACCCGTATTGAAACAAATTTAATTGAGAGTTTGAAGTTTAGTTTTCAAAAGAGGATTTAGACTTTTGTCTGAATGACAATCCATACATCTGCAAATCTTTACACTTTAGGCTACCTTGGAGACTTGGAGAATCGTCTCCAACTAACTCTAAAGCCAAGCAAACACATTCCTCAAATCACAAAATGTTTTTGAACCTCGGCGAAAAACTGGAAAGGAACCCTAAAATGGTTGCGAACAACTACAACAATTGTTTCGCCTCAGTTTCTTCTGACAACCCCACTAGCCGTACACAACTTCTCAGTGAGCTACCCAACAGACAAACCTGATCAGACGTTTTTCAAAATTTCTCCTCGTTTCACCAAATTCATTATCAATTCGGGTGTCAAAATCTGAAAACTGTTGTCAATATTATTTATATGCAGGGCCGCGAAGAGGCCGTGTCAGCCAAGTCTAAAGCTTGGCGCCCGGGATGAGCGAATTTTTATTTATTTATCTTTATTTGAAATGAAATATATTTTGGCGACTTGAATACGTTATGATGACATCAACCACGATGGTAAACAATAAGAGTGCAACATATGTTGCAATTAACGCAGATAGCCGGAAAAAACAATCGTGCGCATTGATCGTGAAAAAAAACTTTCGGAAGAGTAACTTTGTGAGTGGACCGAACGCGGAAATATTGTGGGAAAGAGACGAATGCCTGGAAAATCCAATAGTGCGGGATCACTGATAGCGGTAATTTTTAATCAGAGTAGACTGTTTTCTAAATCCGACCGATCATTCAGCCTCAATTGGTTCGCATTTCTGGAGTTCATGTATGCATAATGTTCCACCTGTAGACTGCCTAAAAACGCGAGTTTAGAGATATAATTTTCGAAAATCTCCCGGTGGAAGGCCCGTACGGTGGCAGACTTGGGGCCCGGCTTGGCTCTCGGCGGCCCTGCTCTTATGTGATTATTCCTGCCACTAAATCAACTGTTAGCGCCTATAATCTGTTGGACATCAACAAATTTGAATGTCTGCGAAGAAATTTGATTTTTTGATTATTGATTTAAATGTTATTCTTATGTGTTTACTTTGCCTCCCGTGGAATTCATAGTAATCACTTTACTCACGCTGGGAGACAAAATAATTCTACCTACTCACTACAAAGACAAAATACCCTCGTCGCAGCAAACCTACGTACCCAACAAATTTCCTGATAGAAAATATACAATTATTAATCAATTATTACTAAATCAAAGAAATGTAAACAAGAGTTATATTTATATATTAAAATAATATTTCATTGCTTGTTTAACGTAGTCTGTGTCAAAATATTTTTGTACATAAGTTTTATTGAAAACATTCCTTTAAAAAAAGATTTCCTTTAAATAAGTGTTTGTTTTTTTTAGTTCTAATCACGTAAAAAGTTTAAAAATCCAGAGGATTTAAATTTATTTAATACTTTTGATAAACTTAAGAAATACTCCACGGGAATCGTTGAAAATCCCAGCAGAAAGCGAATAAGAAATTGGCAAAGACAACATTCTGTTGCCCTGATAATAAAATATATAGGAAAAAATGCGAATGGAAATATCTTGAAGAGCAATGGACGTAGAAAAATTATTTAAGATAATAAATTGTTTATTTTTCGAGCTAAATCCAATGGTGAAAATAATAATTGGATAAATTTAATTTTTCAATTGAAAAACTCAAACTCCCCATTTTCGGGGGGTAAAATGGAGTCTTTACCCCCCTTTGGATATGTCGATCTGGCTGATTTTCGAACTCGTCCAAGAGAACCTAAATTTTCATGTCCTTACCAAATTTTGTTACGATAGGTCGATATTTATGAGAGTTATCGTGTTAACAGACACTCATAAAATTAAAATGCTATTTTCCATGTAAGCCCATGTTAAATTTTGAAAAAATCGTGATATGTGCATGTTAGGGAGCGGTGATCTATTAAATGGCGGACCACCCTTAGCTGCAATAGCTATAGGGAATCAAAATAAAGTTCTAAATAAATAATATGCGTGAAAAGAAATAAGATTAAATTAATTAATAAATGATAATTTTGGCACACAATTACAATGGTGAGATTAAAAATACCCCCGTTGCAGCAGACCTGCATACTCAGCGAATTTCAAATGCAAAACAACAATTTTCAATCCAACATAGCGAGATTTGACATGTTATGGTAAGCTCCATAAGAATAACATGGGGAATGAGTATGCAGGTTTGCTGCTACAGGTATATTAAAACTGGGTGGTTTTATTTCAATATTCAATAGATATGAACTAGAAGAAGCTATTTACCAAGTTTTATCAAGATATGTTGAGAAATAACCGAAATATAGAATTTTACCTATTTCCCATAAGGTTAACATTGGGACAACGTACTGTGTTTACCACTTTTAATATCTCGGTAACCAATGGACATAGAGCAGTGATTCAAAATACTAAATTGTTTGTTTTTTTTTTAGCTGAATTCAATGTTGCCAACAAAAATTCGAAAAATTTTATTTTCCTTTGTAAAAAACTCAAAAAACCCATTTTTGGGGGGTTTATCCCCCTTACCCCCCCTTCTGGTGGTCCGATCGAGCTGGTTTACGAACTCGTCCGAGGGATTACCACTTTACATGTCTATACCAAATTTCATTAAGATCGGACCATTTTTACGGCCGCTATCGTGCTGACAGACACACACACACACACACACACACACACACACACACACACACACACACACACACACACACACACACACACACACACACACACACACACACACACACACACACACACACACACACACACACACACACACACACACACACACACACACACACACACACACATATATATATATATATATAAATTCGAACGAATGGTGTTTTCTGTTTCCGGTGGCCCCAAAACGAAAAGTTATCATGGTCTCGGGCTTAGGTCTTACCATGAGACCTACGGTAATAGCTTCTTCCCTACAGGGGAAACTCGCTAATAATAATTTTTAATTTGATGCAAAATTGGAATGTCCATCTTGATGATAGTTTGACTTCTAATAATGTAGTTCACTCACCAGATGCTACACAATGTAGTAGCCACAATTCAATAAATATACAATTTTACAATTTGTAGACATCTTTATTTCTTAGTTTCATTCGATAACAATATCTTATTATAAAATTAACACATTTTCAGTTTTTATCAAGATCATCTTTAGTATGTTTGCCAAAATTAAACTTTAAGTTATAACTGTTTTATTTTTAAAAGAAAATAAACATTGCGTAAGAATTAAAACGGATGAGTTGACAAAAATAAATACATGAGGTTGACATTTGATTAGAAAACAGGGAAAAGGAAACAACTAAAAGAAAAATACGAAAAAAATCTAGTGAAAATTAAATCAAAGAAAGTGTGCCTCTCTCTCGACTGAACAGTGTAGATAAAAATGCGTTTTTACAATAAATTCACTTCATATCCAGAAAGTACACACATAAAACTATAAATTAATATAAATATTAATATGATTGCTGAGGTTAACCTAAACAGATATTTTTGTCCTTTCTGTTAAAACTACGGTAACAGCAAACAAAAATATTAATGAAACATGTATAATCAATAAAACGTAGAACATGGATTGAACAACACTGCACAAAGAATACTCTTCTTATATGGTTCTTGATTTTTTGTGCTGTTTCTAATGCATAGCTACTTGCTCCGGGAATGGATCCCGGGGGGCTTAAACAAAAAGCTGAAGAAGTAAACAAAACTTCAGAAAAATACAATACAGTAAATCAAATCTCTCTTGAGACACCTTGCAGTGCGACGTCGTGACATGCGGCAGGGGACCTCTGAGGAACAGAGCTTTTGTTTGGTTGTAACTACGTAGAAAAGTATCTGTTTACCACATTTATCTGCTATTGCACTTGAGCTTGCACATTTATCTACTTATTTACATTTTTTCAAACTTAAAATGAATAATGAACAACATTTAAATAATGAAAAATGAAGTTGTTACAGAAATATACACATTACTTCTTCCTAACGGTTTGGTAGGTTAAGAAAGAACAGTAGTAGAATAATAATAAATAAATTTTACTCACTAAAAGAATACATACAGTAAAATTCTAAATTTTGACAAATGCATATAAAATAAAATAAAAAAATCATCACTATAGAACTAAAGTGTACTATAATTAAAGTGAATATGTTAGGGCCCCGATAGACAATGCCCGTTTGGGGTTACACTCACAATATTAATCGATATAAAGAAAAGGAGAAAATCGGAAATCGCTCTGCCACTAAAATTATAAATACTAAAATTATCATTGTTTTAAGTAAAAAACAGTTATAAAACTTGTTGAACATATGAATATTACAAAAAATATAAATAATACAAAATATATGTTCTCAAACAAAAAAACATTGATAAAGTAAGATATGATTAATAATTTAAAATTGGTAGATATAAATAGAACGTTTGTCACTAGAAATCATGTTAACTCTTCAAAAATAAAGCACGACATTTTCTTCTCTCAATAGCCTGTCTTTACATTTTTACAGTAACAGTTTTGTTTTGATTGTTTAATGAGGTTTGTTATAAGATTGTTTGTAAAGGGTCATGTGTGGCCTTGGAAGTGAAAAGGCAAATTACGAAAGCACTAAGGTTTTTCTATAACTAAACCATAATCAGTGCTCCTTTTGAAAAATATTTTGAGAACTTTAAAAATATATAAATTATGCAGTGGAAGTAATTTTAGTTGAAAAAATAATGGCCTTGAGTGCTCAAATCTACTCGTTTTCATTATGCCCATTATTGTGTATTTCTGTAGAGTTATAATTGGCTTGAGGGTGGAAAAGTAAGCCCCTCCCCGACATGAAAGTCCGTACATTAATTTTGATCCCATTAAAGCATGATATAAACTAAGTGGAATTTTCCTGGGGCAAAGATCTCGCAAGAGGAAAAGTTAACGCACTGAAATATTGAGTTCATTTTAAATTTCGAAATATTATTCTTCCAAGTTAATTTTGAATCTTTAATCAGACCTAGATTCTTTATCTTATTCACTTGATCAATGACAATTTTATTTTAGCGAATTTCCCCTATAGGGAAGAAGCTATAAACGTAGGTCTCATGGTAAGACCTAAGCCCGAGACCATAATAACTTTTCGTTTTGGGGCCCCCAGAAGCAAAAAACACAATTCGTTCGAATTTATATATATATATATATTTGTCTGTGAACACGATAGCGGCCGTAAAAACGGTCTGATCTTAATGAAATTTGGTACAGACATGTAAAGTGATAATCCCTCGGACTAGTTAGTAATCCAGCCCGATCGGCCCGATCGGTGCTGAGGGGGGGGGGGGGCAATGGGGGGTGAACCTCTCCAAAAATGGGTTTTTTGAGTTTTATACATAGAAAAACAAAAATAATCAAATTTTTTGTATTACCATTGAATTCAGCTCAAAAAACAAACAATTAAGTATTTTGAATCACTGCTCTATGTTCTTTGGTTACTGAGATATTGAAGGTGGTAAACACACCTTCCCATATCCCAATGTTGTCCCAATGTTAACGTTTTAGAAAATATGTAAAATTCTATATCTCGCTTATTTATTAACATATCTTCATAAAACTTGGTAAATGGCTTCATATAGTTCAGATCTACTATATATTGAATTAAAACCACCGAGTTTTAATAAACCTGTAGCAGCAAACCTGCATACTCCCCCATATTATTCTTATGGAGCTTACCAAACATGTCAAATCTCACCATATTAGATTGAAATATATTGTTTTGCATTTGAAATTCGCTGAGTGTGCAGGTCTGCTGCAATGGGGGTATATACGGGGGCTAAGGAGGGATAGGAAGCGGTTTAGTTCCGATATTAAAGTATTATTGAATTGTTTCTTTACCACGATCACTTCTCAAACTCAACTCTCAATCCAAATCAGGACGGGACGTTTAAAATTAAATTTACATCAATTGCGGGTACAAAGTGCTGTATGTGTTCCGAAAAATAGTACAATTTAAAATATAGTAAAACGACTATGCAACACAAATTAGGACTTCTTCAACTATAATAAAAGTAACCCCGTACGTTACAGCAAAATACGCTAGACATTTTTCGAAATCCAATTCTCCAGCGATACTTTAATTCAAAATTAAAATTAAAAGTCAAAGAAAAACATTACTTAATATCAATAAGAAGAATTATTGAATATTTATTTTTAATGATTTATAAAATAAATAAGGTCTAATGTCACGACCCTTGATGAAGGATGCCAGTTAATTACATTTTACAAAAAACTTATATTTAGAACATATTTGTTTGCGCATCACATTTAGGATAGCCCATTATGATATTTATTCCCAGTAGAGACAAAAACTGACATCACGACAACCTTCTATAGTAACAAATCGGCTTTTCTACCACAAAGGCAACAGTTAATCTTTTTACCAGCAGTCAAGAGGTTTCTTGCTTCCTTAAGATCAATGAAGAAGTTTTGATCAAAGATTAATCTAAGTACGAAGTTGTATCCTTGTGAAGTTGCCACTCGATGTACGCTATTAAAAAAATTGCGTGTTTGTATTAAATTATTTGTAAATTTCGGAGACAGTTCATGGATTAAGGTAACTTTAATTTTGGCTTAATATTCTAATCATCTTGGGTTTTAATTGTTTGGGCAAACAATTACTTTCAAAGAATAAATATTGATTTCTTGTATTTTAGGTTACTAAAATAATGTACAAGGAATTTCTAATGTTATATACAGTGAATTTAAAATCCAGTAAAATATTAATTTATTTTCATTGTGAAAAAATATTCAGCAATTCACATAAGTAATATTTTTAATTTTAAAATCAATGAACACTTTAAGTCAACAGTCCAGTTTACCTGAGCTCAGGCCTGACCTACGTCATTAGGTATTGTGTGTGCGTCTCTCTTTATCTGTACTGGACAAAGGTCACCCTGCCGACAGATTTTCTGTTGAGTGTAACCAGTCTGCAGTCTACAGCCGTCTAGATTCCATGTCAAGCCGTTCGTCTACAATCTGCTGTGGACGCCTTAGAAGATTCACCCTGTGTACTTATAAAACAAAGTAGAAGGGTAATATGTATAGAATGAATTAAAAAAAGTCTAAGAAATGATTTCCACGGTCGAAACCAGGTTAATCAGCAAGTTAGAAATAAGTGTTGAATTGACTTTGTGTATGTAGGGTTTACATCCATATTATTTTTTATGAAGAAAAAATGATATGGTAAATATCGCGTTCCGTTTTTTTGCAAGTTAATGCAGTCTTGAAACGCGTTGTAAGTTTGATGTGTGACCATAAAGTGATATCAGAATTTAAAAGCTCGTCGGAAAAGTGTTAAACTGCCAACCACTAACAAGATTCAACATTTGATTTCTTCATGCGAACACCAAGTCCCTCTCAACTTACACAGGAACTTAGTTGCACATAACTTATAGTCAGAGACTTAGTTGCTCGGATCTCATTCAGGGATCTCTAGCTAATCTGGGTCGAGAAGGAAATAAAGTTGGATTTACGGTCTGTCAAAAAAGGACTGTAGTAAAGATAAAATAACAACGGGATCGTACTATATAACATCACTGAGGAGCACGAAATCTTCATTGTTGTAGAATTAATTAATGTTGTGGAAAGTTGCACAAAGTTGTATTGTCTATACTTTGTCATGGGGGTTTAAACTAACATACACTGTACAATAATTACATTATTTGAGAGTTTTACCTAATAATCTATAGCAAATAAAAATTTCAACTTTTTTTATCTGTTAGGTAAGTCCATAACTAAGGACCTCCCCAAACATACACAGCATAACCGTTATCATGTGAAGCCAGGTATTTCGCTACATTTTAAAGCGAAACAAAACTTCAAAACGAGCATTATATACTTGTAATAACAGGTAACATTTTAAAATAACAAACAGGTTTATGTATGCTAATGGAAAGTATTGGTTGTAGTTAACTCGGCGTTCTGTGGCCACGAGCTCCTCAGCTCCTTGGAACACATTCCTGTAGTGCAACTCTTATCAGCTCTCTGTGGAAAATGTTTTCTTGCTTGGAATAGTTAATAGTTACAAGTAGTGCAATAGTGGGGCTTCTGGGCCAAAACGCATTAATCAAAAGTGACAGCTACATCCGGTCTGGTGACGTCAGAGGCTGTGACGTAGCTGTGACGTGTATGGTGGGCATTTAAAGTTTAAATGCCCGGCTGTGCTGGGTATTTAAACTTTAAATGTCCGGAAATGGGTCAAGGTCAGGTGAGGATGTTTTTAAAAAGATCTTGCATTTTCGGAAGATCCGAAAATGCAAGATATTTTTTTTATTTTACATTAAGGTTGAAAAGTTTGCTCCCAAATTTGAAAAGTAAGTTGTTGTCGGTGGTGAAATTTCTTGCTTATTTTCATTCTTTTTGTTGTTGTTGTAAGTTGGCAAAAATACATTCTTTTCGTTTTGATTGTTTGTTGCATAAAGTTCCAAAGATAAACCGAACCCAGTGGTTATAAGTTGTTTTAGTTCTTCACTAAAAATTTCCAAATCCTTGTAGGTTGTAAGATTGATAGTGTTGTAGTGAATCCCGCGAATGTTGAGAGACATGACTAGAGTTGTTTACTCGACGAGAGGTGTAGCAGGAATGACTATTGCAAAGCCGGTGCTGCGGGTACCTCCGATAGTAGTGGGGCTAGTGGTGGGGGTAGTGGTGGGGATAAAAATTGTAGACGCTTGTTTAATCACTTTGCATTTAATCGTTGCCACAATAGACCGAGTCGATGTTGCAATTCTTCTAGTTTATCCAACCGGTTCTTTTGATATGTTTTGCAACCACATTTACAGTAGCAGAAAGAATTACATTTTGTACAAGCTTTTCCGTCAACTTGATCTTCAGGTATTTTAAAACATTTCTCTTTGCAACAATAAGATAAAAGTGGTACATTATTTCTTTTGGATGACATGTTGGTTGTAGCTTGTCTTAAACAGAACTGAGCCTCTCAACGTTAAGGTTTCGTATTTATATAAAGTATTCGAATAAAACTATCGAATAAAACTATCGATCAAAATAATCGAATAATACCATCGATTAAAAGTTCAAGGTCATCCGTTTGAGTTTTTTAAAAAAATACAACATATCAGTATATAAAAACATATACTGATATGTTGTTTTTTATCTTTTTATTTAAAACATTTTTTTTACAATATTTACAATGTTATTTTTGTGCGATGTGCAGAGTAAGTTCCGTAGAGTTGTTTCCGCTCATTCCGTGTGACACCAAATATAATGATCCTGGCTGAATTTCCCGCAGATCTTCATTTTGCAGCAACTGGACGAATAGTTTTGGAAGATATACTTGAAACTTTGGTTCATCACCTGGTGTATATGGTGCATCGGATAAAGATGCGACGACTGCGTCTCCATGCGTTGTATCAACTTTTTTCATTTCATGAACAATATAATGTTTCTGTTCTTTTAATTCTGAACATTTCTTGATAATTAGAGTATTTGATTTTGAATGTAAGTTGAATTGTTCAACTAAACATTGGAGAAACTGTTGTGATGCCATGTTCTTCACTGGAGATGTTGTCTGTTCGGAGTATGGAGTTGGAGTGATACTCGGGGTGTGTTGCTTCCTCGTATTTATAACCTTCGTAACCCCCACCACATTCTTCTTTTTCTTGTAAGTAAGCAGCCAAGTGATATGCGTTTTGTAATGCGCATTGAGATTGGTTGTGTTTCGGATCTATTGTAGAAACACAAATATTTCTAACATCACAATGAAAGGTTTTGTCCATTTTTATGCTTAAAACTTCTTTGTTTGTGTACTGTTGTATCCAACTTCTTTTTTCCAATCCTCTGGTGTATATGTGCGTAAATTGTTTACAGAAATGAAACATAATTTTGTGTACATTGTTGTACGGTAGAAAACCTTCAAACCAATGTATATGATGAAAATTGTTTGTTAACCATCTGTTTGTTATTTTAGCTTTTGACTTTAGTGCATGGATAGAACACGGTGCTTCAAATAAAAACGGGTATGCTACTTGTGTGAGCAAATCTAAAATCACCAATTCTTTTATAATAAATCTATCATCGTTTCCGCGAAATGCTTGAAATTCAATTACACAAGGTTTTGCTGCCATTTCTTCATCCAGTCCGCTCATCACGATGTCTGGTGATTAACTGTTTTCCACACCACGGTAGGTTAGATATATAAACCAGGCCGTACAGTTGTAGGCGCGTTGGTGTATGTTTAACGTGGGCACCGTCCCCAGTAGGCCTACCCCACGGTTTATTCTTTTGTTAAACTACATTGTAGTTTTTTTTAAACTACCAAAGTTTCTTCTTCTGTATTGTTGTTGTTGGTTTCTTCTTCTGTATTGTTGTTGTTGGTTTCTTCTTCTGTAGCTTCCGTTGCGATTTCAGTAAAAGGTTCAAAGTTTCTCAACTGCCTCCACATTTCCACTTCGTGAGGTATTCTATTAAAAATGGATGTATCTATTGGTCCGTATTGTAAAGTGCTGTCAGGTTGTTTTTTCGCATGCATCTACCAGATATTCCTTAATAACAGAGCTTGAAAATACCAATTGTTTCATATACCTAGTGATAGGTGATGTTGCATAGTTTAAAATGTAGAATTCTTCACGTGTTAGTAGAATTTTATTTTCAAATTGTGTCGAGTCTCTAATTCTTACTTGTTGTTGGCCACGATGTTTAATAATGTCAATTTCATTGTCACAATCCAAAAGTCGAATGTTAGTTTTTCTTCCAAAGAAACTGTTGGCTAAATAACATTCAATAAGATGTAGATGTTTTAAAAAGGAATCCCAAGCATTTTCTGAAAATAAAACCATCTTTGTACCATGGCTTAGTATTACTGCGGGAGAGTAGTCTAATGATTTTACCAATCCTATCGACACACTTTTACTCATGCAAGATGAAATAGGATAAAAGATGCGAAGGAAAACTTCAGTTAAAATGTTCGGTGGAATATTTTCTTCAAGTTTTCTTTTCTTTCTTACGTTTGTTTTATTATTTTCCAACTTTTTATTTTGTTTTCCAAACTTTAAAAACTCATCAATTTCTTTTACAACATTTTCTTCAAAATGTTTATCATCATCATTTTCCAATAAAGGTGTTGTTTCGGAAACGCCTTGTACAACTGATAAAGAACTCATTTTGTTTATAATGCTGTAGACGATGTTACCCATACAACTGTAGACAGTCAACTAAACAATTTGCGTTCCCGCTCCTGCTTTTATAGCCGAGTGGTGGGGGGTATTTTTTTTCTTTTCATTTTACAACACTGCTTTTACAATACCGGTTAAAGGTGTATATGTAACAATTTTATCATGTAAAATTAAACAATAAGCAGATGTATCTTTAGGTACATTTTGTTCAAATTCCATTTCTATTTTTATATCTACACTGGAAGATTTTACAGATTCATTTTGTTTGGAACAATCAACTACAACAATCGGATAGTTAGATTTAAATTGGTTTGGCGTTAATAAAGGTGTGTTTGTTTTTCCATAATATGAATTTTGGAATCTTGCATACATATCGTACAAAACACTAAACCTGTCTTTTGTAAAGTTTATGTTGAAGTTGTCGTATGGAAAGAATTGCGAGTTTAGAAACACCTTAAAATTTGTAAGTTTGCAATGATCAAATTCACCAGCATGTTTAGTTATTTCATTTCTTCTTTTTGTTTGTAATCCAAATATTACATATCTTGCCTTTTCCAAATGAGTAGAAGTTTTTACAGTCCATGTATGACGTTGTGTTTCCGGTAAAACCGGATATTCATGAAACTCCCAACTTCTAAATGGTATTACGATATCACGATCTGATTTTAAAGTTCTCAATAATGAAATTCTATTCTGATCGTTTAACCGTACATGCGGTACTCTCCAAACAATCTTGTCTAATTGCATTTTCCATTCTAAAGTAGCTTCCGTTGTTCCATCAGTTGCTTGAATAATATCTTTGTCGTTTGATGATCTTAACAAAACTAATTCTTGTTTTACGTTTATTATTATTTTTCGGTAATCTTCGGCAAAGCCTAAAAGTAATCTTAAAGGAATGTAAAAGTCAAAATTGCCTGAAGTGTTTGGAGTGATTGTACTGGAATCGGGTGCTACCCATCCTGCGGCGGCCAGCATATTTTTTTCACTCGGTGTTAAAGATGCTAATCCTTTTAATGTACTTGTAATTCCCACCTTTTTTGTTGAATCTACTGTAACTCCGGAAATTTCATATCTTATTTCATCAAACAAATATGCCATGGGGTTATTTATGAACGGAACAGTACTTGCAGTGGTTCCATCCCTTTTTGTTACTCTTCCTTCGATATATAAATAACTTTCACATGGAAGTGTATAAATATCTTGTTGTTGTATGGGAATTCTAATTTCATCATTATTGTTTAATTTTGACGAAGCGTAAGGGTTGTGCGTATGATATTCCTTTTCCCATAAGGTTTCGTCGAATGTCGGACCCTGCGCTATATCCAATATTTCCATTATTAATAAGTTTTAATCCAATTTCTTCTAGAAAACGAATGTTATCACTTGTTAATCCTTCTATAGCTGACGTGCTACTGACTTGTTTACCAGTCAGCTCTTTCTTTTTAAATGATAACCCCATTGTTATACGGTTGATTTTATATGTATTCGTATAGTTATAGGTTCGTCTCTAAAATCAATATGATTTCCGTCTTGATCTAGTATGTTCACCACAATGTCTGAAATAAAACTGGTGTTTAATGGTAGGTACACCAAGTTTTGTGGCTTTTCCACAATTTTAAAACCCGGAGCGACTGTTGGATAGAATGTGTGCAATATATGAGTATTTTCACCATCTCTATAAGAACCATGTATAATATTACATGTAACATCTATACTGTTAACTTTCATTATTGTCACAGTTCTAGTACCTGAATGGTTAATATTAGGTTCTAAAATTTTTGTTGTTTTAGGAAATCCTAATAAACTACCAATTGAATGTTCTTTGCTAAAATCTATATATTATTTAGATTTAATTTCAGCTTTCATAGTATTGTTATTTCCTTTTATTGTTATATTATCTTTTCCCATATGATTTTGTATCGCTTCATTTATATCATCAATTTCATATGCTCCAGTGGGTAAACTAAATACTTGTATATCTGAATATTTGTTTGTATTTTTATCTTTTGTTTTGTAATAATGTATTTTGTCATTAACATTTTCAGTAACGTTGGGAATAGAATTATAAGTTGTTATATCTAATAATGCGGCTTCCCATAATTTATCTTTTTCCAAACGTAACGCAGGGAAAAGAACACTTCGCAAAGTAGATGAAGTTCCAGTTAATGATACTGTATAGGAAGACATCTTAAAGTTGACTAACGCTTTTTGTTAAAAAATCTAAACATAAATGTCCACAGATTACCGTATCATCAGGTTGCTCTCTTTTATAATTGTATAGTACATTTTTAGCTGTTTTAAAGTAATATTGTAGTTCTTTTGGTGGTGGGAGATTACCAAAACTATCAAAGTAGTAAATAGTTGATCCTAGTTTCTTATAACATACCCAATGAGTGCCTGATCCTTTACTATTATCTAAATTTACTATTCCGGTTTCATTTTTCCAAATTTTAACAGGTAATGCATCTTTCATAAATACTCCTCTAAAAAATGGAATTTTTAAACAAGAAACATAAGTAATTAATTCTTTATCTGTTAATTCTTTATTTGGAATTAATAATTTTTTTTTCTGTTTAATACACACGATACGGTCTTAGGTATAATCCTCCTCCTTTTTTTATCATTGACCATATTGTTTGTTTCTTTTTATTTTTACCTGCGGTGGATCGTCGTTTTCTTCTTATATTTCCTCCACGTTTCTTTGCAGGTTTTCTCCTCCTTTTTCCACCTCCTTTCTTCTTTCCACCTCCAAACATCGTTTTACCCTTCATTGCTGCTGATACCGCTAAAGCTGCTGCTTTTTCACCGATACTAGCGTCACTGGATGTTACTCTTTGCCAAGCTTTTTCAGCAAGTGCTCTATCCGCTATTGATCTATTTTTAGTATCTGCAAACTTTGAATATGCTATATCGTGTTGTTTGCAGGCTTGATCAAGTTTATTTATTCCAAGATCTCCTCTAGCAAGTCTTTTTTTCAATTTTGTTCCTGGACCACAATATTGATAACCTCCTGGTAAATGTAGTTCTACAGGTAATAAATCGATAGCTTTGTTAACTATAGCTCCAACCGGCTTAGTAATAAGAGAAAGTGCTGTTGATGCTATTCCTCTTCCTCTCTTTATAACGTGTCGATTATGACTGATGCGTTGAACTTTCAACATGGTTTTTTATAGTGAAAGGAAATGCCAATACTTGTTTATTTTATAAATTCTTTATAATGAATGATGCACTTATCCTTTGACATTGTTTATTTATAATAAACATGTATTTTGTTTATGGGTAATAAACTTTTACCCAGTCTTTTGGTAGGATTGTATCCTTTTTATCAACATCAACTTGAGCAAATCTTAAATTTCCAGTTTTCATATTTAAAAAATATTTTTCTATAACATTTTTCTTAACCCAATGTAGTTTTTGATCAGCTTTTATGGGCTTTATCGTATTATAAACATCATATAACACTACACTTAAGAGTCTTATAATGTAATTTACATTAACAGCATCAACAATATCAATAGGGTCATCTAAGCTAGTCAATCGCAAGTTTTGACAATGAAAAAACTTTTTGTGTTTTTCTGTTCTTAAGCATCTTTCACGCCATTCTTTTACTCTAACTGCATCACTGTCATTTACTCCCATTCCAACATTAAATAGTGGTCTTTCTTTACAATCAAAGCCTTGTTGACCAAGTCTTGATGAAATTTCTTTTAATGCAGGAACTTGTCCAATTGTTGCTACATCAACATCATTCAACCCTTCTTTAACATTAGTAATTATTTTTGCATCCGCATCCCATTTGTTATTGTTTAATTTCATTATTTGACTTATTGTAGCTGCATCTGATTTTGCAGTTCCCTCCTTAACGTTAGTTAACACTTTATTTTTGCAATCAATTGACTTAATATCATGTGTAATACAATGATCTGTAACATATTGAAGGTTTACCGCATCTTTCATATCTTTAGGGTCTCCAATATCGTGTATTACAAAGTTGTAAAAGGAAAATTTATCTGTTTTTTCAGGTATGACTGAATGTAAATACTTTTTGGTAACTGAATCTTGATCATTAACAGGATCTGCTATATTGGCTATTCTAAGATCTTTTGCATCATATGCTTTATTATTACTTTTAGGATCATATCTTAAGGTTTGGTTTATGTACCACATTAAATATTCTTTATTTACCGAATCATTCTTATCTATTGGTTTTGGAAGATTTGCAATTCTATAAAAATTAGCGTTATACACTTCATTTTGAAGCTTTAAGCTAGGTAATGTTTCACTTTTTAAAGTTTTGAAATTTACTGCATCATTATCATCTTTTGGATCATTTACAAACTTTAAACGTTTGTTACTTATATCATAATCTCCATCGGATGTTAGTGGTAAACCACCTCTTTTTCCATAAGATCCTGATTTGCTTCCAGTTTCGGAATACCGTCCAAACTTATCCACACTCATGGTTATACTGAATGTTTAATCGGTTATGCTTGTATTCTATATACTCATATTTTTATGCAATTACTCCTCGATTTCGCAATTCGCCGACCAAAGCTACCCATTCGTTTTCTAAACCGCTATGTCCGGCTTGTTTTGCTTCATATATCAACTTCATTCTATCAACCAATTTGTTTATATCGTTGTAGTATATTATATTAGTATCATACAAGTTTTTCAATAATCCTTTTCCTGATAAACTTGATTGATTTGTTTTTCTCCTTTTATGTAAAATATTTATTTCAGCAGGATATAATGATTTTCTTTTTATGGGTGCCCTTCTTTTTGGTGGGAAAAGTTTAGCAATAATAGTTTTATATTTTTCTGATTTATTTCTATAAACATTGAAATTTTTAGAATAATTTTTCTTATGCGCATTTGTATCCTCCAATATTTGTTTAAAAATGTTTAAATCCTTTTTAGTATATTTATTAGGTTTCGGTTTAAAAATAAGTTCAAACAATCCTTTTGTACCTTTGTATTGTTTATTATTTATAATAATATTGTCATGTTCGTCTACATCAAGCTTGCTATCTCCAATCATTAGGCCATTTTCTTCTATTCTAGCACCAAAAGTATGATACTTTCGAGTTGGTTGTGCAGAATGTAACATTTTTAGTACAAATTGTCTTGCAAGCGGCCCTTTATACGCAATATCCGAGCCCAATTTGCTCAAGTTGGATGGATTAATAGGCTCTTCTTCTTCTTGTTGTTCTTCGCTTGTAGAAAGACCTTCTTTTTCTGTTAAAACATCCGTTTCTTCACCTAGTTCGCTTTCTTCTTCAGTTGTTTCTCCTTGTTGCGTAAAACTTGTATCACCTTCATATTCTTCTTTTTGTTCAAATTTTGAAATGGGTAAAATAGCATCTCCGGAAAAATTAAATGTTGAAGGTGTAACATTTTGCCCCAATTGTTTTAATGGCTCAGTAATAGGTTTAAATGTTGATTCCAGAAATTTCTCTCTTTCACTTATTCCTAATCTTAACGCTCTGTTTTTATGTCTAATAGAATCACTAAGTGATTTTATTTCTTTTAATAGCTTTTCCTGATTAACCATGTTTACACCATGGAGACTTGGACGATAATGTTGTTAATTAATGTATTAAAACAAATTTATCAAAACCTATGCGGTAACGACCATCTGTTATAGCTTTATCTTTCATAATTACCAAAAATCCATATTTTTCCGCCCAAGCTTTTCCACAAAGCTCTTTGAATTTATCAAATGACATATCAGCATTTACATGATCGTTGTATATATGTTTTAGGTTTGTATCGTCTTGTTTGAATAAAACTAAAATATTTGCATTGTCTCTAATTAGTTGTTTTGGAATTTTGCTATATGTTTGTCCGATATATATGCTATCAATATTATTATGTCTTCCCATGGCAAAATAGTTTCTAATAGTATCATGATTTTCACTAGATACATCATCAAATACAAATACAGAATACGGCTTAGCCTGGTCTGGTTGCATAACACTGTCACTAGCATTAAATTTGTAATAGTTAACATCAGGCACATCAGTCAGGATCTTTTCCAACAATTGATACTTTGGTTGATGTAAGGACTTTGAAAAAATATATAGGTTATTAAATCGCAATCCTTTTGTGTTTGTAATTAAGTTAAACACAACGTTAGTTTTGCCACAGTTTGAAGGACCGCTTACTATACATCGTACAGTGTTTGGAAATAAACTGCCGTGTTTACCATTGTTGATTTTAACGTTATCTACAGTTAAATCATCAATGTTATTAATATTAAATTTATCTTTATGGTGAACAATCTCCATCTTATTCAAAGGCTGAAGAATAAATAAGTTGATTTATAACTAAATCAAATCTTTTATAGGTATCCACGAATCTTCAGTTTTGTCAAACCCCAACCAACGTACTTTAACTTGGTCTTTTTTCCTTTGCAACACCTTTTCAACAAGATAGACATCACCTACTGTTGACTTTAACAATTCATGTCCGTAAAAACCGCCTTGTAACAAATTTCCTTTGTTATCTTTTAAAATATAAGTTTCCGGTACAGTAGGTTGTACTTTATACACTGTAAAAACTTCGTTTGTCCAATTGGGCAGGTATTTCTTAGTAAACACTCCTTTGTATTTACTAATTCGAACTTTATCATTTACATTAAATTTTCTTGGTTTTTTTTTGTTCCGCTTTTGGCTGTGTATTCTTTTTAATTCGTTGTAAAACTAGTTTAGCGTTTTTCTTATTCACTTTGTTAGGTGCCATACCGATAGTTCTATGAAACTTGTTGTTGTAATCGCTTATTAATTTTGGTAAGATATCAACCCATACGTAAGAACCTCTTTTCGAAAACATTTTATACATTGCACCTTTTAAGGTTCTATTAAATCTTTCAATTATAGCTGCCTTTTTCTCAGAATTTGTAGAATAATGATTTATCTTATATTTTTTCATTAACAATGCAAAAGGTTTATTAAAAAATTCTTTCCCATCATCAGTTTGTAAATGTTTAATTTTATTTTTATCTCTTTTTATAGCTACTTCCATAGCTTTTGTTATGCTGTTACCGGTTTTGTCTTTTAATGGCAAAGCATCTGCAACTTTAGTAAAACAATTAATAATCGTAAGTATGTATCTAAATCCTTTATTTATTTTACCATGCGGTTGCATTTCAATTAAATCTGCTTGATATAAATCATTTATTCCTTTTACAACAGTATTTCTTCGTGGAAACTTTATTCTTGCAGGTTTATGAAGTTCATTAACAATCTTTTCCTTTAACTCTGTCATGATGTTTTTACTAACAAAGTCAAGTTAGTATTGAGTGTTTCTTTTTCTGCATCCGCTTTTATAGGTCAAGGTCATTTCAACATATTTTTAAAAAAGGGAAAATCACAGCGAGCATGCTGTGATTTCCCCTTTTTTTTCTTTTTTCTTTTTTTCTTTTTTTTCTTTTTTTTCTTTTTACTCATTGATAGGATTGAGAGAATAGTGGCCGAATGGTAGAGTGTGAATTTTGTCTGGAAGAATGTGTCGTTTGTCATCATTGGAGCAGAGTGCTTTTTTTACTTCTGTTACGCTGTACAGGTGATGGTTGAAACTTCTGATGGTGTTGAATTTTGCAGTTATAGTCGTTTCTTCAAATAAGCATTGCTTGTAGTGTTCGAAATTTACATTCTTCTTAAGATACAAACTTTTTACACCCTTAGCTTTTTTAATTACATTGTTTTCTTCTTTATGCAATTGTAGTGAATACAATTTTGACATTAGTGCAATAAGTTCTTTTAGTAAAATTCCATTTGCTTCGTCTTTAAATTTTCCAAGTTTCTTTTTGTTCCGATCATTGTCATAATTTAAATGATCTTTTGGATAGTCACTAAAATCAAATTCATTTTTGTGAACAAATGTTCGAAGATCCAAATACATATCTTCAGTAAGAATCCAGTAGATGAAAGCGTCCGTGTCCATGTAGGCGATTCCGATGTTATCTCTACCGTAGAAGGCAACCATTTTGTTGTAGTGGAAATCATACATATGGGTTTTGGAAATATCCAAGATTGACATTCCAACGTACAACGGACGATCCATTTTCACGCTTGTCTTCTTCATAGATACTGCTACAAGGTTTTCATTGATGATAACGGATGTTCCAAAGTTTGGTTTTTGTACAAGTTTTTCTAGTTTTATAGGATCTGTAATTAATTTAACATTTTTGTGTTTTCTTTTGTTTTCCAATGTTTTTCCAAATATCGCATTATTCATTAATTTAAAAAAATCCTTTTGAAATGTTGATGTTGCAGCTGCTCTTCTTCTGGTGTTTGAATCAATGTACGGTTTTAACCAGCATGATTGGGAAAATTTTAAAACTCTATGAATTTTGGTTATACGTAAACCCAATTGGAGTGCTTGTTGAACAACCCAAAAGTGAGCTACGTATCTTTGTTTATTTTCAAGAGTCATCATTAATTTTGGATGTTTGCCAATTGGTGAAACTTGTGTTTTTGCAAGGAGCGGAAGATCGTAATGAAGATCGTGCAAGTGTTCTGGTTATTCAAAGTCACAGTCCAATATGTATCCGGTGTCTCCGTCTTTTGAAATTTGTGTAATATCACCAATAGAGTCTGGATTAACCCATTCAAAGTTTCCAAAAGGAAGTGGATTAGACATGGCCCATCCGTATAAATTGTTGGCATCGAAATATCCTAAGAACAATGATGGTTTTTCTTTATCGTAGTTTGGAAGATATTTGTTGTTAGCTTTAACATGTCTAGTAACACTTTGGGTCAATCCACCTCTAACGCCCGATTCGATCATCAACACCATGTCAATATCGGTTAATAATTGAAGGTTGCACTTTGTTTCTTTTAGCATAGCTTGCCAAGCTAGTCCTGGAGAAGTATAAGAATGAAGAGGGTCTAATCCGTAGGCTTCAAAGCAAGTGTTTCTAAATTCTTCCATCACATCGCAGAGAAGGGTCACATCAAGTTTTACATAAAAGTCAGAATAATCTCCCAGAGTGTTCATTTCCAATTCGTCCCAAACTCTGCATGCGTGTTGATAGTCTTCAGGTGAAATGTCCGAATCGGTAAGTTTACTTTTAAATGCTTCTGGTGGAGGAAGTGATGTTTCTTGAAATTTATGTAGTCCATCGATGTAATCATACGGGAAAACTCCTTTCCGAAGAACCAAATCCATTTTTTCTGCAGGTACAATTTTGCTTGTTTCTATTAAATTTTCTCTTCTTAAATTTTCAGAAAGTTTCATTAGACTGGAAGGCATAAATCTAAATGAATCAACAAATCTAAGTTTAATTTTGCCCACCTTTTTTGAAAAGCTTATAAAGTTTTCCATAGTTTGTGCCAAAACATCTATTTCACCGTTGTCTCTTGCTAATTCGGGAATGATAAAATGTCCATCGTATCCACTAAGATTGTGAAAAACCACAGGAATAAAAGATGGTAGTTTGTAGTTGATGTTACATCCGTTGCAAGCTGCACCTCTGTAGGCTCCTGTGAGATGGTCATGGTCGCGAACTTTAACTTTAGTTTCTGTAAATTGATTGTTACACAAATAGCATGTTGTTGCTGAATCATAAAGATGAAGTTCTTCCGGCGTCATAGGTGACATAGGAACCACATTGCTATACATTGCTTCCACTTTCCCGGCGATGTTGTATAAATCATCAACAAAGTATCGAGCTGCTTCTTCTCCACGATAGATCTTCGGTGTAGATGTCAAACCATATTCTTGAAGATGTTCTTCAGACAGAGTGGATTTTACTATTAAACAGTAGCTGTTTGGTTTGTGAAGTTGATACTTTGTTCTGCTGGTATTTTCCTCTCCTTCTTCTTGTTCAAGTGGAAGCAATGAAGATTCAAAATCTGCATACACTACAACGGGAATTCTGTATTGTTGGATAACTTTGTCAAATTTTACTTGAGATCTTCTAGGGTGTGGTAATTTAATTCTTACTTCATAGTTTCCACTGCATAGTCTTTGATGTTCCGTCAGCCATTCTGAACCACCTCTTCTCAAAGGTTTGTTTACAAAACAGAAACATCTTTTACAAGTGGTTTTTCCTTCTTTACGTTTTGATAACTGTTTGCAAACTAGAGCTTCAAAATCTTTAATATATACATAATGTGAAATATCACCTTTTGTTATTAATAATAAATCAGTATGATCTCTGCGTTCGGTAGGTGTTATACGTAAGGGGTAAACATTGTTGGATGAATCCAAGCCAAAGATGTTTACAGATGCAAAAGGATTTTTCTTTTCAAATTTTGATATGTCTTGAATTGAAACAGGGTAACTCATGCCTTGAAAATTATAGTTATGGTAAACCTCATTGTATGCTCTACTCGGTCGTTCCGCATGATTTCTTATATATTTTGCAAGCATTGCATACTTGAAACATTCAGCATCTTTATTTTGAACATTAATACAGGAATTGGTGTCTTGAATTTTCTTTGGCAATTCAATATGACTACTACCTCTCATTCCATATCCATGTTTATGAACTCTTACATCTAAGCTTGTTATACTTAACAAACTCCATCCAGAACCTCTTCCTTCATGTTCTTGTAATTTTGTTAAAAGTTCTTCAAAACAATCATCCACAATTGAGCTTATATCTGATGCAAACATGATGGTTTTGTTTTTAGTTAAAAATCCTCTTGGTGATGTTTCATTCTGAACATTTGTAAATACTGTATCTAATAATATTCCAAACTTTATAAAATTTAATCTTCTTAGTTCATTGTTTAATGTTTCTGTTACTAATGTTTTTGCTTTTGAAATAAACTGTGCAAGTTGCAATTGAGCATTGTCAATCTTAAAATGAGTTACTACACTACCTGGTAAGGCTCGGGCGTATAATTCCACATCCAAAGATGGTCCGGGTGCGTATTGAATAACACTTGATCTTGAATTTAGTTGTTGTTGTACGGTAGCCAGTATTTGATCTAAATCTTCCAAATATTCTTCTTCTGCATTGTTATTTGTTTCTTGGTTTGTTTCTTGGTTTGTTTCTTGGTTTCTTTCTTGGTTTGTTTCATTGTTATGGTAAACTTCTTTGTGTATTTGTAGTAAAATTTCATCTTCGAAAGATTCTTCGCAACTAATGCAGTAATACATGACGTAGGTGTGCTCTCCACAAAAGTTGCCGTAGTAATGAAAACCACTCTAAAACTCCCCCTATTTATAGCATTACCCCCACCACTTTTTTCTGTATTAAACATAAAAAGTGTAAATAACAGTTAAATTTCTTATATTTCAAAACCCCAAAGTATTAAGATTATCCGATGTAAGTTTAAAAAGAAATCCAAGTGTCAAGGTCAAATTATACAAGTTTAAAAGAATCTTTTTTTCTGTATTAAACACAAAAAGTGTAAATAACTGTTGAACGTTTTATATTTCAAAACCCCTAAGTATTAAGATCATCCAATGTAAATTTGAAAAGAAATCTAAGTGTCAAGGTCAAATAATGCAAGTTTTAAAAAAAAATCTTTTTTTCTGTATTAAACACGAAAAGTGTAAATAGCTGCTAAATTTTTTATATTTCAAAACCCCTAAGTATTAAGATCATCCAATGTAAGTTTGAAAAGAAATCTAAGTGTCAAGGTCAAATAATGCAAGTTTAAAAAATCTTGTTTAAAGTAAATTTGAAGCAAATGTTTGAAAAACGTTCTAAGTCCTAAAATATTAATTAAGGGGAAGTTTTAACACTTAAAATTTTTACAAGTCCAATGTAAAGTAAAATAAAGAAATGTTGTTGCTTGTTGGAACAGTAACAAAAGAATGATGGGTTTGAAAAATTTTCTAAGTCCTAAAATATTAATTATTGGGAAGTTTTAAGACTTAAAATTTTTACAAGTCCAATGTAAGATAAAATAAAGAAAGAAGGGTTGTTGTCTGTTGGAACAGTGGCGAAAGAATAATGGAATTCAAACTCGCAGCAAAAAAGAAACTTGATATTGTAAAATAAATGTTGAAGCAAATGTTTGAAAAATTTTCTAAGTCCTAAAGTATTAATTATTGGGAGGTTTTAACTCTTAAAACTTTTAAAAGTCCAATGTAAAGTAAAATAAAAAGAAGTGTTGTTGCCTGTTGGAACAGTAACAAAAGAATGATGAATTTAAACAATTTTCTAAGTCCTAAAAAAATGGATTATAGAGAAGTTTTAACACTTAAGATTTTTACAAGTCAAATGTAAAGTAAAATAAAGAAAGAAGTATTGTTGCCTGTTGGAACAGTGGTGAATGAATGATGGAAAGTAAACTCGCAGCAAAAAGAAACTTGATATTGTAAAATAAATGTTAAAGCAAATGTTTCAAAAATTTGCTAAGTCCTAAAGTATTAATTATTGTAAAGTTTTAACACTTGAAATTTTTACAAGTCCAACGTTAAGTAAAATAAAGAAAGAAATGTTGTTGCCTGTTGGAACAGTGGCGAAAGAATGATAGAAACCAAACCCGCAGCAAGGGTCCTGTGGTTTAGGAGGGGGTAAGCGGGGGGGGGGGGTGATGACCTCGAGCCGAGTTGGGGTCTGGGATCTGCGCGTGTGGTTCTGCATCAGTTGCTCGCTAGACAGTGAGGTGGTAACATGTTCAGAAGGCGCCCTGAACATTTTATCATTTTTGCTGTTTGGTGAAAATATCTTGGTGTTATTTGTACAATAACATCTTGATGTAGAACTGATTAATTTTAAGGCATGGTAGTTGTTTGTGCTTGTAGATACCCTAGGGTTTGTAGTTTGTTTTTAGTTTGCTGGTTTGGTACTTAGTATTAATTTAAAATCTTTCTTTTACTTACAATATATTTTGCCTGGAGTGTTTAAGTTTAAAGTAATATTTTGTTTTTAAGAATGTTATATGATATGTTTTTAATACCTTTCTATTCCAACTTCCTTTTTCCAACAAGCTTGTTGAGGGCATTCCCTCTCTTGTCTTGTATTCCTTTTTAGTTAGGGACACCTTTCAATTCCAATTTCCTTTCCTTTTTTCCCTTCCATCTTTTGCACGGTAAAACCAATTGATTTATGGTAAAACCGGCTACCGCTTTTGTAGTGATTACGCACACCAAAGCGGGTCACTTACAACCTCTATACGTGCTGGATGGGTAGTTCGCCTACCTCCGGAGTTTCGCTAGACCTCAGCTGTACTGCGTCGCTAATGGCGAGTCACTGGCTCCTTTAGTGTTAGGAAATAAAAACATATTTGTATAACATTTTTCCAAAATTTAATTAAGCAACGTGCTATTTCAGAATAACATTTTTTGTTTTAGCTTAGCGTTGTGCGCTTATGATGAGGTGTGTGAGTTCGCTTACGTGATGATTACACCGTAATCATGATGTGCAGTGCTGGGCTGTTTAGCTTTTTTACTTATCTTTTACTTTTTATTTATTATTTCTTTTAACTTAATTTTTTTTATTAATTGATCAACTCTAGGCAGGTTGTATTGTAAATTAGCTTTTCTTCTTTTAGGTTTCCGGGGGTGTACGGTTCTGTAAAACCATACACCCCCATTTTCTTTTTAATTAATGAATGACCTTGACCTACTTATTTTCAAGGTCAACCAAAAGAGTTAGCGAAAATTTCTAAGTCCCAAGGTTATTTTTATGTAAATTGTTCCGAACCCTATCATGTGGGTATTCAAATTATTTTAAAAATATCTAGTTGAATAAATGCAAAATAAACTACACTTGTTTTAAATATAAACATTTTATTAAATGATGTTACCAAACCTTTTTGTTTGTCTTTTCATTCTGCTTATTTTAAATACC